>VWZN01018305.1:960868-986325 GCA_013396955.1 Regulus satrapa
GGAGCTGGAGCCATGAGCCACTGCCAGCAGCGCTGCAAGAGGCAGCTGGGCCGGGTGATCCGCTTCTTCTACCAGTTTGTCACCGGGACTCTCTCCCAAGGTAAGTACCGCCCCGGGGGGACGCGGGGGTCTCTGTTCTGTGAGAGGGGATGTTCGTCTGGTGAGCTTTGTGGGGTTATTCGGGGAGGGAGAAATGCTGTTTAGAAATGCTGGTGCAGGGGGTTGCACTGAGCTCCCTGCGGAGCAAAGCTGAAGATGGTTCCAGGAGGAAACAAAAGCACCCTGAAGGCCCCCTGTCGACCTGGTGTGAGGGGGATGTTTTATCTGGGGAGGGGACTGATGCAAAGTGGAGCGTGAAAGAACTGCTGTACAAATAAATTGCAGCTAGTCTCATGGTTCCTGACATGTCAAGGAATCTGACTCCTCTGGGGCTGGAGCCGTGCCCCCCATCTAGCTGGACAAAGAAGCCCTGGGTGTGCCCCATGAGCCAGGGCAGGGACACACCCTGATGCCTGCGTCTACTGGCGCTTTTGCCCTGGGATGCTTGGTCCTGGGGACAGAGCTGCATGTTGTGTGCTCTTGGTTTGCTGTCACTGCCATGGCAGGACCCTCACCGCTGTGCCAGCCCCTGCCAGCTGCCCTGCCAGCTGCTCAGAACCCCTCTTCTGGGTGTGAACCCAGAACCGTCTCCTAAACCCAGTGGGCATATCTCGGGGAGGTCATCACGGGCCTGCGTGTGCTGGGAATCTGAGTGCCCTGCTCCCACCCCCTGTCCCCTGTGCTGGGACGAAGCTGGCATCCCCATGGCCTTGCCCTGCTGAGGACCACTGGGCTGTCCCTCTGGGCCCCAACAGTCCTGGGAGGGGATGCACCGCACCATGAGTGCAGGGAAAGCCTTGTTAGGCCACTGTGGCAGCGTCACACCTCACAGCAGGGCTGGGACTTGCGCTGCTTTTGCCAGGACTCAGCTTGCCTGGAAAGCCCCTCCCAGGTTTTGTCCCTTCCTTGCCTGGGGAAACCCCTGGGTCTCCACAGCCTGTTCCTGTCTTTGGGGCCAGAGAACTGTGGGGAGAGCATGGAGATGCACTTGGCACGGCCCTGAAGGCTGGGATGTGGAAGCAGTGAGCCATGCCCAGCTGGCGTGTTACCTTCCTGCTCACAGGGACCCAAACCCTGGGAGGGAGGCTCCTGGTCAAATCAGGGGACAGTCCCCCAAGCCCAGCAGCATGCCAGGCTCTGAGGGCTGGCTGTGCTGCAGGCAGTGCCGGGTCCATCCCCGCTAGTTGGCTCCTTTGGGCACCAGCCAACTCGCCCGGAGTGGAGGGGGCAGAGGATGAGTCAGCTGCGTCCAGCCTAGGGCACGAGGGGCAGAGCTGCAGGTGATGGAGCAAAGAGGGAGTGGGACCTCGGCGTGCTCCTAAACCCTCCCACCTGCAAGGATATGCTGCAGGTCCTCCTCCCAGTGTCCTGGGCTTCACAGCTGGGTACTGTAGCTGATATCTCCTGGGACTGGGTTTCTGGAGTGACCATGTGTGGTGCTGAGCAGGAGCAAGGGCTTTCCCTACAGCCCTGCTGGGTGTGCATGGGATTGGGATGGGCACAGAGGGCGTGGCTGGCTGTGGGGCACTGTCTACTCTCACCGTCTTCTTGGTGTCCTCCCAAGCTGAAAGCGGGGGTGAAACCCAAAGCCAGGCAGCTCTGAGTTTGCTGTGGGATGTGGGGCTCGCACAGCCTTCTCCCCTCTGCAGCTCCCCTCCGCCCCAGCTGCTGCTCTGATGCTCGGGTCACCAAGATGCTGACCCCACTCTGGCTGTTATCCTACCACATCATTCCCTTTTGGGGGGCAGTGGCCCCCTGTCCTTCCTGCAGAGGTGAAGGAGATCCCCTGGAGCTCACTGCAGAAGGCACTGGGTGTGTGACCAGGTGGGCCCGGGGCAAGGGGCCCCCTCGCTGGGTGCCCTGGGGAGCTGGCCAAGGACGGGTCGCCAGAGAGGGCAAAGAGAAATGACTCAATCAATTAACCAGATTAAAACTGTGACTTCACCTCCCAAAAATAGCATTTCACCAATATTTTAATGTGCTTATTAATAATCTGCTCGCGCTCTGATTAGCAGCAAGGTAATAAGGGATCCGCTTTAACCTAAATTTAACTCTCCCTAATGGATGATGGCCCCGAGAACCAAAAAAAAAGGAGAAATTCCTATCCATCAGGCTGGCCCCCCGGCAGGTCAGGAGCACCCAAGAGACGTGGGCAGCAGGAACCATCACCTCGTTGTGGCCCAGCAGGTCCCATGGCACATTTTGCTGAAGTAGTGCCCTAACCACCCTGCTGCACTGGGTGAAGAGCATTTCAGGGATAGCCACAGGGGTGGCTCTCAAAGAGGGCAGATCCTGGCCACAGTCAAGGTGCATGGTCCCCTCCTGAAGAGACAGGTTCTTTGACGATGGATGATTGCCCTGCTCCATTCCCATCTGCTCCATCTCGCAGTGAGGGACAGTTCCCCATCCCCAGCTGCTGGTAGTGCTGGGAGCATGGAGACAGGGACCAGCCACCTGGCTGCCTGATGGCTCCGGGTGTGCTTGTGGCATGCTGTGTGCATGGAGCTGCTTTTTGGGTAAGAAACCCCACGCCAGGGGTTATTTATACACCACTCATCAGGTGGCTGGCAGGGTGTTTAACTTTAGCGGTGTGGCAGGGCTGTGCTGCTGGCAGCACTGGGGAGCCAGGGCTGGGGTGGCTGGGCGGGGGATGCTTTATTGGTGTCACAGCCCAAAGCGGGACAGGTGGCATGGACTCAGTGCCAGCCTGGGCTGCCTGGCCCTGGGGCAGTGTTACAGGGCCTGCTGCTCTCCCCAGTGCTGGGCCATGGGAATATCCCAGGGCCACTTTGCCATCCCGTCCTGTGTCACCTGTGGATCCTCAGAGCCATTGGTCTTGGGAGAGAGAGAAGGGAGGGAGAGAGGAAAGGAGGGACAGATCTGAGTGCTTGGATTCTGCTCCCTGAAAGGGGCACAGCTGGGGCAATGCTGTACTCCTCACCCACATTCGGGTGGCCACAACCCCTGGCTGTGGGTGCAGGGTAGGAGTGGGACATATTTTATGCAGAGGGGGTTTGGGATGAAACACTGGGGTGCCATGTCTTCCTCAGCCCGTATGTCCCATGGGGCAGATAGGGCCAAGCACTGTGCAGGGACCAGAAGCGTCTCAGGCATGGGTGCAGCCAATCCCACGAGGTTTGGGATCTGTGAGTGAGTGTGCCCAAACCCACAGTGGCACTATCTAAATGCACCCGGCAACCCAGAGCAGGAACCAGGCAGGTTGGCTCTGACTCCAGGCTGAGAGACACAGATGCTGATCGCAGACATCCCTGGGGAAGCGCTGTTGTGGGACACAGAGAACAAGATGCCGGTGTCTCTCTGCCAGACCCAGCTCTCCAGGATGGCAGAACTGCAGAGACACCTTCCTTCAAGGCCCCATGTCTGGAGCAAGGACGGACACAGGCTCCAGCAGAGATCCTGGCAGCATTGTTCTCTAGGGAACCCCGTTTCCAGGACTCCCAGCTTCACTTGTGGGGTGGAAGCAAGGGGCTGAGCCCTGAGGATCTCAAGATCATCAGGGAGCTCAGAGCAGCCCTTGGGATGTGGTGATGCCTTGCTGGCCCCGTGGCACTGAGACACAGCCACATGTGTACCGAGCCCCGCGTGTTCTCTGCCCTCTGCCTCCTTCTCCTGGCTGATGGTGCCACTCTCCCCCCGGGCCAGGAGGGTTATTTTTAACTGTTTGCCATGTGCTGTCTGAGCACAATTAAGGTAATTGGTTTGGGAGCCTGGCTCTCACACAACGCTCCCAATTACCTGCCTGCCTGCCCGTGCGGCCCCCCGCCTCCGTGCCCACGGTGGCCGGCTCCTGTGGAGGGGGACTGCCGGGACAGGGCTGCCCCAGATAGCACGGCGGGGCTGGCTGGGGGCGCGAGCGGGCACAGGGGATGGAGCCATGGAGAGGACATCCCTGCACAACGACAGCCTGCTCTATGCCTCCCTGATTGCCATCCTCCTCCTCATCTCCTATTGGTTCACCACTCGCTGCTTCAAAATCATCAGCGGCATTGAAGGTACGGGGCTGGGGTCATGGGGGGACAGGGTGGCCTGGCCCGGCCGCTTCCACAAACCAAGCGGTGAGGCAAGGTGGATTGGGGACTGCCTCTCTGGGAGACCTCCACCTCCCGAGTCACTTCATTAGTTCCTCCTGGCCCTGGTCCTGCTCCGCTGAGTGTGAGAGCAGCCGGTGGCAGCTCTGGGGCTGAGCTGCGGCTCAGGGCTGTGTCCAGGGCTGCTCCGGGGTCCACCATGCTGCCTGTGTCTGTGTACACTGCCCCTTGCTGTGAGATGGGGGTGCAGACGGACTCTCTGGAGCCTGCCAGTCTTGTAGGGTGCCCAGAGTTCATGCTCAAGCCTCAATCTGTGTTTTGGGGCTCTGGGTCCCTTTGGGCGTGACCCACATCTTTGGTCCCCAGCTGGTGTGCTGGGGAGCTCTGGGGTGTGATGGGGGTCCCAGTTTCCCCAGTGAAGGGTTTCTCCAAGCCCCACTCCAGTGGGATATGGGTGCTGAAGGTTTGCAGGGTGAGACCCTAAGGCAAGGAGCAGGGCAGGAGGGGTGAAACTGGCGTCACGTGTCTGGGGATGTGCAGAGCCTCTCCTGCCTGGGGTTTGTATTGCTCCATCCATCTGTGAGACTTCTCTCTGCACAGCTCAGCCAGAGCCTTGAGGCACTTCCCACAGCATGGCCAAATGCTGACTGGCTGCAGGGGCAAGGAGCACGCCTGGGAGTGATGTCCCTTGGTGGGATGGGGGTCAAAGCCCTGTCCCACACTTCTAGTAGGGTATGCATGCTCCTGAGTATCCCTTGCAGGCAGCTCTGTGTCTGGCTCTATTTGTGACATCCCACATGTGGTCCCGTATGTCTCCTCCATCCTGGAGGCAGCTCCAGAGGGAGTAACATCCCTGAGGGCCTTGGTGAGGTGAAGGGGTGGTCCTTGGTCACACCTAGCTCATCTGGAGCTGCCCTCGGTCAGAGGGAATATGCTCTGGGCAAGAAACCCTGGGGAGTCTGGGGCTGCTGGGAGCTGGGCATAGTGTGTGGCACTGGGACATGGGACCAGTGCTGGGTGCCTGCGGTGCTGGTGGGATTCTGTGTCATGCTGGCAGCAAGCAAGGGAGTGGTTTTTTAATGCCTCCAGCATGGAAATGTGTAATCCTAATATGACAGCCAGTGGGAGAATTATCACTGCTCTGCTGGGGAGGACAGCTGGCACGGGAGAGGCACAAGGGCAGGTGGGGAAGCTGTCACTTGTTGACTGACCTGACACTGTGCCCTTCAGCCCCAGCATCCCACAGTGCTGCCAGGGACATATGAGGGGTCGATGACAGTCTGTTCACATGGATTCAGCAGGGTCCCTTTGCAGAGAAGCTGCCCTAAACCCTCTGGATCAGGCTGGCAGTGCTCCTCTCCCTCTATGTCTGGCCAAAACTAGGTTGCAAAAACAGACTAATGACCTGCAGGACAAGCATCGGCACTGGAAGCAGATGGAGTTCTGAGGAGGGGATGGGTTGTAACTGGGGCTCAGCAAGAAAAGTGGCTTTAAAAATGCAGTTGAGGCCAGTGGGAAACTTCCTGTAAGAGTGCAACAGGTCTTTGCCCCCCAGCCCAGAGGGATTGACTCGAGGGCAAAACTTGGAGGCAGACGTGAAATCCAGGCTCAGTGCCTGGAAATGCAGCTCTTGGCAAGAAGAGGAAATGCCAGGTCTGAAAGCTTCTAGCCTGAGGAATGTTTCCCCAGGGAAGACTTTCAGCTCTTTCTCCAAGACACCTCTGATGCATCTCTGGCATCTTCTGCTGGTATTAGAACAACCTTGGGAGTGTTCCCCAGGTGGACAGGAGATGCCAAGCCTGGTGGCATAGAGCCGCTAGATAGCCAGGCTATGCCACGACCTGGGACTGAGACACCAGCCCTCTTCATCCCCTGCCAGGGGACAAACCTGCAGCCTACGGGGCTGGAGATGGGGGTTCCTGGGAGATTGGTCTGAGACAGCTGCTGGGAGCTCTTGCTAAGGGTCTGCTTCATAAGCCTGGATATGGTCACCCCGTCTGTAGCTGTGGCAGCTGGCTTTGCTCCTGGGGTGAGCTGGGAAGGGTGGGAGGCAGCAGTGGCATGGGAGCAGCCCTATTCCCTGCTTACCACACCAAAGTTAGGACTGGTCTTGTATCCTGTGCCATACGGGAATTGTCCATTTGGAGATGGGCTGTGCCAGTGGGAGAAGCAGTGGGGGAGGTTCCGTAGGGAAAGACCCCAAAGGATGCTGAGCCCTGGTGATAGGCAGTGACCATGGGTGTGTGGATCCCCAGTGATCCCTGTGGCTTGTGATCAAAGAGGCAGGCAAGGGCTGGAATGCTGTTGAAAAAGAGCAGGGGAGCTAAATTTAGCCCCGTTGGCTGTGTGTGGATGTGTGCTCGAGGCACACAGATGCACAGCCTCTGTTTCCAGCTTTGTGTGACCTTGGCTGGGTCCTCAGCCCCTGCATCTCCTCCTCTTTTGCTCATTGCTGCACCACTTGGGGGTCTGGCAGTGTCTTGGGCATCCTGCATCACAGCCTCTTCTCCCAGACCTGCTCCCCATCTTCCCTTGGTGTTCCCTGCAAAACAGGTGGACTCCTCTGCCTGCTGGGAAATGGGGCCGATGGAGTTGTTGCCCTAGACACTCGCCAGGAGGGAGATGTTGAGGTGTTCAGCCAAGTTGGTCCCCATTGGGCGGACACATGTCTGGGGCACAGAGGACAAATCTGAGTCATCCCCATCCTGGATGTTTTGCCAGTGCCCAGCGTCCTGCCCCTCCCCGTGTCCCCCCCTGGGAACCGAGTGCCTTTTAATATCTGTGGCCCGTTTCCTTAGCAACTGCATTAAGCAAATCGATGGAGGTGGTGTCATTGGAATGGGAGGGCATGCCTTCTTCCCCCTCCGACCCCCCCATCCCCGCCGTCCCCCACGCCTCCCTCCACTTGGCCTCTCTCCACTCTTACTCACAGGCACGGCCCTGCCCTGCCTGGGCGCTCAGCCGTGGCTTCCCGAGCCTGTGGCCACAGCCCTGCGCTGACCCCTGGCTTGCCCACGGCTGATGGCAGGTGCCCCTGAGTAGGGGGTGACAGCCAAAGCCCCGCCAGGCACACGGGCGGGTGTCCCGGGAATGCGTGGTCTGGCGGCTGAGGTGCTCGGGTGAGAGGGCTCAAGGATCGTGGTGGGGAGGGGTGAGGGGGTGAGGGGCCATGAGACACCCTCACCATGAACCTGGAAGGCCTTGAGATGATTGCGGTGCTGGTGGTCTTGGTCCTCTTCGTCAAGGTGCTGGAGCAATTTGGCCTCTTCGAGCCTGTGTCCTTGGAAGGTAACGGGTGTGGGTGCTGCTGTCACCTCTGGGGACGTGAGGGGCAGGTGGGGGGTATCCAGAGCTGCCCCCAAGGATGTTCCAAGGCTGCTGCATCCATGAGAGAGTCCTGGTTTCCACTGGCTGCTTGTAGGGGCGTAGGATGCAAGGAGCAGAGAATCCTGCTTGTCCCAATGGCTGGGGGTATAGGGAGGGGACAGGGCTGGCAAGGTGGGGACTGCTGTATGGTGGGGACCTGGATGTGTGCCGGGGTGCTGTGGGCTGGGACTGCTGTGTGACCATCTGTGTGGGCACCAGGGTGTTTTCCAGCGTCTCCAGAGGAGCAAGGTGTTAGCAGAGACCACGGTCACCTCACCCTGCACGTGAGGTGTTGGACTCAGCACCAGTCTGCAGAGCAGCCAGGGTCAGGCAGGATGGGTGCACGCTGGGCTGCCTGCTCCTGGCTCTTCCCAAGGCTCCCTGTGGCCCTTGGGCAGGGCGGGGGGGCACAGAGGGAGCTATGGATGAGCTGTGCGAGGTGCTGAGCGGTGTGCACGGGACACACTTGGCAGAGCCTGGATGTGCTCGGGGCACTCTGCTTTGTGCATGGTGGGAGGGAGTCAGGACCGCTTGGCTGGGTGCTCCCGGGACTGCCAGGGGGATGTGTGAGGGTCCCCCCAGCCCTGCCCAGCCCCTGCCCATGGCCGCACACACCTGTCTGAAGGATGCCGCAGCCTGCGCGGCCCCCGGCATCGGGGCGTGCACAGAGCAGGGTGGAGACAGACAGTTTCCCTGGTCCACTGGTGCCCTGGGATACTCTGCTGTCCTTCTCCAGCACTGGCTCCCAGATGGGCTGGGTGCAGTGGTGAATGCTGGCCTCCTCAAGCAGTGCAGCACCTCGAGGCTGCACCCACCGGTTGGCTGTGCCTGGGGATAGGGAGGGAGGGAGGGGGCAGATCGACAGGATCTCTCCCTCTGATCCTGTGAACCTGATAACAGGACAGGAAAGGTGGGTGGATGTTTTCATTACTGCCTAACTGTTTGCTAAATCCCTGTGCTCCAACTGCTGCCCTCCTAGGAGGATCATTCCAGGAGGGAAACTGAGGCAGGAGCTGACTTGACAGACATCCTGCCTTGTGAGTGCTGGGGAAAGGCATGCTGACTGTGCCCAGGGTGGATTCCCCCGCCCCAGTTCTGCTTGTGATTTGGGGATGCCTCCCCCAGATCCTGTTTTCCCCTTCCCAGTGCTTTTGCTTCCCCGTGTAACTGCTCAAAGCTTTGGACCAAAACCAGCAGCATTGATTGCAGCTATTCTGCAGCTCCCAGGTGTGGTGGAAAGAGTGGAGACAGATCCCAGTGCCTGCAGCCACCCTGCTGAAGGGCTCAGGACAAGGCAGGGGCCTCTCCTTGCCCTGTGTGGCTCCTCTGTTTCCTGGGGCACATGCCTTGTCCATCTACACCGACTTCCCTAGCATGGGCCAGAGCAGGATGCTGAAGATGGGCTGTCCTGTGTCCAGCCTTATCCTGGTCATCTGTCACCCGTCCAGAAGGAACAGGGGCATTCCTGTCCCCCTCCACCCACGCTCCCATGCTGAGAAGCTGCAGTCCCCTCTGGCTTGGCTGGAGATGTGCCCCAGCTGTGAGGTGGGAATGGGATCCAGGTGCCCTGGATTGCCAGCAATTGCTCCCATTGCCTAAAGGTGCCCAGAGGAGAGGGAAACATTGCTTAAGGGGCAGAAGTCATCTGAGGTTAAGCTGAGCCCTGGACACTGTACAAGGAGTCCTGTGTGAGAGTTGTAGTGGTTTGGGATGGGGGTGAGGTGCTGTTGCATGGGTTGCTTCCCCTCTTGACTTGAGAGGCAGCAGGCAGGATTTTGCTCTCCAGGGAAGGTCCCAGTCAGTCTCTGGGGCTGGAAAATACTGTGTCCCTTTCGGGGGTTGTTTACAAGCCATGGCTCAGTCAACAGTGACAGCCCAGGGACCGCAAAGAGCCTGAAACCAAACACTTATGGCTTGGGTCTGCTAATGGACACGGGGCTCTGCCACCTGCTCTGGAGCTGTCGATGCTGCCGGCGGTGCTTCCCCCCCTCCGGCTGCTGGCCCACGCTCTCCCTGCCCCATCCCTGCTGGTCCCCTGCCTGTGGCTGTTTCTCTGCCCAGGTTCTGCTGGTTGTGTCGTGCCACCACAGTGATGGGCTGGGAATGGAGCAGCTCCAGAGGGGACCAAGCCAAGCCCTCTAAGCCTGGGGGAAAGGTTCAGTGGGAACATCCTGCAATGAGATCCTGGGGGAAATCCAAGCTTGCTGGGTTCCCAAATTCAGCTGGATGAGGCCCCAAGCACCCCATCCTTCATTTGGAGCTGGAACTTCCCCGAGAAAGAGCTTGGACAGAAGTGCTGTCTGTCTGCAACCCCTTGTCCTATCTGCTTGGCACTGTCCCCTCTTGG
Organism: Regulus satrapa; assembly: GCA_013396955.1. Lineage (NCBI taxonomy): Eukaryota > Metazoa > Chordata > Aves > Passeriformes > Regulidae > Regulus > Regulus satrapa. The sequence goes on from VWZN01018305.1 coordinate 970,730, forward strand.
ATCCTGCCACAGCCTTGGTGGCACAGGCACAGCCGCTGTCTGGCAGCAGCACTGGAGCATCCCCATGAGTGCACTGTGCTCCAGGATTTTCAAGGTGATCAATGCTGGAACTGATGATGTTTGCCAGCTGGATAATCAATGATTGCCTGCGTCATCCCACCTCTGCCCTGTGCCATCACGCCTGTCCGCAGCCCTGACCATCTCCTGGCAGACCCATGCAGGAGGCTCTCAGACCCCTGCTGAGATCCTGCTTTGGCCAAGCTCTCGGGATGGGGCAGGTGGAGAGAAATGCTATCAATTTTGCCTCTTGAAGTGCAGCATCAATAATTCAGCGCAGAGCAATTGGTCCTGGCTGGGAGGAGGGATGGCGGGAGGGAAAAGGCGGGAGAGCCACCCGCGTAGCCCAGCCACAGATTAATATTAAATGAAGTTGCAGATTGCTGTCGGCAGGATAATTGGTGCCCGCCGGGGGCTGTTCCTGCCTTGGCTGTTCAGGGTACGTGCTGGGGGGACAGGCAGGATTGGGGGTGTATTACAGAGCCCCCAACATGGGGTGTGCTGGCCTCTGCCTCTCCTGGGGGCTGCTGCTGCTGTAGAGCTCAAGATATGAAGAGAGAGAAGCAGGGCTGGGAGAGTGCCAAACCCTTCCAGAAACTGGGGAGAAACAGGAGGGACCAACATCATGTCTGGGTGCCACCAGCACCCCAAGAGGTGCCAGGCAAGAGGGTGGTGGCAGGGAGCAGTATGGACACCTCCTGATGGCTAGCTCAGGGTGAGGGTCCCTCTGGAGAGGGGAGAAAGCAAACATCCCCAAGGTGCTGGCGAGAGCAGAGTGCCAAGCCCTGGTTCCTCCTGCCTGCTTTCCAGGAACCTCTTTGGCAGGAGTGCTGTGTCTTGGCTGCAGGAGGAGCTGGCTCTTTGGGGTGTGGTGCTTTGGTGCCTGGACTCAGGGCGTCCTCCAGCCTGGTGCGTTTGACAGACCCCAGCAATCAAGGTGAGCTTGCTACAGGGAGGGTAGATCTTGGAGCATCGAAATCTAGACCAGGACAGCTGCAGGCACTCCAGGTTGAAGTTTGGGATTCCCTGGGCTGGACTGCACCAGACATTCCCCCATGTGCAGTGGATTTAACTCTTGCCTTTCCATGAGCTAGCAGGTTTGTCAGCTGGCTCTGGGGCTGGGCAGGGTTGGCTCTGCCAGCAGTCCTGAGCTCCCCAAGGTCCACAGTAGCTGTAGTGCACCCTGTGCCTTCCCTGCCTTGTGGTGACACGTCCTGTTCAGCCCAGCCAGACCTAATTAGCTTGTTGAATCTCTTCTCCCTCCGGCCTTGTGTTAATCACTTTTCACATTGCTTCCTTCCCAATTCCCTCTGGTCTGATTTGCTCTTACTGTTGCTGATGTGCCTGGAGAGGGGAGCAAGGAGACCCAGCTGGACATGGAGCGGGGCCCCCCTCTGTCTCAGGAGGGGCTCTGAGCCAGCAGACAGCAGGGCAGGAGATCACTCGACCACGGGGAAGTGAGAAAATCACAGAGTGGAAAAAAAGCAAGAAATGTAGAAAGCAAAGGAGCCTATTAGACTGTCCTTCTTTTTAGTTCTGCTCTGTTGGTGGAGGGTGAAACCTTCACTGCCTTCCAGTGGCTGAGGCTGTGACTCTGTGGCGCAGGGTTGTGTTGGGCTGCAGGATGCTGTGGGAGCTCAGTGGGCTTCACCTCTACCCACTGAGGGGAAGGATTAGACCCCAGGACTGGGCAAAGGTGGGAATATAAGTGCCCTGGACTGGGCTCTAGGGAGTAGGGAGTCCATGGTCCCTGGATGTGCCATGCATGCTTGGCTATCCCTTCCCAGGGATACAGGAAAATTGTTCCCCCCACAAGGGCCTGCCCTGGAGCTTCTTGTACTGCTGGGGCAGGAATTGGCCACATCAGAAGCAGCTTTTAGGTGAGAGATGCATAGACAACTGTCTGAAAATGGCTCTCTAATAACCACTGTTGCCAGGCTGGAATCTCTGTCCTGCTGTCCTCAAAGCAGGACTTCGGGGTGGGCTGTGGGGAGCACCCACCCTGGCTGTCCCTGATGTGCTGCGCCCCATCCAGGCAGCACCCTGGGGGGCACATTTGCACCCTGTGGAGCACATTTCTCTCCAGCAGCAAGCAACGTACCCAGCTGGGGCTGGCAGCCCCCAGCTCTGGCTGTGGTTGACTTGCTGGTCAATCACAGAAGAAGAGGGAGGAGATGAGGGTTGCAGATGTCTGTGGAGGTGATCAGTGGACAAGGCTGGGCTGCAATGCAGGGAACTCCTTCCATGCAAGCTGGGGACACTGTTAGGGGGATGGTTTGGTGGTTTCTGATGGGGCAGAGGGGATTTCCTAGGTGGAATTGGTCCCTGAGCTGGTAGCAGCAGTATCCCAGCAGCATGTGATGAACTCGGGGGTCCCTGCAGTCCAGTGCCACCACCAGCTGCTGTTGGGATGGAAGTCACTGTGGCTGAGCCTCCTCCACCTCCATGCACCCACTGGTGCCCATGCTGCACCCCTTGGCGAGTTCCTGTGTACTGCAGGGGTGCCCTGGAGGAGAACTGACCCCTAAGTCCCTTGGGCAGCTTCGTGGGCTCTCCTTCTCTGCAGCCTGGGTGCCCTGAGGGACCCCAGAGGGTGCTGGGGTAGGAAGAGGGAGGGCCAAGGCAGGTCTCTCCTCCCCTGCCCTCCCCTCCCCTGCGTTGCTGGGTCTGTTGCTACCAGAGCAGCTGCCGGCTGGGGCTGTGTGTCTGGGGGATGGCGGCTGCTGAGGCACCCTGGGACCTGCAGGGGCTGCAAACGGTGGGCATCATCCTGCTGCTCTGCTCCAGCCTCAAGATACTCCACGCTCTGGGCATCATCGACCTGACCAGGGGAGGTGGGATCGGGACAGGGATGGGGATGGGGTTGCAATGAGATGGGGATGTGGTGGTGGAGATGCTCCTCCTATCCCAAAAGCTGCAGGGTGCTTAGGGGAGTGTTTGAAGGGTTAATGTGGTATAGGGCTTTTTTTTTTTCTTTTTTTNGGGTGTAGAGAACTGGGGAAGTGAGGGTGCTGGAGTGTTAGGATATTGGGTGGCAATATTTGTGGACATCGGAATGTGTGGTGTTGGGTGCAGGATGCTAGAAATTTTGGGTGTCTGGGAGCATTAGGGTGGGGAATATATGTGTCTTGAGGCACTGGGATGCAGTGATGTGTGGGTTGCTGGGGGATGGAGACTGTCTGGGCTGTTGGAGTCTCAGGGCAATGGCATGCAGAGGGCTGGACTTCGTCAGATGATGGGAGAAGGACTGCATTTAACTGGGACTGAGATGATAAGTGTGAGCTGGGAGAAAAGAGCCATGAATGTGGGGTGCAGCACCATGCAGGGCAAGATTTTCTCACTGCCACAGGAACTGGTGGCTATGGGGAAAACATGGGAAAAGAGGTGAGAGCCCCTCTGTCCTCCCTGCAGGGCTGTGCCAGGGCTGGGGAAGGAAGAGGATGCTGTGGGTGTTGAGCTTCCTGGATTGGCAAGTGACTACTGAGAATAGGGCTGGATGTGACCAAAGAGGACCCAAAATATGTCAGAGCAATGGAAACACAACCTGTTGGTTGTGCCTGGTGAGGGTGGGAGTGCAGGGAGCTGTGTGGTGCCGATGCCTTGTTTCCTTTGGCTGCCTTCCTCGACTGTTCCAGCTCAGACAAGGGTTGCCAATAGATTTTGAATGAATGTGTTTGGGGGTTGGTTTGCCTCCATCCCCTCTGCGTCCTTGCTGGCACAGGAGATGCTGTGAAATGAAGGGACTGCAGATCGCATCCCCTTAGGAAGCCAGATCTTGGAATGTGTCTAGGAGTGATCAGAGAAAGTAGTAATAGAGCAGAGGGAGGGAGGAGGGTGCTGTGCCCAGGAGGTGCTTTCAGCATCCTTCTGATGGAGGATGGCCCTGAGGTGCCTGGGATCTAGCTGGGGTGTGGCTGAAGCACATCCACTTTTTGTCCCTGTGCCTTACTGCGGAGGGTATGGATGGTGTCTGGCTAATGGATATGCAGAGCATTAGCTCTCTTGTGGAACACAGTGCTTGCAGCCAAGAGGAGCTGCTGCTCTGCTGGGGCTTTTTTTTTTTTGGGTAGCTCCTCTGGCACCTTGGATATGCTGGTTCCTGCTGCCAGAGGAGCTGCTGATGGGGGCAGGATGTGTCCCTTGGTGTGTGGGTTTTGCAGCAGGGCGATGCATGTGGCTCTGCCAGTCCTGCAGCTTTGTCTGCTCCATTTGAGGAACACCTGATCTCCACTGTCTCTTGGGGTGTGTATCCTGTTCCATTCCCTGCTCCACAACATTTTGTACATGGTGTGGTCTCAAGAAATTGTTATTCTGCAACATCTCCTTTGGGCACAGCCAGGCTATCTGGGAGCACTGTCACAGGGAGTCACGGGATGGGAATGGGGACAGCAGTGCTGTGAGTCCCACCTGGCTCTGTGGCCCATTCTGGCCTGTGGCTCATCCCCCCCACGGGCTGCTCAGCACAAAGGTTGTGCAGCTGTTTCTCCCTCTGACACTGGGGAATATTCTGGTCCTGAGCCTTTGCTGTCCCAAGAGCTGCAGCTCGCTTGGCGGCTGTGCTGCTCCTAGCTCTGTCCCACCCCCAGGACAGGGACTCTTTGGCCCTGGGAGATGTCAGCTGTGATTTCATTCCTCTGATGGATGACTGTCTGGCACCTTTGCTACTCTTGGCTCTGCATTGCTGACTGATGAGGGTCATTTGCAGAGCTGCTGTTGGTGGGACACATCCTGACCTCCCCAAGGCAGCTGGGGAGACTCACTCCTCCTCCTGCCCATCATTACAGACCCCAGAGAGCTGTGGCTGGTGGCACTGCCTTAGGCTGGGTACTCCCCTGAGTGCCTGAGCCCCGCACAGGGATGATTGTCAGCCACAGGTTTTGGGGGCAGCAGGGTTCGGATCAGCCTTGGGATACCAGCTCCTCCTGACCTGCCACTGACCACTGTTGCCCCACGGGGCCAAGCAGGGGCTGCGAGTGCTGCATGACTGGTGGGCTGCTGGTGCTCTGCTCCCCTCCTGGAACAGTGCTGTGCCCTGGATCTGGGGACATGGGGGGTGTCTTGTGGGATGTACGTTTTCCACCCATCGCGATAATGCAATTCTTGACAGATTACTGAGAGTGATGGGGGAGTTTTGGCACTGCCTGTTGGTTTGTTATTGAGGGTGCACTCTAGCAGGAGGGTGCCGTGGAAAGGGGTGGGTTGGTCTTCCCCTCCAGCTGCCACTGGGATGGCACTGGTGGCTGTGGCTCTATGGGAGGACAGGGACATTGTTATGCATCTGACTGACTCTGTGTCCTGCTTTTCCTCTGGGGAGACCATGGAACAGCCCAGGCTTGGGTCCTCCGTGGGAAGAGGGTATCAGCCCAGCACTGGGTAACCCTCAGCATGGTGGCTTTGTCTGGATCCAGCCTCCAAGGACACATCAGCTGCCAGTGGCTCGATACAAAGTGGTCCATGGCCATCCTGATAGCAATTTTTTCTGAGGGCAGGGATCTACCCACTGTAGGTCCCTTTGGAACCAACCTCTGGGGTTAATTTCAACAGCATGTGGAAGTGGTGATAGGAAATCCCTTCCCCTTCTGGGGTTACTAACAGATGAAGTCTCAGTTTGTGTGTGTTTGTGTGTTTTGAAGTCGCTGAGCTGTGGAGTGATGCATGGGAAGCGACAAGCCACTTAACCCGCAGACCTCCCGCCGCAGATAAAACACTGCCAGCCCTTTCTGTTCTGTGCCAGCTGCTGGACGGCCCTTGCAGAAGGGTGGAGAGCAGAGCAGCATCTGGAAAAGGAGCTGGCAGGGACAGGGTTTCACGTTGCTATGTCCCTGTGTTGGGAGTGGCAGCACATGGTTGGGCTCTGCTCCTCATCTTTGGGCAGAGCTGTCTCCCAGACTTGCTTGTGGTTTGGATGTTGGGGACAGAAAGAGGGTGGTGTGTCCTACTCAGCAGAGCCCTTGTGTTCACTAAAGCCAGGACAGCAAAACCCCAATCCTGGTCACCCCTCTCCTGTTGTTAAGCTGCATGTGCTGAATGTGCTCCCTCCTCTGCCCTGGGGACCCTGGAATTTGGCCCCCTTCGGTTTCCTCCTTGAGAAAACGCCCATGTTCTTTATTTTTTTTTTCTTTTTCCTTCTTTATAACAAACTAAAGTGTAACTTGCACCCGACCTGACCTACTGCACGTGCCTATACCTGCTGCCCCTGTGAGTCCAACCACAGTTTACTCTCTGTTGCATCTCTCTCGCTGTGTGGTTTCCCTCCTGCCCTGCTTCCTTCCATCACCCTGGCACTGGGTGTTGCTCTGCTCACCCTGTCCCTTCCCTCTCAGCAAAGGGGATACTTCTGCCTGTCAGGTCTGTTCCCACAGCTCAGCTCTGCTGGAGGGACCTGGCCCCAGAGCATCCTTGGAAGGCTGAAAGGTGCAATTTCCCTTTCCCTCTGCAAATTAAGGCCCTAGAAGGGTAGCTGGGACAAAATAATGGTTTATGTACAACTGATGCCCACTTCTAGGAAAGAAAAGTCCTCTTTTCTCATCTGCCTGCAAACCCTGGAGCAGACAGGAGCCAGGCTGTGCTGTTCTGCCAGTGCCAAGATCCTGGTCCTCACCCTTGCCCCTGTCACACCCTGACAAATGCCAGGGGATGTGTTTGTTCATCCCTATACTTTTGCACCTCACTGTCACCCTGCTGCGGATGCTACACCCCTGGGGAGAATTTGCCCTCTTTAAGTGGCTTTGTGTGGGGTCCTGCTGGATCCATGGCCTCCTGGAGCTATTCTCCATCCTCCAGAATGATGGAGCTGCTTTGGTGTGAGCTCAGAGCGTCCCAGGTTCTGCCTGTGTGTGCTTTGGGGCCAACTTGCCTAGAAGTGGCTGCTGGATGCAGACCCATGACCTGTCCTGGAGCTGCATACCATGTGACACCATTTTCCTGGCATCTGGGACTCAGCTTAGCCCCACAGTGCTGAGAAAGGGCTTCTCTGGCAGCTATTTGCTAGAACCCTAGAGAAACAACCCCAAAACCAGGGGTCAGGAGGCCTAGGCGTTGCAACCTGCTGCTCGGATGCTTGGAGCAAACATAGCGACAAACCAGAGCCCCAAAGGGATTTTGCACCTTTTGTCCCATTTGTCCCCATGCTGGTGTCTGCCTCCCCTCAGAGGCTGGAGCCCAGCATGGTCTTCATCCCCTCCTCTTCCTCCTTTCCCTACCTACAGCGTTAGTCCTGCGCTGAGTTTGCTGGCTTGAGGCACTGTGGGAAGGGAGGGAGGGGTCTGCAGCCATGGGCCAACACCAGCTGGGAGAGATGGGGCTGAGCGAAACCACTGGGTCCAAAGGGGGAGTAGGGGGTGGCAGTGGGGTCAGTACAGTGAGGGACCTACTATTAATGCAGGGCAACTTGGTTGCAATGGGCGTGGGCCGGGCTGGTGTGGGGAGTCTCTCACATGGCCCTGCAGCCCAGCCAAGGCAAAGCCCTGAGCCCCGTTCCCCTTCTGGCTGTCTCAAAGCAGGTCCCTGGGCTTGGGTCCCAGTGTTGCACTGGGGTGGGGGTGCATGCTGCAGTCTGGGCTGCATGGGGGGTCCGGTGCATGCTTTGCCTTCAGCCCTTGGGTGCCAGCAGGATCAAACCCAGCCTGAGCTTAGGGAGGATGCAGTGCCCTGGCTCAGCCACAGGCTGTTTCTTGGGCTTCATTCTACCTTGCCTCCCTGCAGAGCCCCTCAGAGAGAATACCCAGGGAGCAGGTATTTGTCCTCAAGGCTAAAGGACAGAGTCTGGCCCTGCCATTTCCTGACTCTCTGGGCTCTTGGGAGTCTCCAGTGCACCCTGGTATGATGGGAGTGTACAGAGGTGCTGGGTGTGGGTATCCTAGCAGGTTTGTCCCCATCCCTCCCAAGGATGGATACTCCAGTGCTGGGTTTGTCCTGGGATTGAGCAGGAAGGTCGACCAGAACCTGGGCTGGGTTTTGCCTTCCTGCTCCTCCAGTCTCATGCTGCATGTGCTGCTTCTGCTCAGATCACCCCGTGTTGGGTGCCCAACCCTGCTGCCCGTCGGGACTGGGGGCTGATGCTGTGTTAACTCTTCTGCTTGGTGACTCCTTCTTTCTTCCAGGCAACCCACCAGTCCAAACTAAAAAAGCGCTGAAGCAGCGATTCCTCAAACTGCTGCCCTGCTGCCGGCCCAAATCCATCCCCTCGCTCAGTGAAAGCAAGTGCTTCTTCTTGCCTTTGTGTGTGTTTGTCCCCGGCGGTGCTGCTGCCTGCTCTCCGCCCTGGCCCTGCCTGCGGGAAGGGGACGCCTCCACCTCTCCCCTGCCTGGCTGTCAGGATCAGCCCTGCCCTAGAGGAGTCCGATCCCAGGGGCTCTGCACCCACCTCTGTCTGTACCTGCTCACAGGATGGTTTTCTCCCTCTTCATCTCCCTGGAGCAGCTCCCACGGGATGCACAGCGGCAAGAACCGCTTGGGAGCTGGCTCAGGGCAGCGGGGCCCTGCCGGCACCGGTCTAAGGGGTGGGGAGTTGTTTTTCTCTAAGCTCAGGGTCGGTTTGGAGATGGAGGTGTGATGGGGCGATGAAAGAGGCTGAGCAGGGAGTGAGTGCAGAGTCCCTTAACCCCCTGTACTGGGTGTGCTTGGTTCCTTGGTGAGTCCAAGCCCCTGCTCGGGATCTCTCCCAGTTCCACAGTGCAAAGCAATCCCCTCTTGGAAAAGGTGAGTATGGAGGGGCAGGGTCTGAACCGTCCCATGAAGAGGGAGTACCTGCTGTGTGCCCCTCTTGGCTGAGTGGGGTCTAGGGGTGCTGGTTGCTGCAGGCAGGGGTTGTGCAGCTTGGCAGATGGTAGGGAGAAATTGTTGATGAAAGAGGGAGTACAGTGGGCAGAAAAGAATCTGGAAAGGTGGTGGTGGTGGGGGAGGGGGGTTATTTGGGTCTGGGTGTTCTGAGGGGCAACTCTCCTGGAGCTCGGTGCTGCAGGACATCAAGGATTTGAACTCCACAGGGCAAATGCCTGTGCTGGTGGGAGGAGAAGGACAGGCAGGGAGAGTTTTAGCCCTGGGGGGTTTTCACACCTCTTGTTCCCAGCCTGGGCTGTACTGGAGGGGGGGTTGTTGCCCAGTTTCAGTCCCTGATCTGAAGCCAGGGTGTCTATGAATGTCCCCTTCTGGCATAGACTGAGCTCTGTCTGAGCAGAGCACCCAAAAATGTGTCAACCTGGGCAGGTGTGAGAGGACAGCATGTGCTGTGCAAGGTGCCTCTCCTGCCCCCTGGCATGACAAGATAGGGCAGGACAGTGCTGGCCTCAGCCACCCTCTCTTCCCCTGGGTTCCTTGCAGACAGTGTTGAGGATGAGTTTGAGCTCTCCACCGTCTGCCACCGCCCCGAGGGGCTGGAGCAGCTCCAGGAGCAGACCAAGTTCACCCGCAAAGAGCTGCAGGTCCTGTACAGAGGCTTCAAGAATGTGAGTACCCCTTGACCAGCTCCGATAAGCCCCCACCTCTGCTGCCATGTCCACTTCGGGGTGGTGCTTTATTTGTGAAAGTTTTTGAGACCTTGGGGTTGAAGTTTATATAAGGCTACAGCCTGATCTTAGCTCCAGGGAGCTCAGTGGGGAGACCTGAACCTGTGCTCTGTTTCCTTGTGTGCAGAGAGCCCCCTTCCTGGGTGCCTGGGATTCAGAACCCCTCCAGTGAGGGGTACAGCCCAAAAAATCAGAGAGATACTCCAAGTAGCCTTTCTAGCCACCCCACCACGTGCACAGGGCTGGCGGGCAAGGCAAGGGAGCCACAGGTTTTTAGGGGGTGCTCAGCCCTTTTTTACAATGTGGAAGTGACGCTTGGACCTTGCCCTGGCAGGAGTGCCCAAGCGGCATTGTCAACGAAGAAAATTTCAAGCAGATCTATTCACAGTTCTTCCCTCAAGGAGGTGAGTGCCCATCCCTGTCCCCATATACATGGGTGCCTCTGTGGGGCAGAGGGTCACACAGCACCCCCTCATGCTGTCTGCCTCCCTGCAGATTCCAGCACCTATGCCACCTTCCTCTTCAACGCCTTTGACACCGACCACGATGGCTCCGTCAGCTTTGAGGTGAGCTGTGGCCGAGGAGGCGGCGACGGGGTGCAGCGGGGCAAGGAGAGCACATCTTTCCAGGGACCATGGGCTGGGGTCAGCAGTGTTGTTGTTGCAGATGGATTAAGAGCTTTTCAGGCCTAGTAGAGTTTATTAAATTCCCAGAGGCAACAGAAAACCAGTGAAAAGCGAAAGAAAGGGGCCTTCTGTATTTTCTGGGTAGGGCTGCATAGGGACGCAGACTGGCAGACACAGCCATGGCTGGGTCTTGTTCAGGCTTTGGCTGAACACCAGGTCATGATGCACGTTGTTCTCTTGGTTGCTGTGAGCCAAGGGAGTAGTGTGGGAAATGTACGGGGTTAAGCAATTTTTTCTCCCCCAACTCTTTTTGATACCCAACCTTTTTATCTTCTCAGCCCAGCCCTAGAGCACATCAGCTCTGGGGCTGAGTTCCCCTCTGCAGGAGAATCAAGCAGGGGTATATCCCCCCTTTGTGGCTGTAACTCCCATTTGCTGCCTTGTCCATCCTTGCAGGACTTTGTGTCTGGGCTGTCCACCATCCTGCGGGGCACCATTGATGATCGCCTGAACTGGGCCTTCAACCTCTATGACCTGAACAAAGATGGCTGCATCACCAAAGAGGTGGGATAGGGGATCCAGACTGGTCCCCAGGGCCAGCGCAAGTCTGCACCTGGCAGGGACAAGGGCAGAACTCGGGGGTATTGGCTGAGCTCTCGAGGAGAGCTCAGGGGATCAGTATTTAACTGAACTCAGCTTTGCAAAAGTCCCTCCTGGCCCCCGGCACTGGTGTGACTGGGATGGAGGGTGGATGAGTGGTGTGCAGTTTTGGGGCTCCATTGCACATGCACGCATGGCCCCACACTGTGCAGAGAGCCAGCAGAAACACATTTGAGCACCCCACAGGTCCTTCAGGAGCACCAAGGAAAGGGTGCAGGTTGGGGACCAGGCAGAGGCAGAGCCCCATGCTGACATTGCAACCCTGCTCCCCTTCCCATCAGGAAATGCTGGACATCATGAAGTCCATCTATGACATGATGGGCAAATATACCTACCCGGCCATGAGGGAGGAAGCACCCCGGGAGCATGTGGAGAACTTCTTCCAGGTGAGCTGAGTACATCCTGGGGAAGCAGAGCTCCAGCAGAGCTGCGGTGGGTGCAGTAGGAAACACCCCACCCTGGGGATGAAGCAGGGCTGTGCTGGTCCTGTTGGTGCTTGGGCATGCCTGGGGCCAGGGGTGCACTGTGTCCAGCCCCTGTGGGACGTGGGCAGGGGGTACCGGGTTCTCCCTAGGGCTGGGGCTGTCCCTGCTATGCCCCCTGTGCTGTGCTTGTCTGCAGAAAATGGACAGGAATAAGGATGGCGTGGTGACAATCGAGGAGTTCCTGGAGTCCTGCCAGAAGGTAAAGTCACCAGCAATTCTTCTCTGGGGTAGGTCACCACCCTCTTCCTTGGGGACCTTTGTCCCTGCTCCTTCCTTCCTGCAGAGAGGGTGAAGCCAGGGCTCCCAGGGGCAAGGCTGCAGCTCTGCTTCGGGAACTGTACCCGTGCCAGCATCCTCATACAGATGAGGAAAAACATGAATCCCAGTAGGGCTTGGAAACCACCTGTAATCCCTGGGGCTCTCATCCCATGTGCCAGAGTTGCCATGAGGGTAAAACCAGCATGGGGGAGCTGCCCAGATTGCTGTTCTGTGCCCAACTTTCCTGCTTCCCACCTGCTCCTGACAGGATGAGAACATCATGCGATCCATGCAGCTCTTCGACAGCGTGATTTAGCTCCCGGACCTGCCTCCAGACGAGCGCTCCTGACACTGGGCCCAGAACCTTCTTTTCTCTCTTGACTTTTCCTTTGAGACTCCCCTCCTCTGGCTGCACAGATACCCCCATGGAAAGGGGCCTCCCTTCCCTGAGATGCAGTCGGTGCTGAGATCTTCCCTTTCCCCTGGCCCAGCTCTGCTTTCCTGGGGGAATCCCAAGAAGGTGCTCCCAGATGTTGGAGCATGGGCATGGCTGGCACAGGATGAGAATTTCACCTGGATGGACCTCCCTGCACCCAATCCCAGTGGAAAAGATGCATCCTTGGGCTGCAATAGAGGTTTTCCCTGTGCACACCACCCTGTGCAGCCACAGCTCACCTACCCTGATCCTCCCCAGCCCCAGGAACCCCCAGTTCCGGCCCCAGCCCAAATCCTCCAGCAACATTGTCTAGAAACCAATGAAGTCTCACAATGGGCACAGCCAGTGCCTCGGCTTCCTCCCCTGCCCTGGCTGTGCCCGGCTGTGGGAGGCACGTCCGGTGTGCCCACTGTGAGCCACTGGCCACCCTCCCTGTCCTGCCTTGGGCCAGTCTGTGGGCAGAGGGGCCGTGCCTGGAGAAGGCAGCCATGTGAACCCCTGGAGTTCACTGCTGCACGAGCTATGGGGAGCATCCCCTGATCCCAGGGATCCCAGTTAGACCTACGAGGCTCTTCCTGACAGGGGCAGAGGGGAGGCCAAAGGGACACCTGAGGTGACTTGTTGTGGCACTTGTTGCCCAGGATGGAGGATGCAGGGCTGGGACAGCTGCAACCTCAGCCCCTGCCCCTCAGGGGTGCTGGCACAGGGGGACCCCAGGGATCCACTTTGGGACTCTAGTGGAGAGACACCCTCTCCAACCCTTCCTGCGGATATGACAGCCAGGGTAGAGGGACATGTGGGAGATGGGCGGGTGTCTGGTGGCCATTCTGGCCCCATAGGGCTCACAGCCCTATGCCCTCCTGGCATCATTTGCTGCTGACCTTGCCTTGCTCCTGTGCCCTGGCCCATCACAGCCCACCTGCTGCCCCGGGGACTGGGGAATGAGCAATGAGGCAGAGAGGTGTCCCCACAGGCATAGCCCTGTACTGGTGACATGGCTGAGCTCCTGGAGGAGACGTGGCAGCTCCTGGAGGAGAAAGTCGAGGCTGGGGTTAGACAGGAGTCACTGCCATGCTGCTGGCAGGCTGGAGGGTCACCTTGGGGCAGGGCACTCTTCTCCTTTTCCCAGCATGGCCATGTGAGAGCCTGCTTGGGGATGGGGACGCTGGGTGGTTTTGTTCCTAGCAGCTCCTTGGAGATGGGTGTGTGCAGGCAGGCCTGTCCTGCCCACATACCACTCCAAGTCAGAGCTGGGAGAGTGATGCCCGCGGGCTAATGATCCCCAGGCCAGCTCCAGAAGCCCCTCACAGGCACTGGGAAATGTACCCAGCCCTGGCAGCCCCAGAGAGGATAGCTCCACTCTCTGTATCCCTGGCCAGGAGTGGTTTGGGCTGGCCAGAGCTGCCATGTCTGGGATCAGCACCCGTGCTGGGCCAGACTCAGGCTGAGCCCCTGGGGTTGGAGGCATTAGAATTTAACCCCTGGGGCTCTGAGCCAAAGCTATGGGGCTGCTTCCCAGGGGGACCATCCTTGTCCCAGCCCTTCCTGTTATCACGTTTTTTTTAGGCTCATTTGACACATTATTTATCTCGCAGACATTATGTGTTTTTTAGGTTCATCCAACACACTGTTCATCTCACAGACCTGTTCCCAGGTTTGCTGTGGGGCTGAGCTCCCACTTGCATTCTCCTAAGGGTGGGAGGGCCTTACCCCTCCATCTCTCCTGCCCTCTTCTCCCTCCTCCCAGCTCTCTGGGACACCCATTGTTCGCTGCCATATGGAGCACCTGCCGCCTCCCCCCTCACGCTGTAGGTCGCATGGTGTGACCCCCCCCCCTGCCCCGGGGCATGGTGACCCACAACCTGCTTGGCATCTCCAGTCTGTATATTTTGTATTATAACAATTATATGAGTTTAAAAAAAAACAAAACAAAACCAACAAAAAACCAATAAAATTTAACCACAATCGCTATGCACACTACCGTTATGTCTTTGCATCTGTCAGCTTCCTGGGATGGGAGGGCAGGAAAAATGAGGGGTCTCTGCAGAGGGTTGGTGTCCTTTTTGGGGTGCTGTGGTTGCAGGGTGCTCTGGGAGGTTGCACGGGGGACTGGGTGCACACTGAGCTTAGCCATGCTGTCGGTGGTCCTGTAAATACAGACTTTCCCCTGCTAAGAGGCTGCAGGTGTTAAGGTTGAAAAGCTCTTCCATCAAGTGTGTCGCGTTTCAGAAGTCAGGCTGTGTTTCCAGCTTGTCACAGATGCTGCTGGCTGGACCCAAGCTTGGGACCAGGTGGCCCTTGTTAGGATGTGGCATTTAAGGATCATGGTCACCTGCCACCTTGAGGAGGTAGGTATGGACTGGGAAGGGGTTTTTCTTAGGGCAATGCTGGAAAAGTCCAGCATTGAGAACTGGGGAAAAATTAAGTAAACAGTCATCTAAGTAAGAAAGTAGTGGCACAAGAGAGCGATGGATGTGATGTGGGACAGCAAAACGGCCCAGCGTTCTACAGCCTGTGGTCCAGGCAGGGAAAGCTCAATGCAAAGAGCTGCCTGGAGACCAAACATCTTAAAAGGATGGGCTCTGGCTGGGGGGGATTACCATTGTGGGACCCGTAAGCAGCAAGCCTGATCTCTCCAAAGCCTCTGTCTCTCCAGGGACCGTTTTGGGCTGCTGGCCATCACCCAGGGCTGTGTACGGCAGCGTGAACGGGCCTGAGCACGTTTTCCCCTCTAACCCACTTTTCCCAGTATATCCTATCCCCTGAGCTCCGTTTGGCTGATTGCTATTTCGGGCAATGACATCCAAGGGCTTGATGTGCCCTCTTGCGGCACAGGGATGCTGTGAAGGGATACCTTGGGTCCTTGTCCCCGGGGTGAAGGGCAGGAAAGAGGCTGAGGTGATAACGGGAGAAGGTTTGTGCAGGGAAGTGCAGCTTTTGGAGCGTCTCTGTGAGTCAAAAACAATCGATTTAGCTCTCTCCCAAGCAGGCCCTCAGGAAGGCAGGGTTCCTTTAGGTGTGCCTTCAGCTTGCTATGAGAAGCTGCTCTAGGCCTTGGGTGACCCGTGTTAGTAGGAGGTGGCATTTAAGGGTAGACAGCCAAGTCATTTGGTCTGTGATGAGAACAGAGAGAAGAGCTGATGGAGACTTGGGAAAGGGCAGCCTTGTGTCGTTTCCAGACAAGACTATCCCAGCTTTCAGAGGAAAAATTAAGGGTGGCTATGTGGTAAAAACAGCTGAGCAACTGGATGAGGCAGCTGATGCAGCCTGGGGCAGCGATTTCCCTCCAGCATCCTGAATACTGCCTAGAAACACAAGCAGTAAAAGGATGAGATTCCAACATCGGCAGAACTATTACTGTAGGATTATTTTGCCACGATCAGAGATACGAGCATTTTGAGACCCTGTAGTCACAGTCTGGAGGTGTGTGAAAGTCCTGACTGTTCTGCACCCAGATTTTGTGCATTTCTCCTCTCTAACCCTTCTGTAAAGCCTGCTCACGCATCAACACAATTTAGCTAGTTCCTATTTAGGGTTCCTATTTTTGCTCTTTGAAAGCTTTGGCCTG
>VWZN01018306.1:5379-51526 GCA_013396955.1 Regulus satrapa
CCCTGCCCCTGCTTGACAGCACCCTTCTCCATGAGGGCTTTTAGATGATGTAAGCTTGTGTTTTGCTCCCCCCTTCCACCCCCTTCCAGAGGGGAGAATCCTTTCTCCAGCCCCGTGCCAGGTGTGTTTAATGTGCACACAGTGCAGTGGGCAGGGGCACGCTCGCCTTCTGAGGAGTGCTCTCACTGGCCCCAGAGCAGCCCCATGGTGCTGTGGGGTTGGGCAGAGCAAAGCTTTCCCACAGGGCTGGCGGTGCCCAGGAGGAACAGGTGCTGATGGATTCCGCAGATCCCAAGGGGGCGGGGGTGTGCGTACAGATGTGGTTCTCAGTCTGAGCATCTCCCGGGTGGGTGTACGAGTTTTGTTTCATCCTGGTTTTATGCAAATCCTGCTTCCGAGCAAGCAAAATTGATTACGTCTGAACATGGGTTTTAATTTCCTTTTCCCAGGCAGCAGAGTGATGTCACTGGTAGCTTCCTCCTTGTGTCAAGCACTTGTTAGAAGCTTTTCAGACTTTGGACTAGGAACTCCTGCGTTACAGCCAGGACATAATCCTGGAGCCGAGTCCGGGTAGGCTGTGTCCTGCTCCTGTTTGCTTCCAGGTGCAGCAGGGTTTTTGGACCAGCCTTCACAGCACACCTTCCCCAGAGCGTGCCTCGCCTCACTGTAGCAAGGTCCGTAACCAGGAGGAATAAAATCATTCCTTGGTGTGAAGGGGGCCTGATGCACCTGGAGGGAGCAATCCTTTTGTGCGTGGCTTTGCTCTCAGTAGCAGAGCGCCTGATTCCTTTACTTCCCCAGTCTTCTGTAGCTGCTTTTAATTCTGTAAGACATCTTCTGCCTTTTTTCCAGTTCACTTTAATCAGCCTTCTCTTCACCCTGTTGAACTTAAGGGAGCGTTTAACTACCCAAGTGAGTGAGGATGCAAACACACGGATATGATAACTTTAACTAAAGATCTTTCCTTCTTCGTAACATTTTCCTGCTTCTCATAAATTCACGTCAGGATGTTCTTCAGTTTGTTTCCCATGTGTTTGACAGGTCACATTCGGGTTAGGTGCAAAAAAACAAGGAGTCATTAAAAACCTTTTCGTGGTGCACGCCGTTTTAAATCTACTCTGTGTGCCAAATTTTAGTCCATTTTAGAAAACACAAAGGCGTGTGTGTGTGCATTGGTATAAATCACATTGTTTGTTTTAAGTTGCCCCTTGGGAACTGTACATCTGTGTGCTATGACGGGAGTAAACAGGGGCTCTAATGGGAACGAACTCAAATGCCCATTTGACAAAACAGATTCTGCTTCTTTAGACGTGGCTCGTAGACTTACTTTTAGTTTTGCTTTTAGTACAAGTGACAGCCAGTGTTGGTGTGCGCTGCTCGCCGTGTACATTCTCAGCACACGGATCTGACTGTGCTCACCAGGTGCCCCTCGCAGGGCTTGTGCCAAGTGGGGTAGCAGAGCTGGGCAGCCAAAGGAGCGACGTGGTATCAGACAGTGCTGCTGACAGGCCTCTGTTTGCTTTCCCAAACCACACTCAAGTGTGACGAAAGCTGCTAAAATACTGTCTGAAAATGGTGCTTCAGTCATGGATCACATACGTTTATCTCTTGTCCTAATTGTTTGGGTTCGCAGACATGCCATTAAACCAACCCTCTCCCCCACCCTAAATAATCTTAGTATCTGATTGTATCTCTTCCAAGCTGCTGGAACTACTTAAAGAATGTTTTTTCTCTGTTCTGTCCCATTCTTGCCACTGCCATTTCCTCCTTTGCAAAAACAGTAACATCTGTGGGAAAAGATAGAAACAGAAATAATACTCTTGTCAGAGAGCAAGACCTGAGGAGGGATCTGCAGAGGAATACGTGTTCATTAAAGCTCTGCAAGCTCCCCTGAAATTGGGTGTGGAGATATTTCAAAGACTTAATGAACTTCTTGCCAGCTGTGAGGCAAGACACCTTTACATCTGTGCAAGCTTTACCAAGTTTACTTACAGTACTTTACAGTACTTCCTTCGTGGGATGCTCAGTAATGCCGAGGGCTGGCCCTCACAGGACAAATTCCAGATTTGGAACAGAAGCACAGCACGAGGTGGTGTTCTGAAAAGGGATTCTTGCATTTGGATATTTTGCCAGAAGTGACGGCCTGAGCAAAAGGTTTAAATTTTTGTAAAATCCTAGCCAGAATCTGAGCAGACTGTAAGAATCCAGAAGCAGGATTTCCAGAACTGATGTAACTGGAAGGTTTCACAATGGCTTGTCATGGAGGTGTGTGCCTGGATATTTTTGCCCTCTTCTGTGGTGAGCCTGAAGCTGAATTAGAAGCTGTCTCAAATTTCTGTAAGCTTCTGTGAATCGTTTGAACACATTAAGTCATGTGGGATCTGGTGATGATCCGGTCTGTGATTTCTGCTCTACAATTCTCACTGAATTTCAGTGAGATTTCAGTGAAAGTTTCGCCTCTCGTTGCACTGGATGAGTCTCTGCATCTAGATGTGAGCATCCTGAATTGGCAGTGACTGCCCTAAAAAGGGTGGTGTGGATGTGGCTGTTAAAAGAGCAGAAGGGATGGATGAACCAGCTTCTGTAGCAGCTGTGGTTGTAGAAGACTTGAAAAATAATGTTCAGCAGTATGGAGTTTCTTTATAAATATTCTCTAAGAAATATTTATCCTTTTTTTTTTTTTCCTTCAAAACAGGTCAAATGCCCAGACTTTCAAAGGTCAATCTCTTTACTTTATTAAGTCTCTGGATGGAGCTCTTTCCCTCGGCTGAGCAGCAGAAAAAATCCCAGGTAAAATGTCTGTGCTTCATTGGTTTTTCTGAAGAGCTCCTNATTTATCTTTTTTTTTTTTTTCCTTCAAAACAGGTCAAATGCCCAGACTTTCAAAGGTCAATCTCTTTACTTTATTAAGTCTCTGGATGGAGCTCTTTCCCTCGGCTGAGCAGCAGAAAAAATCCCAGGTAAAATGTCTGTGCTTCATTGGTTTTTCTGAAGAGCTCCTTCAGTGAATTTAACCCAACTGCTCTTTAGATGACACATAGTCCAGACAGGGGGGGAAAAAAGAACAAAAAGCAAAACAACCAAATGTAATAAAATTTTTTCAAATATTTCTTAGAAGTAGAAAAAAATCCAGTGGTGGGAGAAAAGCACCAAAATGGCTAAAAAGCATACTATTTCTGAAAAACGTTGAAAGGCAAGGTATATAACCCAAGAAGTGAAGCAAGCACTCACAAATGGCAGGTGTTTTAAAGAGCACAAGGGAGGAGGTGGGGTGTATACCCTGTGTGTGAAGGCAGTGTGGTCCTTGGTGTAGAGAGACTCTCCTGGAGTAACAATGTTCATGACTGTGGATGAGTTCTCTTAAGGTGTACACAAGTACTTGAAATGTTTGCTGATCAAGAACTTGCAGGTGACAAGGACTTTAGTGACAAGGAAAAGAAACTGCCCTTGAGGGTGAGTCTTCTAAACAGCAGCCAGTTACTCTTCAAAGTGGAGAGTCATGTTCAGACTGACCTGGAACTGGATGTTTCCTTTTGTGATCTGAGTTGTTACTGGGCTCTAGGAAAACAACCTGAGTAAAATTAGCCCTCGTTTTCAGAGTTGGGCACGTCCCAGGCTAGATCTGAAAGAGGGATAGATGAGCAGCACCTACAGCCTTCGAAAGCAGTTTGAAATTTAGTAATTCAGTTAGAAATGGCACTTGGCTTGTATGTAGGGCTTTAGTAAAGTCTCATTTCTGTAACCACAAAGCAGCTGAATGTTTTACATATCTAAGGCAACAGTGTTCAGTAGCAGCTGGATTGTGATCATGAGATCTGCTTCCCCAGCTTCATCAAACTAGCTTGTATCCAGTTTCCTCACAATGCACGGGAATCCAGATGTAATAGCTCTTGTCTGTGGTGTGCAGACTTCTTCCATGGAAGATTCTTCAGAACCAGGGTTCGTTCATTACATAAATGAAGAGACAGAAATAAAACTAAAGAAGCTATTGGCTCCCAGAATGGTCAAGCTTAAGACAGAAATTAAATTCATTAGCATTTCCAGGTGCTGGCTGATTCTGAGAAGGTTTCAGCTGTAATTGACAGAATTTTTTTATGCTGCTGCTGGATTTTGTTACAGACAAAGAAATGACCAGAAAAAAAGCAGGAATTTGTGACAAGTTCCTCTTTGGAGTTTGACAGAGACACGGCACCCTGGTATAAATAGTTACATGTGAAAACAACAACAACAAAATGCTTAGGAAAGTGCAGATTATTTAAGGATTCATTTGTACTGAAGAGCTCTGTGCTCTGCTGCTGGTTGGTTACTGTTATCCAAGAAGGAGCTGTAACATCTTTATGGACTCAGTGTTGAAAAAAAGTAAAATAATACTAATAAGGCCTTTTTCTGTAGGTGAAGAAGAGTGGTCTAGTTGTGGTGAAAAATATGAAGATTCTCGGTCTTCATTGCTCCAGTACAGACTTGCATGCTGGCCAGATTGCACTCATTAAACACGGATCAAGACTGAAAAACTGTGATCTTTATTTTTCCAGGAAACCGTGTTCAACTTGTTTAAAAATGATTGTAAATGGTAAGCAATAAGCAATGACTGTAGTAGAGTAGGAGTAAACGTTAGGCTCGTGCTTGAAAACAGAAAGCCTGTTTTCTCTTTGGACTGTCCCAGTTGTGATTGCCGATCCCCGATTGGTGTACTGATGTTTTCCGTGAGGGTGAATGTCCATTTCCTGGAGCTGATGGTCAGGAAGCTGGGGCTTGCTGCCAGGACCCTGTTTTTCTGCCTTGTGCAGCCATTATTGCTGGTGGTGCCTGTCTCTGGGCTGGGATGCGCTGCTGAGGTCCTGACAGTCCTTTTGCACTCTGCCAGAGCAGCCGTAAGCCCGATGACTAAGGCCAGCGGGAAAGTGTTTGTCCTTGCTTTCCCCTTGCTTGTCACTGACACCAGGGAAGAGTGGGGTTTTCTGCAGGAATCACAGGGAGTACTTAAGGGTTTCCTTTTCCCATGAGAGATGGAGACAAACCAGATCATTCACTTCCAGAAATGGGATCTGCTGGTACAGCCCATCTGTAAATATTGGTTTTTAATCTCAGTCTATCAGTGTTAACTTCTTTTTGTGTGTTGCTAATTTATCTGTTGCATGTAAGATGCAAAATTAGGCAGTCACAAAGATCTGAGAACTCAGGGATCTCAAATTTTTATCTGTAGTCTGATTATCAAGTTGGATACCCTTGATACTTGAATCTGCCAGCATTTTTGTTGTCTAGACTATCCTTAGGCAGGTCTTGGGGCCTTGAAGAAGTAAATCCAGGCTTCAGCCATAGTGTGTTGAATATGAGCTTTATGTTCCACTGCACTGCCACGGTTCCTCCTGCTGTATTATCTTCTCTTCTAGCTGGGGTGAACAGGATTTCTTACTGGCCTGCAGATCCTGAAATCAGCTTGCAGAACGAGGTATCCAATCCAACGAGCACCGAGGATGCAAAGCTGGATGCCAAAGCTGTGGAAAGACTGAAGTCAAACAGTCGTGCTCGCGTGTGTGTGTTGCTTCAGCCTTTGGTGTGCTACATGGTGCAGTTTATTGAAGAAACCTCCACCAAGTTCGATTTTATCCAGAAAATAGCAAAATCACAGCCTGACTGTAACACTGACTTTTATACTGCATGTAGGCAAGAGAAAATAAGAGAGTACGAAAATTTGTTTCTAATCGCAAACGAGGAAACGCACAAGCAAATATTGATGACAATAGGACTGGAGAACCTCTGTGAAAACCCCTACTTCAGCAACCTTAGGCAGAATATGAAAGATCTCGTCTTGGTCTTGGCCTCCGTGGCTGCCAGCGTGCCCGTCTTTGGGTGCTTTGGGTTTTACAGGAGCGGATCCCAAGGAGGCGGCGGGGCGGACGATGCGTGTTTGCCGCAGGACGTGGCGCGGCACTGTATGACACAAGCCAGGCTCCTCGCCTATCGCACAGGTGAGTGGCTGCAGCTGCGGGCTCCCCTGGGCACAGCGAGTTCCTCGTGTCTGTCTTCCTCTCCCGCCTGCTTCCTCGAGCGAGCCGCTCCGCTCCTGCCTGTGTGAGCAGCAGCAGCAGCAGCAGCGGGAAAGACTCCACAGGGGCACACGGTGTAAAAGCTTTCCCTGGGGCAATCAGTGAGGGTGTTTCACCCCCTCAAAGGCAAGCCCTGCCCTGCCTATGTGTCCAATTTGCCCAACTGCAAATAGAACAGAATGGTGTTTTAAGTTCTTCAAGCTGCTCTGAGGCTCTCTTTACTGAGGTCTCACAAGATGCTTCTGTTGTCAAATTAATGTCAGTATTTCAAGCAGATTATGTACACTTGAGAAAAAAACAGTGGAGTGACATCCTTCAGTAGGACATTAAGTACAGTTATATTAAGTCTCCTATCCTAACGTTGTTAGTGGAAGTGCTCATATGTCTGATGGGGGTTTTCTTTGCACAGATGGTGGAGTTTTATGTCCAGGCTTCTGAGGTAGAAAGAAAGATAGTTATTGACTCTCTCTTGATAGAGATGATTTCTGTTAGCTGCTTTATTCTCTCTGGATACCAACGCAGAAAAATGATAAGTTCTTCCAGAGAACGGAATATTAAAACTTGACAGTGTTCCATAGAGATGTTTTTGCACTCTAGGTATGATGGTTGCTTTTTTAAAACCATTAAAAAAAAACCCAAATAGTACATATGTCAAACTTAAACCAAAACTAATCCTCCAACACACCCATCCAAACCCAACCTAGTAAGTCAGGTATCCTCAGCAAAATTTGTCTCCAAAAAAATTGCAGAGATCACATTTTTAGATGTAATTCAGAAGTTTCATGGAGCCAGTTACAAGATCTTTGTTTAGCTTCTGTTATACAGAACAAGATGGAATGACCAAGTACTCACTCAAGAGGTGGCAAAGTTCAAGTTTTTTTGTAGTATTCAGCCTGGACTCAGGTCTGGGCTTTGAGCCAACTTTTATTGCACTGTAATGAAATGAAAATAAAAAGCAGCTCACACATATTTTGTGCTTTACAATATTATATAGATGGATATAAAGGGAGCAAGAGCACAGGATGTTTCCTGTGCTGGTTTAATCAGTCATTATATCTTCTCTTCATCAGTGATTAATAAATATGCAGAATATAAGTGAAGACAGCTTTGATAAAATAATTCTTTGGCAGGAAAGACCCTCTTTCAGTGACTACATACGGTAGGGATAGTAAGGATAATGGAAAGGATTCATGGAAACAGTGCAATATTAGTCAATGGAAGCCTGAAATGCTTTTCTCCTTGATGTGCTCTAACTGGTCAAGATTCTCATCAGTGGCTACTGGGAAAGATTTTTGGGTGCCATAAAAACTATCCAAGTCATGTAATGAAAGCTCTGTAACAGTTTTCCTGTAGTGGTAATAGACTACAGCCCCCAAAATCCAATTGTTAATATTTTGTCTCTGAACTGGGTATAAAATAGAACTAATTTTGATAGGACTTCAGACCACAGAACCATAAACTTAAACGAATGGCAGAAATTCAGTCATTAAATTAGGTAGTAATCAGCAAGAATATTTCTATCAGTTTTCTGTCCCACATTAGTGAACCTGTCCACACATATTCTTGGCATGCATTTTCTTATCTATGTGTTGGTTGCTTTATTTCATTTATTTACATTTGTGAACAAATGTACACAGCAAAGTCTTAGAATGACTGCCTTGCAGAAAGAGAACACCCAGCTTTTACAGAGGCTTATATGATTTCCAAGCTTTAAATCTTCCTGCATTTCTGTCCTCCCATTCACAAAGCAGCAATAAATGTTATTCCTTACTCTAGGATGTCTGTCATGTGTTAATGCATAGGTAACTCAGAAGTGCTTTATTTGTTATTTACTCCAAAAATGTTATGTATTTTAGAGGATCATAAAACGGGAGTTGGAGCTATTATTTGGGCAGAGGAAAAATCAGTAAGTATTGAAAAAGTTACTTTTTCTTGCACTCACAATTCATACACTTCCTTTGAGCTTTTTATTTTCCTTGAAGTTTATACACTTCTGTTTTTCACACACACACGCACACACACACATACACAGAGCTTTAGTAACTAAGTTAACAACTGATTCATTGTTATGCTTTAAGATGAAAGGGGAGTATAAATTATTTAAGTAACTTCGACAGTGTCTCTGCCTGGATTTTTAGTGCACCTGCTTCCACAGTCATGGTCAATTTATTCCAGGTATCCTGGCTACAAGGTTTTGCCACAGCTGCTAATCATGCAGCATGTGCCCTTCAGGGCCCCTCTTTGTGGCTCTTTTTTAGGAGAGGTTTCAGTGCAAACCTGACAGTCTCCTAAAGATATTTGTTGCAGTTGAAATGCTGTATGGGCTTTATCACATTCCTTTTTGGATCAAAGTGGTGTTTTTCTTTTAATATTGTTACAGTGCTTTTTCCCATCCAAACAGAAAGTTTTTGAAAGTTGTTGTTTGTGTATGCATGTTACCAATCCCAGGAAGCCTCATTCTTCATGCAGCTGCAACATACTTGTATTTTGGTTTTAACACTTCAGTCATCAGCTGCTTACTGCTGTTTTGTTGCTTTTTCTTATTTCAATTCTTATCAGCCCACTGGTCACTGGGTCTGTTAAAAGACAGACAAAACCTCATCTCTGGCACATCAGGGATGAACTCCAGCTGTATTTAATTGT
This sequence comes from Regulus satrapa, assembly GCA_013396955.1. Taxonomy (NCBI): domain Eukaryota; kingdom Metazoa; phylum Chordata; class Aves; order Passeriformes; family Regulidae; genus Regulus; species Regulus satrapa. The sequence continues at coordinate 14,070 of VWZN01018306.1, forward strand.
GTACATTGTTAAGGACAAAATCCTTCAGACTTGTTGTCCCTGCTGTCAGTATTACTTGCCAAAAGGAAAGCCTCGAAAGCCTGGTGCAGGTAACAGAGGTGTTGGACTTTACCCGTGCAGCTCCTACAGGGCTCAGTGGAAAAGCTTCATACAGACATAGAGCAACGTAGAGCAGTTGGCAAGAGCTGAGCTGTCTGGTCGTGCAAAAGTATACACTGCACAGCACTTTGGCTTAGAACTCAGTTAAAATAGCTCCAAATTTGATGCTTTGTTTACTGTTGCAGAGGGGCTGTGATGGAACAGGAGCAATGTATTTTGTAGGCTGTGGTTACAATGCCTTTCCCGTTGGATCTGAATATGCTGATTTTCCACACATGGATGATAAGCAAAAAGACCGGGAAATCAGAAAGTTCAGATACATTATCCATGCGGAGCAGAACGCCCTGACATTCAGGTAATGGGTTTATTTTTACCACAGAGGAGAATGAGATGGTTTGGGAACAATTCCATGACAAATGCATCTTGTGGTTTAAGCCCAGTGGGGAAGGTACACAGCAGGCAGCCTCTCGTTCTTCCCAATGCCCCTGTGGAATGGGGAGAAGAATCAAAAGTACAACTTGTAGGTTGAGCAAGAACAGTTTAATAATTGAAACAAATTAAAATTTATTCATCATAGTAGAAAATAATAAGACAAAACCCAAGGTGAAAACAAGTAATGCACAATATGTTTGCTCACCAGCCACTGATCGGTGCCATATCCTATCCCCAAACTCTGATCAATGTCCCTACTAGGTAACTCCACCAGTTAATATAGTGAGAGTGACACTCTCTAGCATGGAATATCCTGTGGGCCAGTTTGGGTCACCCTTCCTGCTTCTTGTGCAGCTCCTCACTGCCAGAATATGAATCAAGGCATTTGATTCAGAGTAAGCATTACTTAGCAACAGCTAAAACATCAGTCTGTTTTCAGCATTACTCTCATACTAAATCCAAAAGAAAGCACTGCACCAGCTGCTGAGAAGAAGTTAACTGTATTCCAGCCCAAACTAGGACAATATGTGATGTCACTGTGATGAACTGTGGATTGCAATCACAGTCTTTTTTTATGCCTGTGACGTAGAAGTTGTATGTGTATGGACACAGTCAGCTCCTGGGGTTTCTTCAGATTTCTCATATGAATTTGGGTTTTAAAGGATATTAGCTCCTTCAGTTATCCTTCAGACACAGGCACTGGCTCTGTTTCTTGCTAGACCATGCTATAACCCAAAATGAGGAAGTGTGGCGTTCGATGAAGCTTCCAACAATAATAGGTGTGGAGACACGGGATGGGTGTTGTTTGCAGATAGTGAAACCAAACCAGATTCCATTGTGTACTTGTGCACTTGATTAGGAAAAAGTTTTTTTCTGAGGGTAAATAACACTTTTTTGCTTGCTGTTTGTGGCATCGAATTTGTCACAATTCGAAACTACCAAGATACAAACCCCTCTGAAATTGTGTTTTCTGTCTCCTTGTAGGTGTCGAGAAATAAAGCCAGATGAAAGAAGCATGATATTTGTAACAAAATGTCCATGTGATGAATGTGTCCCTTTAATTAAAGGAGCTGGTATCAAGCAGATCTATGCAGGAGATGTTGATGCTGGAAAAAAGAAAGCAGACATATCCTATATGAAGTTTGGTGAACTTGAGGGTGTAAGCAAATTTACAGTAAGTAAATGTAAATGTACTATAAATGTACTGTATTCTAAAAGCTGGGGGCAACATTGATGGGAGAGTAGAGTGAGCAGTCATCTGCAGCCAGCATGGAGGAGACTTCCATTCCCAGGGATGTTAATGTCTGCATGGCTGGAGTAGTTATTTGTGCTCAACGCTACTGTGTACAAGAGGGGGTCCTTCATTCCCCACCTCCCTAGTCATGCCTCTCAGTGAAGGCCTGTAGGGTACTTAACCTGTCTCACTTTGCTCTTATTCTGTCTTCTGGAATAAGTAAACATTTTCTTCTTCTATTACCAGTGGCAGCTAAGTCCATTGCACACTAATGCACTTGAATTCCATGACCCTACAGCCAGGGAAAGTAAGTATTTCTTTCATTAATTCATTTTATGACTGAAATCAATAAGTGAGATCACATTTTAAACCAACCCGATTCCCTCTGGGATTGTTTAGTCTTAATTAGTCTTGATTTCAGTGAGTTAAATTTTGCTATGAAAAGTTTTGAGGTTCTTGAATAGATGAGCTAACTGTAATAGGTGAACTAACTTATAACAAAATGCTTGGCATTGACACATATTACAAAATCTAGCAATGCTATTAGGAAGGTCAGCAACATGTTGTTTGGCATGTAGATCATTTCAGACTCCTTGATCATGTTTTAAATTTTGTTCTAGAAAGACTTTTTGCATTGGATTCCATAAAGAGTACCACTATTTTTCAAGAGAAATTGGACTGGACTCCTTCAAGTAATTCGAACATTTTGGTGCTTTTGTATTTGTGTAGATGTATGCACGTATATAGCATAAAGGTCACAATATCTTTGTTGACACGCAACCCTGTAGCAAGGGAGCTGTCATATTTTCAAAACAGAGTTTAGGTAAGTCCTATTTTAAAGCCTTTTTGTGCTACAAAAAAGACCCACCATAGGCATCTACTGTCAGCTACCAATCCTTCAAATGTTACTCATCCAGAGGGGAAAACAACATGGAAAATGGCAGCTAAATAATTTCTGTGCTTCAAGCAAGAAGATGCAGTGTAAAGATACATTGAGTACCATGCTAGTAGCATAAAAAAGACTGAAGGTAGTTTTTATGGCACACAGCCACATACTCTGAGCAAATTCCTAACATATACTGAGATAGATTAGTGGAGAAGTCTTTGTGTTAGCTACGTATAGGCTGGGGAAAGGAAAGGCTCAGAGTGTTTATGGCAGTGGTGATTCCTGCAAAATGTTAGGGCTTCTTTGGCCCTCTCTCTCTCTTAATAGTTTTTAGACCCAGCTGGAGAAAGATTAATCCTGGGATACTTTGTTTGACAACTTTTAACAAGGCTCATTTCTCTAACAGTTTTCCTTTGTGTGGTGTGTCTGTATTTTCAGTACTAAACTGGTTTAAGTTCCTCTCTTCCTTAGTGTGTTGCTCTTAGCTATGATTATTGCATATTGCTCTGTTAGGGGAAGACAATCTCCACCCCATTCCCCAACCCCAGTGTTATTCCAGTGTGCCTGTCCGTGTTGAGTATTGGCCTATGCTTGCTGGTGTATTAATACTCCATGCATGTTTTTTTTTCTTTAGATGGGGTCCAGAAAACAAAATCGCTGGATGACCAGCAGCACCAAAGCAAGAAACTGTGTCTTGGTCATTACTGAATAATTAAGCACCTCCTGCAGTCTTGCTTCATACTTTTTATAATACAGCCTGTTTGCACTTTCAAATAAGGAAGAGTTTTATTTATTGTTTGGAAAGTGAATTTTAGAATAAGTTTATTTATGATGTCTTTAATGTTTTACAGCGTTACCTGAAGGTCTTTTTAATTTAGAAGCTCCTGGCGAAAAAATGCTGCTTGTATTTTCTGTGAAAGTAACTGGGTGGCTGATAATTTTTAACACATTAAAAAAATGTACTCAGAGTTCATTGGCGGTAGGTCAGAGTAATAATAAAATGGTGTATTTTTTACTTGGGATTTGTAAGTTCTGCAAAGGGCAGAAATAAGCTGTAGTTCTTCAAATACGGTCATCAAGGGAATCTTCTAGGAAATGGTAGGTAAACAATCACCAGCAACTATCTTTGTTCTTGAAAGTGGGTTTTGCTTCTCAGTCTGCTTCTCAGTGGACATGAAACCATTGGGATAGCAGTCATTGCTAGCTAAACGATTTGGAGGCCAATCTTGTCTCTCATACATACTTCCTACCATAGCAGCAGAGCTGTTTAGTTTTGTGGTACTTGCCTTGCTGCTCTGTGTGCTTCCTCACATATGCAGTCCATCTGAATTAATGAAGACAAAGATTAACTTGGCTTTTTCTCAGCTTTTGGAGGCAGGCATAAAAGCGTTTGGCTGCATGGATCTTACTGGTACCTACATACCTGTGAAGATTGCTAGTGTTGAAGTTTTGTTGATCTTCACTGACAGGCTCCTAGGACTACAGAAGCTAATAAATCACCAGTGTCCTCTTGTTTCTTAGATAGGATGACCTGTGCCAGCAGAATAGCCCAAATCTTTCCAGGTGCCCATCTCTTGGATGAATACACTGCAAGGGTAACATTGAAACAGCCACTGAAACTGCAGTCTAATGTTGCTAGTTTTGAGGGGGCAAGTAGTGCATAACCAGAACAAAGAGTTGTACCCAGATTCTTTTGATTCCCATCTGTTTCCTGCTTTGAATCTGACCTCTGTTTGTTTTAGCAGATGTCCCAAGACTTTCTGTTCACTCCTCTGCTGAGCTTTCCAGTGCAAATACCTTAAATCTTTTTCTGCTCTTGCTGGTAGGGTATGTAAACAGTCCTTTCCCAGTCCTTTCATGCATCTTGTCTTTGCTGCCCTTCTTAAACTCCTGGAAGGGGAATAATGTCTTAAGATGCATCTGTAGGTTCTTTTTGTTTCTTTTGTGTTTTGGGGGAATCTTGGAACTGCATAGCAGGGCTGTGACTTGATAGTGTACACTGTCCAAATTAGAATAAATTAGAAAATAAATCTGCCCTAGTCCACCCACTGCAGCCTTCTTGTTTCCCTAGTCCATTGGCAATGCTCATTTACTTGAAGTAGAAGCAAGGAAAAAAAACAGGCCCATATTTAAGGCCCCTTCCAGTTTTATAGTGACCAGTTTGTGGGTATCAAAATCAGTAAAATCTGTATCTTCATAGGAACAGCTGAAATTGAAAGGTCCCTTAAACATCATAGATGGCCTGAATACATAGAGAGGTAAATTAAGTCAAATATCACATACATGAAATAACTGCACTGTAGTGAATGCTGCTGGTAATCTCTGCTTCAGGAGCAGTTGAGATTCTACCTTTAATTTTAATTATTTTTTTAATAAGATTTTTTTACAAAACTTTCTGTGAAATTTGGAATCCCTTGTAAGGCTAAGGGATTGGAAGCCTGGCTGTATTTCTGTCTTACTATATTCTACAGATTCTTCCAGAGGCTCAAAGATTTCTGTAGGCTCTGATTGTCACTATAACCGTACTTTAATTTTTACTGGGATTACACAGTAGGGATTTTATCTTGGACAACAGGACCAATGCAAATGGGGTTCCTCTCTCAGCCTATGGACTCTGTAGGTGCTGCTCTGCTTCTCTGCTTACAAGGGAGAGCCACAGAATACTGGGCATCTGCAGTGCTTATTTTGCAATTCAACTCTAGGATGTTTGTTTCTTTCATAAAAACTGCTAAGTATTTACTCAAGAAATGTAAAAGTTATATATTTTGTACATTGTATGAAATTTCCATATGCATTTTGAGACTCATTTCAGAACAGTCATTTTAATTGCAGGTATTAGCAGTAATAGTTTGGCCTCCTGACTGAGAATCACAGAAATTCTCTTTTAAATGTCTGCCTTACAGCAAAACATGCTTCCTGCTAATAAATTGATCTGACAGTAAGTACTGAAGTGTATTTTTAAGTGCTTTGGGTTATTAGAAACATTACAGAGTGCTTTGGAATGCCCACACTCCCTACAGGCCCGGCACCGTTTGCTGAGCTGTGACACCTCCCTCTGCTCTGCCTGAAGAATTTGTCTCAACAAGAGACTGTGCCTCCTGCCAGCCCCAAAAAAGGATGGGATCCCCTTCCTCCACCCACTCTGAAAAGCTTTGTAGTCCTCTAAATAGTTTTGGGGTTTTTTTGTTTCAGCTGTTGTGCCTGCAAACCAGACTCCAAATATCTGGTTTTAATTTTTTGGATCTAGTAAGTGACATTGCTGGGAGAATAGGAAAGCTGAAAGAAGGCTGATGGTATGTGCTAATTTCAAATAGATCTGAGTTAGTGTTGTATTGGGTTTGTGGGGCAAGGTTTTGGTAGTGGGTGGCTTCTGGGGTTCCAGAAGTTTCACCCTTATCTGACAGATCCAATGCCAGCCAGCTCCAGGATGGACAGACAAACTTCTGGCCAAGGCCAAGCCCAGCAGCCACCGCTATAATGCCAGCGGGGAAATAGATTAAAGAAGTGGGGAAAAGCTGCACCATTGCAGCCGGGGAGAGGAGTGAGACCACGTGAAAGGAACAACTCTGCAGACAGCAGGGTCAGCGGAGGAGAGGCAGGAGCTGCCCCGGGCGCCGGAGCAGAGGTTCCCCGGCGGTCTCTGGTGCGGACCATGGGGAGGCAGCTGAGGGAGGTCCACAGGGGAGCACGGATCCCCCTGCAACCCGAGGAGAGCTCCACGCCGGAGCAGCTGAATGCCAGAGGAGGCCGTGACCTCGTGGGAAGCCCCTGCTGAAGCAGGGCCCTGGCAGCATCTGTGGGAAGTCAGTGGAGAGAGGAGACCCTCCAGAGCAGGTTTGCTGGCAGGACTGGTGAACCACACAAGGATGCATGTTGAGGTTCACGGAGGACTGTCGTCTTTGGCAGGGACCCCACGGTGGAACAGGGGAAGGGTGTGAGGATCCCCTCCCTGAGGAAGGACCGATAGAGAGAAAAGTGTGGTGGTGGCTGACCAGAGTTCCCATTCCTCTTCCCCCTGTGCTGCTGGAGGGAACAAGGTAGACAATTCGGGAGTGAAGTTGAGGCCGGGAAGAAGGGAGGAGTAAGGGGAAGCTGTTCTAAGACGTGTTTATTTCTCATTACCCCGCTCAGATTTGATCGGCAATAAATGAAATTAATTTCCGCAGCGCGGCCGTCCCCGCCAGGCGGCAGAGGGCGGTGTTGGCGGGGAAATGACCGGCCAGGCATCCCGGGGAGCGGGACCCAGGGAGTGCCGGGCTCCGCCGGGATACCGGGGCTCGAGGCGCGCCGGGCTCCAGCCCAGGAACCGCTCCAGCTCTCGCCTGCCGTGTAAAATTTATATCGTACTGTTTGCGTATATTGTATTAGTGCAACAAATGTGTTAGGGCTGGGCGTGTAAAGATAGTGAGGCCACGCTCTTTACGGTGGATCACGGCGACAGGAGCCTGGAGCAACGCGTATACACAAAACGCAGGGAGTTCCATCTGAATAGGAAGGGAAAATTCTCTATTGCCAGGGTGACAAAGCACTGGAAAAGACTGCCCAGATAGGCTGGAGTCTGCTTCCCTGGAGACACTCAAAACCCACCTTGGTGCAATCCTCTGCAAACCTGTTTCTGCCTTAGCAGACAGGTTGGACACGGTGGTCTTCAGAGGCCCTTCCAACCCCAGTCACTCCATGATTCTGTGATCCAGAGAGTCCTGCTGCTGCGGACACAACAAGACAAAGGTGTGCTGATGCTCATTGTAAATGTCAGGATACTCGAGACAGCTCAAAGGTCATAAATGGGAAGAGGAAAAACCGTGGCTGGCGCATCTGCTCTGTAGGTAAAGAGCCTTCTTGTTTGGCATGCAGCAGCGCAGACTTCACCATGCTTGGGCTGGGAACAGACATGCAGAGGAAAATGCTGAGCATGGCTTTTTCCCTGGGGTATTTTGCAGTGTGACGTTTATCTCCTGCACCCCGAGTGTCAGCTGGTTTGTACAGGAAATTTTTCGCTTTGATTTCCCAGGGTGCCAGGCTCTGCCTCAGGACTGGGTGGCTTCCCATAGTTACAGGATCATTGTTGGAGGGATGGAGCCTGTTCCAGCTTCAATGTGTTCCTCAGTAGCATGAGACAGGTATACTAACAACTAAGCCAAACTTTTTCCTCCTTCTTCCCCCTCATTGCTCAACTATCTGTACTTTGACTCCAGTGAGGTCACCTCACTGCTTTGCCAGTAAATTTTCCACCAGGGCAGCTAAATTTCTAACTTGGAGGAAAAACAAGAGGTTGAGGAAATGTGGGGAAACCATGAAGCACTTGAACAATAGCTTCAGCAAGAGCCAAGCCTTAGGGACATGTCACACAAATGCCAGCACAGACACATTTCCTCCTCCCCAGTGTTATTTCAGAACTACCTGAAAGATGTATGTAAGATAGTGTGAAGGCCAGTGCGTTCACCTTCACTTAGTCTTTCACTCCTATTGTGGGGCAAGTCAGATTTAGCTAGAGATAACAAAAGCCAGCAGGAAACAGAGGAGCTTAACTGTATGACTAGAAGTGGTATGTGTTAGCAGGAGAGCTGGGTCTTTTGTTGGAATGAGTGTATGTCTGTCCTCCCTCTGCAATGCCAGCCATCCCCTGGGACATCCTGCTTTCTTGCCTGCTCGTCCCCAGTGTCACTTTCCTTTGAGCCTTTGACAGGAAGGTTGTCAGCCCACAACAAGAACCTGCTCTGTGCTATGAGCTAATTGTGGCCCTGCCCTTGACGTTCCTTGGGGCACAAGGCGAGTTCATCTGTGAATATAAATCTTCCCCCACACCCAGCTTTAAAATGGGGAGGAGATGCCTTTCTCCTCTTCCTCCATGGGATTCCAAGAGCCCTGCTCCTTGCAGGCTCCCACTTGTCTCAGGCACACAGAGCCTGTTGGGCATCTGACCATCTGCCTGAGCAAAGGCCGGGTTTGTTTGCTCCCTGCTGGCTGCCGGGGCAGGGCCGTGCAGGGGTGTGCCAAAAAAGCCAACCCTGACTGCATGTTTGCACAAACAGATGCAGCGGGCTCTGCTTTGACAACGGTATTTTTAAATCTGCTCCAAACGCTTGTCAAGCCAGCTGTTCTACAAGGGAGTTGAAGGGCATTGCCAAAGCTGAGCGTCAGTAGAGGCAACGTATCCCGTAATTTGGAAATAAAGGGCCTCTATTCATAAGAGTTGAGTAAGGCACTTCATGGCCCCATAGACAAGGTGTCTTCTCCGTGCACTCAGAAGAAATAACTCTATTCACTGGCAGACTGGTAGGTGTCCCCAGGAGAGCTGCTTTGAAGATTTCGTGGGTTTTGTTTCTTTAACTGTGAGGAGCTGGGCTATGATGCCATGACTGGGCTGGTGTCTGTCGTGCAGCCAAAAAACTGTTCCTACCTTGGTAGTCAGGTGCTGGTTGTGTCTTGCTGCTTGTCAAAGCTCAACAGGCTGGAGGTTCTCTGCTGGCACAGTGTGGCAATTAAAATACACAGGTTCCATTTTTGGCCATGGGGCAATGACATTTGGAAATTTCATTCCCAAATCTATGCTTGAGGTAAACAGCCACGGGGCTCTTGTAGCAGTGGTGATGGTTCAAGGCATGCTACTGTCTCACAGCATGTGCTGGCACCCCACCCGTCCCTGTCCCCAGAGTGCAGTCATTACTGCTGCCCGCGGGGCCACGGCTGGCACTGCAGCCCGGCACAGGCTGTCCCCACGCTGCCACTCAATGCGACACAGCCTGAGGTGGGAAAGGTTATTTTTACCCTTTTTTGGAAAGTCCCTCGCAACCAATGCCATGGGAAGGAGGTGGGTTGTTTAATTGTTTTTCCTCCTCTCCCATTCCTGGAAAGAGAGGCCAGCTCAAGGCAGGCACTGTGGAGCAGGACCATGAGTCAGGAGGTTTGGGCTCACTGCCTGCCTCTCCCTGGGATTCTTGGGGGACCTGGGCCAAATCACAGCTCTGTGAGAGCTAAACCACACAGCCAAAACTGCTAACTTTGTTTTGGGTTTCTCCTTAGCCTGATTCCATGTTGTCTGCCCAGCACCAACTGTGCTTACAGCTGGCTTGGGCTGCTGGTACCTTGTGGCCCTACACATCAGACCCTGAGGGACTGGAGCCTCTGCTGGAGGCTTCCCTTCAGCATGGGCTGGGATGGCAGGGACTTTAGCTCTGTCTCTTCCCCACAGCAGCCACAGCAGCTCTTGCTCGCAGGATTGCCTCTCACCGTGGGGCTGGACCTCCCTCTGGAGGCTCTGGGATACCCTATACTCAGTCCATGGAAAACTGCATCTTTATGTAAGAACACTTAGTCAAGGAGTGGGAGAGTTACGTACAATTCCCTTTTATGTCACAGAGACCAAAACCTGTATCCTCTCTGCCTCGTAACAACTTTCACTGCCAGGCATAAGATATTCTGCAGGAAGGTGCTTTCAGCCAAAATGTTGAAGTGCTTGTGCTTCAGAAAGGAATGAAGCATTTGTTGGCCCAGAGAAAAAGCTTCTCTACTGACCGAACACCACTGCACCCCTTGGAAAGTGGCCTGGGCTCTCTTAGCCCTGCTCCAATTTCACAAGCAAGAGCAAAGCACATGCTAGAGAACAAATGGGATCTGGATCTCCTCTCCCTCTTGTGAGTGCTGTTATCATTAGATAACAGCAGAGGCCCAAGTCATTCTTTCCTTCTCATCTGATCTTGTCTCTGGAGAATGCAGATTAAGAGGCTCAAGCGGTCTTAACGCCCACATTTGTGGAAGGCCAGAGTCCTTGGCCTCTCCTGGGTTCACACCTGCTGCTGTACACACCAGGACACTCTGGGGAGCCTGTGGCTGCCTCCCATCAGATTTTCCTGATTTCAGCACAAGCTGCCCAAATCCCATGACAGAAGCTTAGGATTCAAAGATTCCTGGCACTCTGCTGTATCAAATAAGGTTTGACATTGCAGGATAGTACATCATATGCTGGCAGAGATTAATGCATGCGAGCCAAACCCCCTGAATGCTGCGTGTGGAATGGAATGGAATGGAATGGAATGGAATGGAATGGAATGGAATGGAATGGAATGGAATGGAATGGAATGGCTTCTTCCAGCTTCTCCAGCTTCTTTATCTTTCCAGTTCACAATCTTCTTTCCTGCCTTCACTCTGATGAACCATGTCCTGCCCCCTCAGATAGTAATTTCAGATAAATTGTGAGTTCCTGGTGAGACCAGTCCCTTGGGCAGGAGAACCACCTTGACTGAATTCTCCGAAGGATATTGGGAGTTCTGTCATCATTTCAAAGTCACATTAGAAAAGACCTCATTTTCATTTAATTAGGGATGTATCTCCACCTGCTGTGAAATATTATTATGGTGCTTAATTTCATCTTCACCAATTTTTAAGCTTTTTGTTCTTTCAAAGATCCAAGCAAGTTGAGCTTGGGGAAGACTCTACTTTGACATGTGTAGTGTGATCTACTGCAGGACCAGCTTCTGGTAAGACAAGCTGCAATGGCTCTGGCATGTGCCATTTTACCTGTAAGACCACTTCTTTCCCCTCCTCTAGCAGACACACACACACCCTTTTTCACAAGCCCTCCTTACCACTTACTTTTCCATGTGGTCCCGAAGACTCCTTGCCCTGGAAAAGGCTTCATTCACAGGGCCAGGGCCCATCACTGTTCCCTGCTGGGCTGACACATCTCTGCCTATGCAGACACCAGGGTGTAACCTTGCTCCTCCTGTTACCACTAGGTTTGGATCTCTTCAAGTGCTCTTCTGTGTCCGCGCAAACAAAGCGCTCCCAGTGTGACCTCTCACGGACTCTCTGGGCACTCCTGTGTGGGTCACTTCAGCAAGGGCAGGCATTCCCCAGCAACACACCATGAGACACTTTTTCCTAGCACGGGCTGGAAGCCCAATGTTCTCATGTGACTCCAGAGGCTGAGGCAATGGACACGTGTCTCTGTGTTAATCCAGCCCTGGAGACCAGCCCCACCCCAGGAGCTCAGAACACAGCCAAGCACCCTTCGGATCCAGGCTCCAAATCTCAGAGGAATCAGACTTAAATGCCTGCCTCCGAGGACTGTGATTCCATCGACCTGCAAGTGACCACTGCCAGCAAACAGGGGTGAGGCTCATGGCCAGGCTAAGCTGGGCTGGGGTTGGGGTTGCCAAACCCCTGCCATCCAGGACTGCAGAGAGCATTGACTCCAAAGGCAGTGCTCATCCCTCTCCATCTGCTGAAACTGACTGGCAAAGGAGAGAAGAAGCACTGTATGGAGTCTGGCTATCCAGAAAGGCAAGAGAGAAAAAAAACCCCCAGAGACAGAAATAAAGGGTGATCAGTAATCATGCCTTTAATAGCTTGTAAATATTGTTTTTTAAAATTCTAGGCAACTAAGATGTACATTTGTTGTGTGTATATGACATTTGAAAAAAAAAAAAAAACAAAACATGAGACCACAATCTGTTCAGTTTCTTCCCTTTTCTAAAGCACATAAATTAAAGTATCAGTCACCTCAAATACAACAGTTTAATGAAAAAAAAAAGGGCTTGTTCTGTGTTTACAATTCAGTGTCACCTATTACCTGAAGCATTAGCTAGAGCTTTAACTAGAGAACTTTCTTACAGGAAATAGGGAAACTCAGAACTTAGGCTGTCCAGAAAAATTAAAGTAATTTCCACTCCCTGCTCTCAAACTCCATTTCCTAAGAAAGTATCAGAATAACATTTTCCTGTTAGAAAACAAAAGACCCCAAAAACTCTTCAAACACACCATGGGAACAGTCTGTACCATAGAGCTTAAGAAACTCAAAACATTAATGGTGCAACAACCTCCTCTTCCACACAGAACCTGAATTCACGTCAGGATGAACAAGGACAGAAAATTCCAGACTGTGGGTGGCCTTTGGTGCCTGTTGCCGCTCAGTGGCCTCCTAGGCTTGGTATCCAGTAAATTCCCTCAGCTGTGACAGCACCTGCAGATTCGGGGACCTCAGCCCAGGCAGCAGATCTGGCTGAGGCCTTCTCATGATTCCCTTGCTCAACTTGGCTCAACCCCACCTCGCAAAGCCAGGACTGGAATTCAGATGGAAAGACGCTCAGGACCCTCCTCTCACTCTGGTGCTGAGGCTCAGCCCTCGTCACAATTCAGACAAGTATCTCTGGCTACCATTTAATATTCTCGACTGTGGATGGTTTCCGTAGGTGCGGGACCGCTTTATCAGCAATACAGCATGGCCTTTGATGGGGGGGTTGCCCTTGCCTTTTCCCATTATGGGGCACGTGAGCACCGTGTACGTGGGGCTGCTCCTCATGAGACTGCTGGGAGCTGGTAGGAAAAAGCCCGTGCTCTAGCACAAGATAGATCACACACAGGGAAATAAACGGGAGTTAGGCAGAAACAGCTCAGATGGCTGATAAATCCATCCATTCCCTAGCACTGAATAGAAAATCTCTGATCTAGGGGGGAAAAAAAAAAGATGAAAGAACAGAAAATTAAGCAAAAACGTGACCTTTGCTGCTTTTTCGTCTTCCATAGTTTTGACTAAAGAAGCTGACCTATAAGTGCAGCTAACTCCAGAGACCAATGTACTCTTTCACAGTCTTGTGTGTGTGCAGTGCTAGAACCAAGTCACAACTACAGGTGTTAAGGAACAACGTCACAGTCCTCAGAAGACCTGCTCGGTGCACTTGCCAGTGCTTGAGTTTGCTGATAAAGTTAAGCAAAGAGGTTCATTCTTCTTGAGCACAAAAAAAAAAAAAAAAAATTAAAAAATCTGTCAAACCAGCTTCTATTACAGAGAGATTCTAAACTGACATAAATAATTATAGTCTTGATTAAAAATAATATATTATTCTAGATTTTTGGTTTTTTAGTTCTCATGTAAAACCCCTATACTCTTGACATCTAGGAACAAAGACAAAATAAAAACCAGGCACTTGCTGTGCCTTCTCAAGCACTATTGTGGTGTTTAAGGGACACAGAGGAACATAACAATTGAGATTAATGCCTACAGTGGAAAACAAGGTGTGTTCTTCATGCCGTTGGCTTTTTCAAGTCTCGGATTTGCTTTATCAGGTAATTCTTCTCATCAGTGAATTGTTCGTCGTCCGTCCTTTCTTTCTGGAAATTGCTCAGAAACTCAATTAGCTTGGGTTGGTTTTTCAATAGGATCTCCACAATAGGCTGTGTTTTGTTTGGACTGGCCACAAAAACCTAACATGCAAACAAAATCAGGCACAGGGAGACAGTGAGGGGGTGGGGACAGAGAGAGATAGAGGAACATCAGTCACAACATCCCTATAAGTTGCTTTCTAACAAAAAGTAGGGGAAAAGGAAAAAAAAAAAAGCTGAAGGCTGGCAGGCAGATACTCTACTGCTACACACCTTGTCCCAAGGCACCCAAACAGGAGTTCAAACATGTTGGTTCAACAGCAAATTGAAGCAAAACTATGCCCACGTGTGTGGTATAGCTTCCCTTTCATTTTGCAATTTGGTGATAAAAACTTTTGACTGTAAACCCAGCTGTTGAGAGGGATCTATCAATTCTCAGCCTCTTCCCACCCATAAGACAAATATACAGAAAATAATTATCAGGAGAATGGAAAAGCTTTGTGTCAGTATTGATATCATTTCCATATTAAACCAGGCCTAAAATTAGACTTGCCAGCTTTGTTTTGGTTTGGAAAAATATGTCAGAGGCCTCACTTCTCCCTGCTTAATCCATTCATGGGAGCATGGAAACTTACAGCAGCAGAATGAGGAGGGCTGTGGTGTGCCCAGCACCTTTGCAGCCCTTGCTGATCAGAGGAGGGTGGCAACGCAGGGAGGTGACATGAGACACAGATACTCACCTGGCACAGCCTGCCCAGCAGCGTGGGCTTACCAGCCTTCTTCAACACTCTGATTTTTCCTCCTGTAATCACTAAAGCTGCAGTTTTCCAGCTCTGAACGTGACCCCTCACACCACAACACCCTTTCTTTAACATTTTCTCCGGGATCAGTGCGAACCTAAGGCTGGTTGCAAAGGGCAGTGGTGAAAGGCGCTTTTCGGGGGACACACAGAGCTGGGGCTCTGGGGACATCGGCCAGGAGGGGCAGGTGGGGCACGGGGCTCACGATGGGAACACCCGTGCAGCGCAGCCCGGCCACCCCGGGAGCAGCTCCCACATCTGGCCCGCACCGAGGTTACCATGGCCGGTCAACAAACAGCGCCCGAGCGCTTGTGCAAGGACAGAAATAACTCCGGTTATTCTCTACCCGATGAGAAGAAATTAAGGATGGACAGAACTGGAAAGCGTCCAGCTTGCCTCCAAGCCTGTCCAAACCAGAATGAAAACAAACATCTGCTGACAGTACAGAATGGCATGTTGTCCTGCCGAGCACGGGCGGCACCACCGCTGGCTCCCCATCCGGGGCTCGTCTGCAGGTTCCTTTGTCTCCCCCGAGGTCGTGCCCACAGGAAAACCCTGGGCCACCTCCAGCTGCTCAGGGAGGAGCTGTGCCACCCGATGGGGATCACGCACACTCTGTGCTGGGGGGCTGTGCTACAGCCTCCTGTCCCCAAGACAACAGCTGGCGAAGGCTGGGGCAGGGTTCAGGCTGGACCCACCATTAGGTTTCATGCTCCAGAGTCAGAGGATGTTATACCAGAGTGGTGGGGAAAGTGCCACATCAGGGGAACATGTGGAAGGAGTGGGGTTTCACCAACAGTACCCCACTGAGTACTTCTGCCCAGGCACGAAGTTAGAAGTACTTTTTCATTTCACAAAGGTGAGGCAAAGCATCCTCTCTTAAACCCCGGCATCCTGATGCTAGAATAGCCTTAATCTCTGACTATGTTTTGGTCTCCTCTGGATCCCTCCTCCTCAGGCTGCTCCTAGGAGTCCTTGCTGCAAAGTACTTTGTCCTCTGCTGTGCAGAAAGAGCTGCAACCTCTGTCATGCTGGGTGAACACTCCCCAAGTACGTTTAAAAGTTTTCCTTGTCCAGACCCAGTGACAGTACACTATGTACAGTTATTCACACAGACCTCCACCTTGTCCTTCTCTAATTGCCATCAGCTATCATCCTAAGTGATTCCTTTTTATTCCCACTTGCCACCTAAAACTTCTCAAGTGCAGCACTAACGCACTCCACTCCCAAGGATCCCTTCTGAGCAGCCACTTTCCTGCACAAAGTATACTCACAGGACAGCCTTGTCTGGGACACATCTGCCTGAGGGTGGGACAGCCAGTTCACAGCTCTCACCACACCTGAGGGACTCAACAGCTGCAGCATCTGACAGCAGCACTTCCTCCTTTGCAAATAACTTCGATACACCCCTATCGCTGCATTGGTTCCCCTTAGACCGGGAGAAAAAGGGTTTGGGGATGCAACTCTGAACGTGCTTTACAGCCTTCCCGCCTGTGCTTTATCTAGAGAACACGAGTCTTGAGATCTCCTGATATGAACGTTTGTCTCGGGATGAGGCTGCAGCACTTCGTGCTCTCAGCTGGAGCGATGCAGCTCCCTGTGTGCTGACCTACAGGAAGCTGATCATGCAGATAGAAGCTGGATAATTCCAGGATTTGGACTATGATAAGCCCCAGTCATCTGGATGAGCTGCCTTGGGGAAAAGCAGGATGTAAGCCTACAGGGAGGGATTTACAGACCTTCATAAGAAATTTTTATTTTGGAGTTCAGTTTGTCACCTCCTTGGTGACAAGGAGAAGAAACTGTCAAATAAAGTGGCAAGACCCAGATGTTCAGAAATCATCTGATGACAATGCAAACGGAAACCATCAAAGAAGGCCTGATCTTGAAGTGTTGAACATCTTTCTTTAATGAACATTAGGCCTCCCTAATATTTATCTGAAGGGTGACTCAAAATGAAGAAATCTAAATAATTCTTGAAAAAGCTCTCTGCTCTGCAAACAGAGCTGGAAGGTTGGTGGTAAACCTAGTAAATAGTATTTCATATTGGACCTTTCACTGGCATTACCATAGCAAATAATAAAGAACTTAGTTCCATAGAAGCCATCACATCCTGTTTATCTTCCTGCTCAATTATTTATAGATTACAATCTTCCCCTTGCAAAACTGGCAAAGTGAACATTCAAACAAAGATCATCTCAACTGCCAGTCTTGCTCAGTGTCAACAGGGACTCGTAAAGAGAGAATGTTCAAGGACCAGAAAATTCCTGAAACGTTATTCAATACTTTGGCTAAACAAACAAAATCAATTCTGCCAGGATCAACTGACCAGTTTCACAGAGCCCAGGAGTAGGACCACCATGAGGCTTTATGTTAAAAGGATTCCTCTCGTTCAGAACTCTGCATTGTCATGGAGAAGAGATCAATCCCTAAAAACAGAAACATTATTCATGCTGTCTGGAACATTTCAACTAAAATGAAGTTGGGTCAGATCACAGAGAACTTGGTCTCACCTATGGTTTTATTGGGAAAGGATATATGTTCTAGAGCACTAAATTCAGATAAATGAGAGAGACAGAGATCCAAAATACCGTACCCATATAAAAATTCTGACTCTAAATATAGCTGTATCAAAACAGAGAGAGCTCAATTTCACGAGTCTTTGCAAAAGGCCTGGAATGAAAATCAATTCTGAAGCTTCAAAAGTTGTCCAAAGTGTAATTGTTGCTATCTTCTCCATTAAAAGTCCTAATGTATTTCTTCAAACAAACATCAAAATTACTGGATTAGAGAATTTGACCTCATTTCATTACCATTAATGCCCAGGCATTACCACCTTCTGGGGCAACAGTGGAGCAAGGGTGATTACAGGATGCCCTGCACTGAGTGCTTGCATGCACAATGTCCCTGTCAGGACACTGCACACACAGAACACACACGGTTCATGCTGCTTATACCACAATGCTACACATAATAATCCTTGCCCTTCAGATTATCCATCTGAGGAGCAGAGAGGACACATGTCCACAAACACGGCCTCGTCTTCGTACCAAGAGTGTGGTCAAATGATGTGAGGCCATTTGCAGAGCAAGCTGAAGGAGGTAGCTGGTAATGTGCATGAAAGAGAATGGAAAAATGAAACTGAGGCCACAAAACACAGTGTACCTATTCTATTTTTAGATTTAAACAGTAGAATAAATCTTGCTAAATGACTCCTTAAGAGGAAGAAAGTCACATAATCCCAGCTCACTGCTGCAGGGTGTTTTCCTCAAAATCAGCAAAATGTTTATGTGAAATCCAAGAGAGCTGTTCCTACCCTTTGTCTTTGAATATGTGAGGTCAAAGGAACCCCTGCACCTGTATGTTCTGAAACACATACATCTGAAAGATTCAGCCTCCCCTACAGACAGGCAAACTCAAGGTTGGATCCACTAATGGGTCACAAACCCACCACAGGAGCTGGAGAGCCCTTCCCAATATTTGATCCCCAAAGTGTGTGCGCTCAAGACTGACATCTCTCCACTGAAATCACTGCAGAGAAGAACAGTGACTCTCAAAGCCTACGACTCTAAGTGATCCCCTTGGATTATTTATGAAGAAGGAGGGAAGGGGTGAGGTGTGTTATCTTTTCCTCACGATTAAATACTGGGTAATCCTTATGCATACGTTGCCTGGGACATCCAGTTTTACAAAGCAGCTGCAGACCTTTAGGACGGTGCTGCAAGGCAGAAGGTCCATTTTTTTTAAGACAAAAGAAGAGAAGGGGCTGGAGTTAGAAGGAAGATCAACCATCGCCTAAAGGGAGAATGGAAAGAAGCACTGCAGGTGGGCACTCTGTCTTCATTTTCCCACTCACAGTAGGTTGGATAAATTAAATATTCTCAGAGCTTGCAGGTATTGGCATTTTCAGCCACAAAACATTCTTCCAAAATAAGTTTGCACTAGAAGTGCTCATCACTTTCATCTCTATCTTACAGTTTCAAATCTGAAATAATTAGAAATTGCCTCAGGGAGTAAGAGTCATAAGCTTTTTTTTGGGTCAGCTGGGGCATGGGAGTGTTGGAATCTGGATGCTTACAAAACAAACACTTTTTCATTTCAACTGTGTCTAACTGGTGAAACATCTAAATCAGGTAATTTAAACCCAAATCTTTTGGCAGCTCAGACAGAGCAGCAAGTATCCACTTCTCAGCAAACCTTTGATTCCAAATCACTGTGGTTATTCTACTGTAATTTCAGCCAGGACTGCATAGGTATTTTGCAAGCCTAATTTAAAAATGCAGGCACAGTTTAAAATTTATGAGATTAGAAGCAGAGGACAAGATTCCTCTCCCAGTTACATTAACATGGAATATTAGAGCTGACAAGAGAACTGGGCTGAGGGACACAAACCCAGAAACAGGAGGCAGGCACCCTGCAGAACAGGGCCCAAACAGCCAGTCTCTTAAATACATACAGATTTCAGTAGTTCTCAAAAAGTTAGAACTCCATTTAAGAATTGAAATCAGAGGAAAAGAGCTTCTCTGACCCTCTGTGCAAAGCTAATTAGCAATGCAATTTTCTGTAACAAACCCTGTAATGACCCTTCCTCCTGGGGAGGACCTGGATGCTGCTACATCCAGGGAGCCCAGATCCTCGGTGAGGAGGATCCTAACAGGGGAGCTGCTGCACCTCTACAGTTACTCTCTGCAGGTTGTGAACGAGCAATTTCCAGCTGGTCAGGTGCTGCTCTGAGTCTGCAGCTCCTTCGCAGCGAGCACTGTGCGTGTGAGGCAGTGTGAGGAATGCCATGGGAATGCCTCGGCCCTGCTGAAAAGCTGCTGACTGGCACCACTGGAAAAGAGCAACAACATGCCACAGAGGTATCTGAGGACAGGGTTTGGCCCTTTTTGAACTGAAGAGACCCAACATGGCTGTTGCTCATGGTTTGTTTTGCTGCCACTCCAAGGTCCAAGCATGATGTCCACATGGCAGCAACTGCGAGTGGTCAAGCAAGGATGAGCCTGCAACATCCCCACTCTGACTGGAAATGGGATACAACACACTGGGAGGGAGGAATGGGAAGGCAGAATGGGAGGAACAGCAATATGTAATGTGGTTGCACACTGGAATCCTTTTACATTATTCCAAGTCCTTTTGAATGCCTCCTAAAATAAGTGAAATCAGCCATTTCCAAGGCCTGGTCCGTGCCTATCATTAATTGAGGAACAGCAACTCATGTCTTTCATAAATACAAATCTTGCATTTATTCACAGAGTGGCTAAGAAACCAATCCTCTGACACCTTCTCCCCACTGGCATCTCAAAGGCTGCAAGCGTCTGGAGCCAGACTGCTTGCTTATCTTGGAGCCACACACCACCTGATAAGGAGGAGGAGTGCAAGTTACTAACAGTGGTTCAGTTGACTGGAGGAAGTCAGCCAGGGAACAGCTTACCAAGCTGCTTATTTCATGAAAGGAATTTTCTTTTAATCATCCTTGAAGTTGTTTTGTTTTGTTTTGTTTTTTTCTTTTAGAAAACAAAAAGCTTTTTGGAGAAGCTGCATGTTCTCTAAGTCTCCACACTGAAGATCTGAAATGGTTTTTTCCAAATCAGAAATGGCATAAGTACAAAACTCAACAAGTCACCCTGAATTTGTGGAGGCTGCTGTAGTCTCTTTCCACAGTCATTTGATGTTATCTGGTACCTTTCTTAGCCAACTTAGGGAAGGGATATCCTTAGAGGCTCAAAATTCCTCTTCTGATAATCATTAACAACTTTATTTATGGTTTGAAATTAACATGTTCATTCCAAATTAGAGTTAGTTTCACATAACAATCTGACTCACCCTCTGTTCCAGAGCAGAGAACTCTTTTGATAGGAAAATGGTAAACTTCTAACTTATTAGCATTGATCATCAGGAAAAAGGGGACACTGGTTGGGTCTGGTAATTGTTTAACACTTCACTAATGTCACTGCAAAATAATGGAAGGATAAAACTTGTTTCAAGCTCCGATTTACCAAACCTTTTTAATACCTTTAAAAGCGTATTGCATTTGCACCAGCACCACCTACTCTTAATATTAATGTAGAGCTTTAAGACCTTTTTTTTAATCTTTACTCAGAATCACATGGTAAAATGATCCAGGAGTGGGGAGAAGGTCCCCTGGATACTACCTAGAATTTGTGTATTTTGTTACCTGCAGCTCATGGTTACTTGACTGACTACCCCCAGCTCAAACCCAAATGAAGCTGCTTTAGGTCTCACCTGAAGGCAGGCAAGCAGAAATCAGAGGCTGAGCGATAGAAACCTTTTCCATTATGACACTCACAAACACTTGAAGTGACTGTAAACCCCAACCTTTACCCTAATTTTCTGGACTTCTTGTCCACCTTGAAGGACAAGAGGAGAAGAGAAACTCTGCCACCTCTACAACTCATACTGGCTCACCTTGAACACATGGAATGCTTCAAACTGAATGTTGGGGCTTTTATCTCGCAGCAAGTTCATCATCAGCTTCAGGTTTTCTGGTTTGCTGATGTATTTCGTCATGATGGCAAAGTTGTGTCGGTCCAGAATCAGTTCGCCCAGAAGCTGTAAGCACAGTTTGAAAAAAAAACACTTTTTTTTTTTCAGTTCACCACGTCATTTTGGAATGCAAAGAAAGCAGCAGCCTATTTCAATGTTTGCTTAAGTGGTTTCTATGTCACTGCCTTTAAAAAAAAAGGAACTAGACTTCTTAGCATGCAGTGGGTTATCTAATGCCCAATAATGCTCATCTTCTAAATACTACAGAGAGGGATCCTGCATATGGGCTGGGTGTAATAGGGGCCAGTGTGAGCAGCTGGGACAAAAGCAAGTGTGGTGCAGCTGTCCCACACAGACAGCCTCCTTTCATTTCCACATTACACTCACACCCCCCTCTGCTTCCACGGGGCAGGCCATGTCCCACTTGGTGCACGGGACAGAGAATGTCACCTTGCTGCCAGGTTCATCCTAAGCCACGTTCTGAACCAAAGCACAGATCTGAGCTCGCAGGAGAAGCGACAGCGCCCGTTCCGTAGAAATGGCCCAGTGCTTCCCCAGAGGTCCAGGAAGGAGAAGACACACAGTGAGCTCCTGTGCATTTCAGGAAGAGCATCACAAGCCCTTAGTTCTTTTTTCTAGTTAGAAAATTGGCTGCTCCTTTGCCATACGTGCGCCTTGATATTCTGCATAACACAGAGTACAAATTTAAGAGAAAAGTGCTGAGAGAGTTTACCTTCAAAGATTGTCTCTTTGTTACGTAGTTCTCAGAATGAAGGAGTTTTTCGTAATCCTCAAAGATCTAGAGTAAGAAGAAAACACAAATTCATCAGATTCATGCCCATCCTTCCTTCTCTTGGCCCTTCTCAGCCCAGAGGGGCAGCAGAGGTGGCAGCAGTGCCACCCTCTAACACTTCATTGCCATGCCAGGCCCGGCTCTTGTGGCCTTTTCTCTTGGCTGGTTATCATGCAGTGAATTAATGCCCAGGAACACTCCTCTTCCAAGTGCTGCAGAGGGGGAATACCACATATGGACTGCATGGAACAGGGGCTGCTGTGAGCCAACTGGGACAGAAGTAAGCCAGCCTTCTCTTACAGAAGGGTGATTCAGCTGCCAGGACCTGTGGGTCCACTCGCTCATATCGTGGCCATGCCTGGCTGCGTTGCTCATTACAACACCCCCAAAATGGTGATGGGGCATCCCAAATGTTCCTTTTGTGAGGTGCCACCTCGCCTGCCTTCAGCACCCTCGCTCGTTAAAGCTCTTTGCCCAGCAAAGAGGGTGACTAGGAGCAAAGGGTGTGCTGGATTTTGCAGGGATGGACCAAGGGGATCTCGTGGTCAGGAAAACTGAAAGAGAAGGCTGCAATATGTTCAAACCATCTACCAAACAAGCAGGAAAAATCAACACTACTGTCCAATAGTCACCTAAAAAAAAACCAAAAAAAAAACCAAACCAAACAATCTCCCCACCCCAACTCACTTAGGCAATTGATACTTAAAAATGTAAAATGTCAAATAAATGTAGAATGGGGACTGTTCCAGTGGAGTGCCTCAGCATTAAGAGAAAAGATTAGCAGAGACACTTATTTTGCTCCAGCTAGGCTGCATTAGTGACTCAGCAATAATAAGCCTGCTCTTTATTTAACCTTTGTGGTAACCAGAATGAAAGAAATTTGTCTTTTCATTTTGGAAGTGAAATAAAGTATACCTCAGGTAACATGAAAACATAACCCAAAGTCTAATTCCATGATCTGTATAAATCCAATTTTAGTTGAATCCAATGGAATTTTTCTGACCCACATTAGGTCCAGAAAGGAGCCAAAAAATCAAAGTGAAAAATAGCAGCTAACCAAGGGACTAATTGCCTTAGGAAGATAACAGAAATACTCAGACCTCAGCCCCTCATTTAGGTACATGTAATTTCCAGTAATGCTAAAACTTTTTTGAGTAATTCTTCTCCTCTGTCCCAAAGTACAATGAGTAACACCGGTATGGCCCTGTCGGTGCTGGGCTATCAGAAAACTCTTTAAAGCCATGCACAGGTTTTCTCCCATGATCTGTTTACTTGTGAAGTTTCAATTCCGTTCAGACTTGAGGAGATCTGATGCCCGCAGTGAGGAATAAAACCTGCTCTTAACCTATGAGTTCTCCTGAAAGCTTTGGTGTGTGTCCCCAGGTGTGTGCAGAGGGGATGTCTGCATTTCACATGCCAGGCGTGGATTCCGTGGATTCTGCTCCAGTACAAAGCAGTGTTTGGTTTTGCAGTTCTATGTATGGAGTTTATGCACAGCATGAAACCCCCCGCGCATCTCTTTACAGCCAAGCATAAATAGAATCTGTAAAAAGTCTTTCAGCATTGATACTTACTACATCATAATTTTGTTCCAGGAATTCTGCCACCAACAATTTGTGTCGTGTTAACAGGTCCTGGGGAAGAATAAAGAAAGGTTACCTGAGAGTGCCTGTGATTGTCCCTTGATTCTCAAGTGTATTTCAGCACTATAAACCAGAAGGTATTTACAACCTGATTTCTTATAGACAACACTGCATTCATTATGTGTTTAGTGGGACTTTAGGGAGAATTCATTTCATGTAATGCTAATAGAATCAACATAGAACTATTTTAATACTCTTCCTTTTTATTCCTGTTTCTCTCCCACCTTTTCTTGTTGTTGATGGGTCATAGTGCACAGTACTCACATTAAACAGGGACGGGGAAAAGGAAGAAATTAAATTAACCCTTTATGGAGGATAAGCTATGGTCTCCAAGCCAAAAGTGTTTTACATGATACCCCACAGCTGAGAATGCTATTGCTCATCTCCACGAATGAGGACAAGGAAACAAGGAACAACAAGGAAAACTCAAATTCAACCACTGTATATACATTCAACTATTTAATAATGAATGCTAGGCACCAACCTAAGCTAAGCCATCCAGGCTCCCTCCACCTCCACTCCCTTCCCTGGAAGGAGTCTCAGGTAAGTGGGATGAGTCCCTTCTGTAGAGCTTTTTCTGCCCACGGCTGGCTTTTTTACACAAAGCAGTAGTGGACCTTTCAGACAGCTGGACAGACTGCCTCCCATTCCAGAAGGCAAAGTGATTCTAATTTAAATTAAAAGAACCTCTCCCACAGATTGGGGATGCTGGTGCTCCGTGGCAGAGATGCAAATGTTCAGCTCCAGAAGAAACTGAGTCTTTTTACTGGATGAATAGCTATGAAATGAGTGGCCAGTGTGAGGCATTTAAGTATGGTTTTTATCTTACTGGTTCCTTTAAAACATAACATTGATCACAATAAATGCCTGATGAAGTCCATTCAAGTTGGTTTTTTTTTTTTCAGTGAATCAACAGATGCTCTTTTTCATAATCTTTTTCTTGGTTTCCCTACCCAGGCAGAGACTGAAGCTGATGAGGAACTCAAGCAGATGGACACATCCTCACAAATAAAAGAAATCCTTTATATACTGATCCTTTAATTTATTTTTACCATCAATTATAAGAGGAAAGCAGAGTGCTACAGAATCCAGTGCCTGTTTTAAATACACCCCTTCATTTAGCAGGACTGCAGTGACAGCAGTTTTAAAGGCTGAAGGAGACACATGATTCAGGAGCTTTTATGCAGGGCACTTAAGAGGCAAGTACAAGTCCTTCAACAGGGGGCACAAATGAAATATAAGCCAAAATGAGTTTTTCATAGGAAATTACAAGGAAGCATGGAGCAGCAGCATTCAACCAGCACATTCCAACTGCACCCTCCACACCCAGCTTATACCTTGAAATACAGGACTTTTTTCTTCTGCATTTTTAACAGCTCTGTTTCCTCTCTGCAGTGCACCTGGATAACTTTAATTAAGAAGTACATCTCCAGATCATAAAAAATTCCAGTGCTTCCCTACTATAAATATCTCAGACTTTCATGCACATTTAATTAAGCCTTCCTCTGGTGCATAGACTATCCAAGGCTTTCAGCTCTGAACCAGACACCCCAGTGGCAACTGCAAACCCAACGTGGGGGCAACAGAACCAAAACCATGAGTTCAGCAATCAGTCACAGCACTTAATTTTCCAGTATTAGAAATTAGGTAGCTCCATATTTAATGATTCTGTCGCTTCCACATCACTTCTTGCTGTTCCAGCTATTCAGTGTGACAGACAAACAGGAGGTGAGATGAGCAGCTGGTTTATTTCCAGAACTGGCCATGTATCAGGTGCTAAGAGGCAATTTCAAAAAAACCTAAAAATGCCATTTATACATTTCCCCCAAGCATTTTAAAAGGCGATTTCTGTCCTTTGTCTGAGGATGAACTGCCCTCATACTCCTCTCTTTCCAGTGCATGTGAGGATGTAGAATCCTATTTTTAAATCCTGCTAAATATACACTCAGTTCACAGAGGACAGAAGTACATTCTACAGCCGTAGATCTGTGAACATCAATCCCTCTTCTTTTTGGGAGGGTTGTAGTAGTCTACAGCCCCTGCCACAGCTTAATTGACCCTTGTCCCCATCCTGCCTCCTGGCTGGGGTGAAGACTGTCTGTCACCACCCACACACTCTGCTGTCCTGCTCAAAGCAGGACCTGGAGAGAAGATGCAATTCTGTCAAGCTGGGAACTGAGTCCAGGAGCACATTTCTGACCAGAGACAAATATTCTTTTGAGCATAGGGTAAAATGCCAGAAACAGAAGATTTGAATATCTCATTATATTGCCTTTTTATACCTTGTTTGTGTTTCTGTGCTACTTTGAATTTCATAACCTTTACCTAATGGACACCACAACAGTGAAATTTAAAATACGGGAAAGATGCTGTAATTGATTAAGGGGTGATTTGAATTGCTAATCCTGCTCAAGTCATTACTGAAGAATGCAATGTTATCTCCATTATGCAAATCTTTATCCCATTCAGTAGGTTAGTAAACACCAGTAAAAAGCCAGGTTTCCGTGGATGTAGAATCACTGAGCTGAGCTCTAACATCCCTTACAATTACTCCTGAGGTCTATCTAATCATGTTTCTAATTAGCTTTGAAAGGAAAGAATAAACAATGTGTTTCTATGACAGCAGGGAGCTCAGTGATAGAAAAAAAAAAAAAAAAAGAGTTAGATCTATATTTAGAAGACTCTTTAACTAAAAAGATTTTCCCTCAGCTTTCTTAACCTGTTTTTCAGAAATAAATTAATCTTCCCTGTATGTGAAGCATCTTTTCTTTTCTTTTCTTTTCTTTTCTTTTCTTTTCTTTTCTTTTCTTTTCTTTTCTTTTCTTTTCTTTTCTTTTCTTTTCTTTTCTTTTCTTTTCTTTTCTTTTCTTTTCTTTTCTTTTCTTTTTCTTTTTCTTTTTCTTTTTCTTTCCTTTCTAAGACTGTACTAGCACCTGCTGGGATGGATGATGGTCACATGCAAATGCCAAGGAATTTGGCAACTTCAGCCAACCTCATTTTAAAACAATACAAACTCTACACATTGCACTCTACACTCTACAGAGCCTAAGCAGTGCTTCCACCTACCTAGCTTTTAGTACAACAGTCCTTACATTGAACCATGGGTCACAAAAGTAAGACTATGAATACATTGTAAAATAATCAGCAGGATTGGCATTAATCTAAACTTGACTGCTGAGCTCAGGAGGAGCAGCAAAATTTGCAATTATTTCAAATGTTAGTTTTAAATGATGCCTTCTATTTACTTGTGTGGTCATGATGGGCAGTGGGTTTGTCTTGGGGGAAGGTAGGGAGAGAAAAAGGTTATGCATTTTACAAGAAGTGTATGTAATACATGATTAATTTGAGTTTTAAATGGTAGCATAAAAGACTGTGGGTTATCAAGGTGAATGCTAATTAAATACGGGTTTACATTTCTCTAAAGATTCTTTGCAGGCTTGATCACTGTTGTGAATCCTGCTACAATCAGGCGAAGGTTTAATTAATTATATCCTTTAGTGAACAATAAAAAACCCACCCATTTCAAAGCAACACAAAGCTAAGTGGTGACTTCTGATGGAGCGCTGCATTTGACACAAAATATGATGCACATATTGAATAATTTACCTTGAATGTAGCAAAGGCATCAGAAGCAATATCAAATGTTGACATTTCCACATATTTAAAAAAGTCTCTGAACTGTTCTGAAAATAGTATGATTTTGGCCAAGGGTTCATGGCGGATACACTCTCTCAGCATAATTCCACAACGTAAGGCAATATTTGGGGATTCATATCTGGAGAATGAAGAGAAACAGAAAACATCAAAACATAGAAGAACAAAGATAAACAAGCACCTTTTCATCAACAAGGAACTTTGTAGCATGGGGAGCACATGTGCCAGAAGGACGCCACACATGGAGGGCAGCTCCCAGCCACAGGGCTGTACCCAGCTCCAGGACCTCATCCCAAAGCTCCCAGAGCAGACACACAGAAAAGGCTGCCAGAATTTTTCATTGCAGACCTCTCTCTTCCCAAGCTAGAACACATTTTGGTGAAAATTTTGCACTACACCTCCTCTCTGTGGAAAGACCGTGGGGAGTGTGCAACATTTCAACAGAGCTCCTTCACCCTTTCGGATCCGTGAGAAATCACAGCCCCAACAATATAATAACTTCCCTTTTCAGATTTAATTCTGAGCTCCTCAGTTTAACCAAGAAAACTGCAGCACCTCATGACCATCGATCACCTCCCACTCCTCTTTTAGAGGGCATCACTCTGGAGTATTAATGGGGAAGGTAGGAAGAGTCTCTCCAGGCAGTCTACACAGGATTAAGCTTTCTGTAGCTCTGAATCTTTTTAATTTTTTTTTTCTTTTTTTCAGTTTAGGAGGAGTTCTGCTCAATTTCTCTTCTGCAGAGGCTCTGGCTGTGCTCAGGACACATGCACTCATTCCTCAAGTTACAATCCTGTTATGGCACATGCACCCCCATAGCCAGGAGCCAGCACAAATCTCACTCTTGGAGAGAAAGGGAGGGAAGGAGGGGGGAAGGAATTCAGATCATCTTCCATTTCTACAAAGTCTTGATTTCTTTAAAGCTTAAATTAATCTGAAACTGTTAGAAACACATTTTTAAAAACCAAAAAATTATGAAATCCAACAGTCAAGAAGGACTTAAAATGAACTTCTTCCAGCAGTCTGCCAGAAATCTTGTGAAAGTGGTGAAGTCCAAGGGGACAAAAAGCACTCTCTGTTTCAATAAACTGGTTATACTATATCAGAACTGTGTATTATCATCCAGAGCTTATCAGCATCGTTTTTCCTTTGCACAATTAATTCCTATTACTAGGCCAAAAGAAATACAATTTTTTTAAAAGGAAGAAAACCACAAAATGCCATCTGTGCTGTAAGTGAGTGGGCCCTCAAATTTACCACCAGCTTGCAATTTAAAAGAATGCTTGTGTTCTGTGGGCATACCAGAGCTGCATACTTCAACCTGCTGTCAACAATAGTTGGCTTAATGAAAATGGATTGCTATTCCAAACAGGCAAATGAAGCTTCCCACCCTCAAGGAAATGCAAGCACTCAATCCCCTATTTGTTTTGGGTTGGGGAAGCATTTGCAAACTTGAATTTCTAACCCTTCAGACAGCAGAAATTGGCTAATGTTTCCCATTGAGGCATCAACTCCATTAACAGGAATATTAATTTTTAAGGAAAATGAGGCAGAGCTGCTTCAAGGAGCTCAGCCAGGAAAATATTTAATAGTTGGCTAATGAATATTTTGGTTGGAATAAAAGCAAATTGCATTGTTTCCAGCACAATAACTTTTAAAAACATGAAGTATCAACAGAATCATTCTTAGTCAAATGCTCCATTGTCTGGAAGTGGGTTATGGACTTTTGGCTGTTCACATAAGTGAGGGAAGTTGGGTTTGACGCCTGGAATGAGCCTGGAAGAAATTTACAGGCTGCCCAGTCATAGCTAGCATGTCCTTTGCACCCACACTTACATGAAAAGCCACCAGGCAGGAATTATAGAAATGCGTTTCAAAATCACTTCTAATGAGCAATTAGTGCTCTATGCTGATGTATTTCCACAGCACAAAATAAATCTGAGTTCTTCTCTGTTTGGATGAACTTACAATCTAAAGAAACCCCCACACAATGAATTCTGGAGAGAACTAGAAAATGAAACTATGGGCTTGAAGTATTTCAAAACACTTATTGTGGAGTTTGAAAGAGGTAAGACTGAGAGCAGAAACGCATTTCTATGTAAACAGAATAATTTTTCCATGGTTAGTGCAGAAGATGGTACAAGGTGAGGAGCACAGGCAGGAGATTTGAAAGGCATCACGCTTGGGAGACACAAGGAAACAGACATATTCCGATATATTCTGCCCTGATTCTATGCTGCTTGTATAGCCTGAGTTTATCCTTAGATAAACTCAAGGAGAATTCTGCAACCTCAGCCAATATACCATTAAAGCTCTAACTGCACTGTGATATGAAGAGGTCATCACAACACAGGTTGGGGCAGTGTCTAGGGTAGAGACAGCATGGTGCATGAGATATGGGTATATAGATAAATATTCACAAAGAAGCTTCTAAATGTGGAGAGAAACAATGCAAGTGCCATAAACTTAGCCCTCAACAGTCACAATCCTAGAGGGAAAATATTTTAAATTACAAATGACCAAAGTTATTTCTGAGCTAATGCTATACACTGACACCAGAGTAAAAAATCAGCTCAAATACAATTGGTTCTCTGTGTACACCAAATACTGTACCCATCTGAAATCCTACATGCAAAGCCTGCACTCAGAAAATAAGATGCTATTAAAGCAAGTCCTTGTGCAGTAGCAAACTCAAATAACCTACACAAATGAAAGAAAAGGGAAGGAAAAAAGTGAACTATGTGCTACGTGTTTTCTGCTGAGAAGCTGGAAGGAAGCAGGCAACAAGGAAAATGAAGCCTAAAAGGTAGGAACTGTTATCTCAAACTGGCAGCTCCACTGGTGTATGAGACAGGAAACACTGGGCGGAAGGTCTGATTGAAGATCCTTCCCACCCAACAGAGCTCACAAAAAAAGCAACCTTTTGCTTTTGGGGACTGACAGGGGCAGAGTAAAATTTGCATCCAATATCAGTACAACAGTCCCAGTAGCCTTGGGCCATATCTTTTATAGTCATGGTAGAGGTGATTTTTTTTCCTCTCCAGGTAATGTTGTGATGTAATATAACAAACACGGAATGGCACAAGTCAGCCAAACCCACTTTTCTGTAGCAAATTCTGATT
Organism: Regulus satrapa; assembly: GCA_013396955.1. Lineage (NCBI taxonomy): Eukaryota > Metazoa > Chordata > Aves > Passeriformes > Regulidae > Regulus > Regulus satrapa. Next base: position 44,340 of record VWZN01018306.1, read on the forward strand.
TCCCGTATTTCCTATAGCATTTTAAAATAGATATCTATATAGTATAAATAATATAATTGATCCAGCATTAAATAAATAAGAAAACATGTCTTCAAGTCACATTTTCACGTGGTGGTGTCTAACATGAGGTGTTTCTTTCCCAGTCCTGTAGCAGACTGCATACTCACACCCCACACTGCGGGCACGCAGCAATCTGCGTGTTCAGGGCCCCACCCTGGCTGCAGGCACAGATTTTAGGTCTCATTTTTAGACAGCCCCAGCAGCAGGGGCACAGGCAGGGAAGGCATCATCACATCTGATGTCATTACATTGTTCTGCAGCAGCTGCTCGGGCTGGGCAGGACTGACTCTGGACTTCTATGGATGGACTCAACTGCACTTTGTAGCGAGACATTCCAGAAATGGCAATTCCGAGCCAGTGCAGTGCTGCAGAGGGCTAGTCAAGATATCATGAACAAGGAGCCCGAGGACTGCAGACACACTGCTGCATGCAGCAGGATTATCCAAAAAAAGCATCTAAGTGATGCCATTTAAATTCATCACTGACTCAGGTCACTTACAGTAAAATGTCTGTCAGAAGCATATATGCATCAAAACTTTACTATCATCTTAATATTGTTAGTTGCTACAGATGCCAAAGAAAATCTGGGGCATAATCCAAAAATATTTTTTATCTTTAAATAAAGCCCAGACATATGGTAGTGATACATGCTCAACCTGCGAGATCAAATGAGTGAAAAACTGAAAAAGCAAAGACAGAGAAAAGGGAAGAAAATTATTGTATATATATGTATGAAATTAAAAACAGTTTGTAATACTGATGGAGAGAATTATCGTCACTGTCCTAAGGTTAAAAAGACCAAAAAAAAAGAAAAAAAATTAATGCTGAAAGTTGTGGAGTTAATTACAGAAATCATTTAAATTTTAAGTTCACTTGTGGCCACAAGCATTGGAGAAGTCTGTCCCACAGGCACAACTACTCTTTTAATGCATTTTTGCTTCTCTCTGTTCTACCACACAGTGCTCCAGTTTGATTCCAGTTATTTACAGACACCACTGTTGGTCCATCCTGCAATGTAAAAAGGTCTAAATGAACCTCAGCAGTCACCAACAATGCTACACAAGAGTCTATGGTGAGAAATGAAGTACACATCACATGGGGGGCAGTAAAAAGCAACCAGCACATGATTATTTCAACATGAAGTTTGGTGAAGAAATAACAAGCAAATTAAATAATCAAAACACACAAAACACATATTAAATAATCCAATCATTAAAAAGTATAGAGTTCTACTGAAAGAAAGTCAACATGAAAAAATAAAGTAAGAAATCTGGAACAAAATCTGAATTTTTCTTTTTTTTTTTTTTAACTAAAACTGGGAGTGTACATTAACTGCAATGCCAGCGTGTTCCAGGCAATGCTCTTTAATGAAACTCAGATTAAAGCACCTACCCTTTTAGAAGCATGAATAGGATATGTGGATGGGCACTAATGTATTCCACAGTAGGGCTGCGTGTGCCAATTTGTCTTCTCAAGATGTTGTTGAATATCTGGGAAACATCCTTTTTGCCCTGTTAAAGAAGCAAAATGTATCTTTGCTTGGAAAAAACATGAGCAAATTACCATTTTCTGCAACATTGATTTAAAGTACCAATGAAACTGGAAACAGAACACGTCAGCCTTTTCCTTTTTCTCCACGGTCTCTCTGCCTCATATTTGCTGTTTCGCCAATGCCACAAGAAAGCTTCCCCATTCCCACTTGTACCTTTTTGTCCCTAAATGAAGCTGTGAATTCCTCTTACACTGTCAACCAAGTCCCTGTCTATTTTAAATAGCAACACTAAGGCAGCATAAAAGCAAGCCAGTACCCTGAGCCAAGCGTGCTGTTGCCGTGTGTGCTGTTACTCCCATAGCCTCCAAATGTGAGTAATCCAGCTGGTACCAAACCACTGCCACACTGCCCACACTTAAAAAGCTAAAGCTTTTCATTAGTCAAATGCAAACAACTCCCAAGTGTGATTGCATTTCTGAAAACCAGGGTTAAATTTAAACTGTGCCCATTACTTACCACAAAATAATGAAATAGCTACTACCAATAAAACGGCTGCATCACATACGTGTCTCTGCTTTAATCAAAACTAAAGTCCCTCTCTTTGTCCTAAGGTTGTGCTGTATCTACACAATCATATTCTGTCTTCAAATGCTTCCCTGTGCAAACTGCTTTCCAGAAGGCCTTTCCAAATCCCGTTCTATTCAGCCACACGGTTCACCAATACATCTTGCATTAGAAATCCTCTTCCTCCCCCACTGCTTTCCCCCGTGGCACAGCAGACAAATTGAAGTGTGAAGTTCAGGGAGGTGGGAGATGGCTGCAGTAACCAAGGACCAGTAACCAAGGCACTGAGTCAACAGCTGGTCATTATGCACAGGGCAAGCTAAAGAAAAAGGTCACTTGTAATCTGTACATGCTCATTGATCTGTCTTGGGAGGACAAACATTCCTTGGCAGAGAACTTATTGAATGCTTGAAGCCAAGGAGCAGATAGTTTCACATGGAGGAAAATTCCCTGGTTTCACCTCTACAAATAAATCAGTGCTGAGGAACACAAAATATTCTGCTCTCTTACTTGTTCCAGCCCAGCTGGCTTAGAGACTTGGAGACTCTGGGAATTAAACAAGAGAATCAAATCAGAGCAAGCCAGTCCATCTGCCTTTGTCTGCAACACTTTTTTGACCCTTGGACATAATTTCAAATAGGCTAATTCTGTGTAAAGTCATACCATTCTCCCCTATCTTTACAACACCCATATCATATGCCTGGAATCCTGCGATCCCCACGGGCTTCAACAGTTACTCCAAGATGAAAACAATTCAGACAGAGAAGAGCTGTTGAAAGAGTGAGGTAAAGAAGGCCAGAAATTAGGTGAACCTCTCTGCTATGTCAAATTTCATATTAGTAACTTAATACTGTGTGCATTGCAGCTTAATATCCATGAGCAGAGGAGAGAGATATAGATATATAGATATATGTATCCAGTTATAGCTAATTAATGGAGGCAGATAGTAGGGAATCACAACAGACTTCCCTCACCACCTGGCATACATTAAAATCGTAAGAATACTTTTGAAAGACTCCTTACTTGGAGCTGCAATTGAATTTTGCCTTATAATGAAATACATGGCCACTGAAGCACAAGATAAGGCAGCATGGAGAGAAAGTGGCTAGGCAATAACAAAAAATCCTGCCAAGGATGCATTACATAAATTAAAATTTTATAGTAACTACACTATAATTTAGCCCCTGTTTCAAGGAAAAGCAGGGAAAAGATTAAAAATCACCAGTCCTGGGCTTACAGTCATTTACTGCCTATTTTAGGGGCTTTACAGTTTGTGAACCTTTAGGCTTACACACATTAACATTCACATTTTTAGCTGACTTCTTCTGTTTGCACATCTGCCTCAGTTCTTCAAAGTTCAAAAATAAATTTCATATTTTAAATTTCTAAAAATCTAGTCTGATCTTGATTCTGGGCTCCTGCCCAAATCTGACTTTAATGCTTCATAACAATATAATCACTGAAATTATATCTTGTTTGTTGAGTGGCAGAAGCAATAAACCTGTGTTTTCTATGGATGTGTGATGGACGTGTACAAGTCTCCTTTACAAGTCTTTGAAAACATCTTCAAAGGGAAATTTGGCTGTGAAAAATTGGGATCAAAGTGGGCAGCAGGATTGGTAAGGAGGACACAGGGAGTCAGGACAAAGCAAAGTAACATTACAGCCTTCAGAAATCAGATTTTCAGTAGTTTGTTATTTGCTTTTTACCATTAGATACAGATCAAAAAATTAATTTGCATGTTATAGAGTGAGGAAATTGCTTGCTCAAGGAAGAAATTTAAATACCAATTGTGGCCACCAATATAACAAAATGGAAAAGTTGATAAACTGGAAAAGTCAGTGGGAAGACATGAAGACAAAGCACCACATGCTCTTAGTGTGCTCTTGCTCAGTGACATTTGGTTTCGAGTGTTTTGTCCAAAGTATATGCATAACAGCTTGGCTAAATTATTGGAAAGTTTTTGCAATTAATAAAAAAGATATTTTGCAATAAGAATTATGAAAATTGTTTGTAATAACAGCAATTCAACAACAGATTAGGTACTTCATCCAGTGCTTGCTTTTAAAGATTGTATGTTCAGTATGTTCATACAGAATTTTTTTCTGGCAGAAGCAATACAGACTGTCGTGTAAGTAAAAAAGTGCAGAAATGTTCTTCCTGTGCTAACAGTAACTTCTCCTCACCTCTTCTCCATTTTCTGAAAGGGTTTTTTAAGGGCTTGGATTGTTGGGTTTTGAGTATTTTTGTAATTAGGCATTGAACAGTAACCAGAGGAGGCACAGTGAAGACAAAGCATTTAAAAACCTCAAAAACTCCTGAACTTAAGAGCTGAGCAAGAGTGAGAGAATTTCACCAAAAACATTTCAAAAATTAATACAAAATAANGATGGTTGGACACTTGTGGGAAATCACCAGTGCCCAGGAACCACAAAATCATGGAACTCCTAACAGCAGCCCCTGAGGGCCCCTATCCCAGCTGATTGCAAACCACACGAATGACAATGACCTAACAGTGACAGAGTTTATTCCCATCCCTACCAGTCAACAGTCAATTAGCAGGGTTGATATTTATCCTGAATTACTGCAATCTTTGCTACTGTAACTCTTCTCCTCCTTACTTAGAAGTGAATTTAGTTGTCATAGCAGTTGTTTTGTGGCTTTTGGTTTTAACAACAAAGCTGGCAAGAAGTTCCACAGAACATATAATTTTATATACAAATACATAAAATTAATTTCATATATATACACACACATTCATATTAATCTTTCTACCATGGAAAAAAAAAAGTTATATTCCTTTCTTCTTTTAATCCAAACAATTCAGTGGGGACACCCAAATTACCCTGTGACCTGCTGTCTGCTTTTAACGTGTTTTTCAATTCCTTTCCTCTCAACAAAACCATTTTCATTCTTTCAGTCTTTGTCACATGAAATTCTCCATGCTTCCAATTATTTATTCCATATCCCTGAACCCTTTTAAAATCAGTCATTCTTCAGCGACAGCAGGTAGCTCTAGTTGCACTATCCCAAAGATCATCCCTGCAGTTTACAAGGTTGATCCTAGACAGTATTCCCAGCACCATGTCCTATCTTGTTTGGATACACGTGGCAATATTTCTTTATTGTTTTTGTTTTAATTCTTTTTTAAAAAGTCAAATTTACTGCTGGTGTACAAGCATGTCTTTCAGGTCACCTAGCAATCTAGTGCAACAACTTTCCTCAGCCTATGGAAAACAGTTTTGAATGTAATCAAATTATTTAGACTTCAGAAAAATATGGCTCTAGTCACTGGCAGCACCAAGACCAAGGAGATTAAAAAAGTTTATGAATGCTGACCTACCTCAAAATCTATCAGCTGCAGGTTGGCAATAAGCGTCACTAGAAGGCCACTGTTGTAGAGCTCTTGTGCCAGCTGGGCCACGATTTCTGTGGGCGGCTCTTTGTCTGTGGTCCCGCACAGAATTTCCTTCATTGCTTGCAGAGATTTTGACACTTCCTCTGATGCCTTTTTGCCAGCAGATAGTGGGTTTTGTTTTAAAAAAAAATGAAACAGAAAAAAAAAAAGAGATGCTGTTTTAAGAGGCATGCACTTCAAAACAAACGTTTCTAAATGTACTGGCAATGATCATTATCTATTGCAAAATGATACCATAATTTTAGGAAATCATGGAGGCTGGAACATCTATACTGTACCCTGCAGGCCTTACACAAGATAAATTCAATTTAAACATGACATACCATCACTTACAGACCATGGGCATAAAATATGCCCGAGAGAAATTACCAGTGATTGCCAGCAAGATCCTCTAACAGGTTTGGAGGCAGGCACAGCCCTGTGGAGGCAGCAGCAATTTCACTGTTGCTCCTCCTGTCCTCCCCAGTAGCTTCCATGGCACACGTGGGGCAAGAGGTGCCAGATGAAGGTACCAAACCAGGTGGCTGCTCCCATCAGAGGGGTGGCTGATGGGCTGCCTCCCCATCCACTGCTTCCTGATGGGCTGTCCCAGATCCTCTGCTGGAAACCCAAATAAATCCTCACGGCCCTGTGGCACTGCTTAACCCAGCAGGCAGATGAACACCACACAGCCACCTGCTCACTTGCCCTTAGTAGGACTGGGGGAAGGAACTGGGGGGAGGAAGTAAACTTTTAGGTTGAGACAAAAATAGCTTAATAGGATAGAAAATGAAAGAAAAAATAGTAGCAATATCAACAACAATAACAATAATAAACAACAAGTTATACACAATGCAATTGCCCACCACCCAATGTCCAGCCAGTCCTGGGCCAGCTTTCCCCCCAGCATCCTGTACTGAGCATAATGCCATGTGATAGGGAATATTCCTCTGGCCCGCTGGGGTCACTGTCCCTGCTGTGCCTCCTCCCAGCTTCTTGTGCCCACAGCCCACTCGCTGGTGGGGTGGGGTGCAGAGCAGAAAAGGCCTTGACTTAGCACAAGCCCTGCTCAGCAATAACTAGAGCATCAGCGTGTTCAGAACGGAATCAACTCTATTCTTATCCTGAATTCCAAACACGGCACTTTACCAGCTACTAGGGAAAAAATCAACTTTATCCCAGCCAAAGCTTGAGAGTTTTGCAGTCCACTGCCTATTTCTCATCGTCAGGTGTGGCCTGAGCCAGTATCTTCCACAAGAGATTTGCTCACTGAGTGCACAGGCACTTCAGTCCCAGATTGAGAAATTTAAATTAAACCATTTTCTTTAGTAAAGCCCCACAGCTGCTGCCAAGTGAAGTAAAATAGATCTTTCACGTCTTTTGCTCCCACCTGGAGTATACTAATCGTGTGCAATGTTTCAGGTACCTAATGTAGAGGACGAATCAGGAATTACCTGATTACAAAGTATCTTGACCAGCAGAGAAAGAAAGAGACACATCTGTAAACAGGTAACAGCTTAGCATACATGCAGTCAGCAGCCTTAAATGGGGTGTGATGATAATACCCCACTTCTCAAGGAAAATTACTGCTGGCTGCAGCATGGCAGCTCTGGCCCCGCACAGCTTTGTTCCACTTCGAACAAATAAAGCCTCTGTGGAGGAAAGGAGCCCTTT
>VWZN01018306.1:53716-87186 GCA_013396955.1 Regulus satrapa
AAAAATAGAAATATTAAGTCTATTATTACTTCCATGCTACTTTTTATTTTCCATCAGAGGCAAGAGCAACAATAGCCAAGTGCTGCAACCATCACTCCAGTAGAAGTTACAGTGCAAAAAAACCAGTTTCATGAAATATCAAAGCATTTCAGCCATTTGCATCACTCTTGCAATTAGGCAAAATCTTATTTCCAGCAGATTTTCCTTTCATCCTCTAGGTACAAGTCCTTTCTATCATGACTGAATTTATCCCATTATATTTAGAGAGGCTGTTGTGAGCAGAGAGGAAAAAAAGGAGGAAAGGAGAAAACTAAACACATAACCCTAACAGCTTATGCATGTGTACATATACACACCAATGTCAAAAGTGAGATATGCTGAACTTTGGACAGTCAAAAGTTGCAGGTTGGGACAAAAAAGGAAAGATGAAATGCAAACTGATTCCCAGCACACACACGAGTTTGGTGTTTGCACTGCTGTCCCTGCACAGATGTCAGGATCTCAATCTCCTAAGCTAACTTTCTGGTCTTTCCAACCTGACTGAACTGACTCTGCATCCACAGCATATCATTTTTAATGACTATCAAGCCACGGGAGGTTTTTCTGTCCATTTTGAAAGACAGGATTTTGTGTAAATGTTGAAATCTAACAATCCTTGGATTACTCTGCTAACTCTACTGGACTAGATGATCTACAAAAGCCTTGGAGATGGAAAATAGACAGTATAGATAAGCCTGCATAACTTTCCTATGTTCAATTATAAACATGTTCAACATCCCTTCCTCATAAAGCTGATTTTTGTCAGCATTTATGTGTCTTTCTAAATCTACCAACAGCTTCAGCCAGAGCTGGAAGTTTTATAATTTGAAGATTGTTGTCTCAGTCTATTTTCCTCACAGATCAAAGTTTTATCTTTTACTGTTGACTTAACAGGAACATAACACAAAGAAAAGGAGAAATGATTCCCTGAAATTCTGTATGAAAAAAATCTTCCCTGAAAGACTGACTGATCATGTGTTGGAGAGGAGAGCCATAAGAATATGGCAAATACAAGCATACAGCTTCTGTCTGTGTACCTAGCACATTTCCAGGTTGAAAATCTCTTTCCCTATTGCACAGCAGCAGACAGTAACACACAGAGATCCCTGCCAGTGAGATGTTAAATACTCCAATGTGTGATTCAGTGATCTGCCAGTACTCCATACTATATATTGCAACTAAAACCATAAAGCTCCTTGATTCAGTCTTATCTGGTTTAAAAATATTCTCACTGTGTGATTCAAACCATTTTCTCTCCTAAAAAACAGTGCCAATGCAGCTCTCTCTACATGCAACTGCAAGGCTTAAAAAAAATAAAAAGCCATTCACAGAATCTGAATCCAACAACGACATAACTTCAGGATCACCCCAACCAACTTATGCTTGATGAAATTTCATGCTAAATGGATCTACAGGGCCAAATTGTGGATATTTCAAATCAGGAGGCTTGACATCTGTCATTTAGCAAAACATGATGGACTAGTACTCAAGGAAGCTGGCAAGGACAATTTGGCCAAGCAAGCACAACAGGGAAACACCTTTTAAAAGGATGTATGATCAAATGAAGAAGATAGGTTTGCCCCATCGGGACATAAATTCCTTTCCCACTGTTAATCCTGCACTTAAGACAGAACTAAAGGTTCTAAAGGTCCTTAAAAAATAAAAGCAACCAGAAGAGACAGGTTTAAACTCTTGGCACCAGAACCTGATAGTATCTGGAGTTTCTCCCACCTCTAGAGCAATAACAGGCCTTAGCAGAACAGGGAAGCTGAAACATGAAACGCTCCACAAAACCCCAGGACACGCAGAGCTAGGGGGAAAGGGTGCCAAACCCTTCTTATCTCATTCCCTCGGTTTCAGTGTGCAGCAATGAAATGGAAAGCAATTTTGCAACTGGCTCTGGCAGCTGCAGAATCACATCCATGGGTATTCACGTTCCTGGCAGTCACGCAACTGTTCTTCCATGCAAGTGCACACAGGGCCCTCTGCATGCACCTCATCTCACACACCAGTCCCCAGAGCTTCACCAACGCAGCAGCCAGCAAGGTGAACAGCAGCCAGGAATGGCTTCCTTGTTGCTATGTAAAAAAACAGGATTTATTGATAGAAGTATTTGTTCCAGATATCTTGAAGTGTTTTAATTGTAGCCTTAATGAAATGCTGCTCTCCTGACCCTTCTGAACAGCACCAAATTTGTTACAGCACATGGAGATGAAAGAGAGGACAGATTACAGGGACCCACCTGAACGAGCAGTCTTGTTAGAGAGATTTAAGTGAAAGAGGCAGAAGCACGACACTTCAGGTTATTTTACATCTCGCTTCACTGTGCTTCTGAACACTGACGAAAGACAGTGCAGCCTGCAGTTCTGCCTGACAGAAAAGCACTCAGCACAGTGCTCTGAACCTGTTCTAATGCATTTAGGTTCATTTTCCACAATAAACCCTTGTCTTGGATCACCTATACCAGAAACTGCAAAATCTTTCAGTCCATCTAGACCACATGCAAAGATTAGACCAAGTTTCAACCAACCTCAGATCCGTTTGCTGTGATAATTAAAAACCTGTGACATTTGGAAGGCTTTTGCTGCAGGCAAGTTCAGAAAATGTTACCAAACCTGTAGCTACCACAGATGGCACTGAGTCAGGCTGCCACACCCGAAGGTGTTCACTTAGCAAGAGGGTGATGTGTTCAAGGACGTCCTTCAGTGACAAACTGGATGCCACCCGCACTTCTTTGTGCTGACTGGGCTCAGCAGCTGAACACAAGGCTTTGAGAAGTCAGGGTGTCACACCCCTTTTTTTTGTGATGTTGGTCTGGCACCCTTTCTATCAATGTTTCTTTACAATATCCATCAACAAAAGACACGGCAATGCACCAGTAATAAATGAAGCAGCATGGCCAGAATGTCACATGCTGTTCATTCTTCCTCAGGTTCAACAGCTATGACCTCTTGGTACCATGGCTTCTCTTCTCTTCATCCCTATTTATATGCATCCTCTAAATGCTATAGGAGTTTGTGCTGGAAAGAAGGAAAGAGTCTAAGCTCTAAAGGCTTCCTTTGCCATGTATTTAAATACTTTCCTGCTTTTCTAGGCAGTTCTGGGGTGGGCGTTTCTCATTAAATTCAAGGACTGATTGATTCTACTTGACTGAGATTAAACTGTAATGACATTTATACAATACCGTAATAAAACTTAATTAATTGTTCTTCACCACATCAAAGCCCAAACAGGATGTCACCAATTGTATATGCTCCAAGAACACCTTATTTTATTTCAGATGTTGAAAGAGAGGAGAACTGTTCATAATGTTCGTTGATGATTGTTTAGTCCACTTTTTCAGCTCTGCCTTACCCTACTTAATCTCCTAATTATTGCACTAAATTTGCCAGTGCTGTGATTCCTTCTTCAAAAATAGATATTTTTTTAAATTTGTAAAAACAAGGTATTAGAAAGAGCACTTCAGAGGAAAAGGAGCCAGATGTGCCTCAACCTGTGGTCCATCAACCATCAAAATGTAGCTGAGAAAATGGCAAAGCTTTAAGCATGCTTATATTCATGCAAGCAAACAAACAAGAAAACCCACACATGCAAGTAAGAACCAAACATCAAAATCTAGCCTATTTTTCAGTTAGGAGTGTTTAAAAAGCATTAAAAAGCACTATGGCAACACTATACACATTAATAGTTTAAAAAAATAAACATGTGGAGAAAGTGGGTCAAATTCAAACCTTATCTAAGGAGACAGATGCTAGTGCAGTCAATAGTTTAGTTAAAGCTTGAATGGGTACTACTCCATGAGTAACAAAAAGCATCTTGAAGAAAGAGTGCAAGCCTCTGTATATTATGTGTGCACAAGGAAATGCCTCAGAAAAGGTGTATCATTTCCTTTACACTTACAACTGGCTTCTCTGCACCTGTCTATCAAGTTATATCCTCCACCCTCTTCCCATTACCTGAGAAGGCTTAACTGCTCTGCTGCAAAGTTCCCTCTACCTGTGTACTGCATAGCTTGGCAGGAATGATCCTTTCTGCATTATTTAAACACATCCCCTCCGAGACACGGATGGTTCCTGCTGAAAGTTGCATGAAGTTGTATTAGAAGCATCAAGCCCCGCTCTGCCTGACCTTGTGCCCTCCTGGCTGCCCACAGCGTCTTCACCTCATACTCACAATTTCTCAGCTGGGAAAGGAAAGGAGGTTCTCTGCCAGCCCTGCAGTTAATTCAGGCTTCACCCCTCTTCTCTGCCAATTCTGGCTGTATTAGCAGCTTTTAGCTGCCTCAGCCCACAGATGACATTGGCTGTACTACAATAACAGCTTAATTGCCACAGGATAAATCTTCTTGCTTAAGCATCTGAAGCGAGTCCTAGTTGGAAACTACTTTGCACACAAAAGCAGGGATGCTCTGGAGTTGTACCCTGGAAGTGCTGGGAACCTTGGTTTTATGGTGAGGCATAACACTACTCTTGTAGTTCATACAGCAGACTATGAGCTAGAAATCTGAAAAATTGGACAGCCCTGAGTCACAAACTTCTGGGTCACAGGGCTACAGGGTCCAAACCCAGCTCTGAGACACACAGGGTCTCTGGCCCTTGCAGCAGCTAAACCTCGAGGCCCTTTCATTAAAGTTTGACAAATTTCTTCTCCCTCCGGAAATCAATTTGGAAATAAAGGTAAAAGTCTTGCTAGGTTTTCAAGGGCACAGAGTACAGCACTGTGGGGTTTTTATTATATTTGCTTTTGTTTTCAGTTCAATTTCTCTAATAATTCTCACGAAAAGACATTACTGAGTTTAGCATTACTGAGTGTCTTTTTAAAACCTTTGGGCCACTGAAAGTCTTCCCATTGTATTTTCTTCTTCAATCCAAACTGCAAACACTTAGAAATGGCATTACTAAGTTCACAAAACTGAATGGATAGCAGCAGGTGTGACTGGGCTGATTTGTTTTGCAAGAGCTATTGTTCCTGCCAGTTCTAGAGTTCACCATCATCTCAGTAGTAAAGATAGTCATTATTATTTACTACCATAAATGCAGGAGAATAAATTTAGCTATTTTCTTTAACAAGTATTTCTTTCAGGAAAGCTCAGTGGAACACTTTAGATAAAAGGCAGAACTACCAAGGAGTCTCAAATGTTTCCTTCTGCAAGGAAAAGGGCCCAATGTGCTTCCTTGACATCACATCACAAAGTTCTGAGTCAACAGGCCATATAATTTTTTTTTTTATTTAACTAATCCAAAAGACTTTCTTCACCTTCTGCCTTGCTGCTGAAGGGACTGCCTTGTCCCCCTCTCTCCTCTCCCCCTGATCACTCACAATCACCCCAGGAACAGCCTCTACCCCATAGCAATGAAGCACATAAAAACCAAGTGAAAACCAGCCTCTTCCTGTAAAATAAGCACCATTAAGTTCACAAGCTGTTTCCATTCTAATACGCCAGGAAAACATTCTGTATCTTTCATTCTGTGAGGAAAACACACACCAGCTGTTCTGACTTCTACGAAAAATTAACATTGAGCACTCCATTTTCTAAGAAGTCTGAATTTCTCCTTGTCACTGACACCCAAATATACAAACCAGCTCAAAGCCAAAAATTCTCAAAACCACAACCCAAAGGAGTCATTCTGCAAAGCAAATTGAAAAGAAAACCAAGTATGGATCTTCTGCTTTGAATGTCTTCTTTAATCGGGCTCCAAAGGATTAATTCTGCTGGGGACAACAGATTCCGTTGATTTATTTAGTTACTTATTTTATCTTTTAGTTCAAATTCTCTCAGTTTTCAGTTTACTGAAGGTATTTCAGAATGAAATATCAAATACCAGAAACTTCCCAGAAATCCATGTGACTTACCTTATGTAATTAACACACTCTGAGCTACTTGCTTTGAACCAAAAAGTTTCAAGAGGATTTCACTAAGGGTGAAAAGGGCTCCATGCCTACCTTTTGGGCTGGGTTTGTTTTCATACAACTTCCTGGACAAGGTGGAGGAAGCACAACATGTATGCATGCAAATATCAGCTCCATGGAAAATGTATTAGTGTCTCTTATCAGCTATTTCTGCTTGCACTGACAGCAACTTTTAACTTAAAATTAGTCTGTTAACTAAAACCATATAGTTCTACTACAGCAATAGTGCAGAGGGCCAGAGTTTCAAATGAAAAAAAAAAAAATTATGCAGGCATAAATTCTTAACTGGGTGCATTTTGTGTGTTGGGGCATACTTTATCAAGCGGTTACAGGAAAAGCAGCAAAAGTAACTGGAGTCTGTGTCATGGAATTAGAAGAGAGCAGTAATATTAGCAAAAGCCTAGCACTATAAATAGAAAATTAATAGCACAACTCTTTTAGGAAGCACTGGCACCCAGAACATTAGAAAGGATGGACAGAGCGAGTTCTCTTTTATACAAATCTGGACACATACAGCTTTCCTGGTTTCTGCAAACAGTGTTCATCAGAAGTGGAGTGGGCACCTACACATTAATTGGCAACCCCATTTGTTATCCTGCTAAAACCATTAACAGTACAGTAGTTTTCACACTGCCTTCCAAACTGTTTTGCTAGATTCATTACTGTTTGAAGCAATGGGAAATCACCCTTGGTTCTGTCTGATGATCCTGGATCTCAGCATTTTCTGTCTGACCTCCAGATTTTATGTATTTTATTTATGCAAAAGCTCCCTGATTTCAGCAGAAGCATTCAAATACACAACTACATCCACAGGCAAGCACTCAGAGAATCAGGGCATCGACCAAACAAAATGTTATCCCCTTTATTCTGCTGTTCTCCCAGCATAAAAACGTTATTGGTCTTCTACAACATTACCTCATACCTTGTCTGTCTTTTTTTCTTGCTTTTCCAATATGGCCATGTTTTCTTTCAGAACTTTCACAATCTCAGCAGGATTTTTGTGCGATTTACTAAACAAAGGCATGGTCTTCCTTCACCTGGATTTCTTCCTTCAGGATAGAAGAGGACTGCCTTAAATCAACAACAAACAAAAACAGCTTTTGAGGTATATACCAAAACTCAATAAAAACACACAAAGACATGATGAACAAGAAAAAGTTGTCCCTCGGGCGCTGCATTTTACTTCAGCCACCCAGTGGAGTAGTAAAAATTCTCATGTGTAGTTCTTGCAAGTTCATCAAGGATTCACAAGCCAGCAGTAGGACACAAAAAGCACAGGAGCACAGGAGCTGGATGCTTCCTGCAGGAAGCTCTGACCTACAGGTCAGCATTCCAGTAAGTCCATGCCTATGTCCAATGTATTTTGGACACTGCACATCTGGCAGGCTCGACTAGATTTCACATATGTGTTTCTGTCAGACTTCACCAGCTCCATCACAGTGCAGAAAACTAACTGTAGATGCCAGCACACCGAAAGCACCCTTTTAGTTTAGAGCACTGCAAATTGGAGTCCCAGCTTCTCTGCCATCTCTCCTTCTTCAGCTGCTTTGCTTTGTCAGCCTAGGGGACCTTGAGAGGAAGCAGTTAAAGCTATTCCCTCACTCTGACAGCCTTCAAAAATCTGTGGGGCAGATGTCACTTGTGTAGAACATTGCCTGAGTTAAATACGGAACAGAGGATCAGGCTCAAATAGAAACACGAATGTATTCAGGACATTTAAATGACAGACGTGTTTAAATGAACACATTAATGAAAATTGATTGTTTGTTTGATTTAAAACATTATTCCTCTATATGGTTAGAAAGGCAAATACCACCTCATTGTATTTATATATGAAAGAAGCATAGCAGCTCAGTTGCTGATCTGACAAAGCCTTAGGCTGTGTAAATCTTATGGGTTTTGCTGAAGGTCCAGTACAAAGATCTATTGAAGTCAATGACTGACTACAGATGGGAATACGTTCTGTTTAGAAGTTCAGCACTGCTCTGGACTGCATTCCAGTTTATACAATAAAAAAGAGGTAAAAGGGGCAAAAAAAAGAACAAAGGTCAAAAATAATCTCAAGCTTTCATCTCCTTCCACAAAAAAAGAAAAACATCACAATTCCTCAGCACATACATTTGTAAAATTAGTTGTGAAAACATAAATACACACACAAACCACTTCAATCCCATTACTCTCCGAAGTTGGCAATTTAAAGAAAGCATTATACAAGAGGTTTCAAATGAGACAATTAAACAAGTACAATACACAGCATAAAGAAGAAAACCCAGGGGTCCCAAAGAACCAACTCCTCTCGTGCTTCATTGTTATTATGGGCACACTACAGGGTGCATGAGTAGATATGATCCCATTTAAGCTATACATCCACAGGTTGCTAATTCCCAATAACCTATGGAATTAATGACCAGATTAGGCATACATTCTATTGCAACTCTAAACAGCAACCATATAAAAGAGACAAGTACAAAATTCCAACTTTAAAAGCAAAATCTATACAGACTTTGTGCTAATATCTTATTAAAAAACATTTCAAAACACATTTGCAGAATATCTTTACAGAAGGAGTTTCTATGGCACACAGGAACTATTTTTAAATGTCTTATTTAAACCAAAAGTTCTTTTACAGTGTCCAGAGTAGGTGAGTTTTGTATATAGCTTCTCATTTGTTGCTAGGTCAGTTTTACAGGGATATTTTCACATTCAGTGTCTGAAACCTCACCACTTTTGAGTTCGCATTTTCAAGCTCCTCATGGTCCTGTTCAAACTCACTTTTATTTCTCCAGTTTTGGCTACATTTGACTACCTTGACTCCTCAGATGAGCTCCCAGCTGCAGAATCCTGCTCCCATGCAGCTCAGAGGTGCAAGTTCTGGCAGCACCAGTCACCAGAGCAGAGTCCTACCTCAGCCTGACCAGGTGCAAGGTTGACATTTGGTGTACTAAAAACTCACCCTTTGGGGCACACTCAGCTACACACAAGCACTGGAAAGGATTGCAATGCCAGTAGTATATACAATAAAGTTGTTTAGATGCTGCTAGCAAGCACCAAGCACTCTGTAATCCCACATGTGGTGCAAATAGAAGATTAATAATTCACAATACACTTTCTGCATGTTTTTGTTATCCTGAAGGCATGGCATGAGCATGTGATGATGCAAGAGAGAGAGAGAGTCTGAAATCAGGAGCTTAACAGGCAAATTGCATTTCAGAAAATAATTATTTTCATTCAGGGTGGGGTAGGTATATTCAGATTGCTAAAGTCATCCCTTTACCTTTTCTTCTCAGAAGTCTTCACACAAAGAAAAGCAAAGGGGGAGATAAATTGATTTTTTAAATGAAGTACTCATGAGCTGTAGGTTCTGAGATTTTTTTTAAAATGAAGTTCACATTTCTAACTGCAATGCTGACAATAAACTAGTATTTCCTCCCAAAAAGTAACTTACATGGCTGTCTAGAGTAATGTGCCTGTATTTAAAATAATCACTAATTTTTCCATAGAACCAGCATTTTTCCACTGTATAGTTCCAGTGTCACCAGCAAGTCACCACAGCCCTGCTCAGTGATAAAATACCTTTTTTTTCCACTATATACCTTACCAGCATCATAACCACAACAGTAAAAACATCAATAATATGGCAGGAAGGGACTCAAGAAACTGTTTAATTTGTTTCTTTGTTGAACAGAGCCACATCTCTGCATTACTTCATTAAATACAAAGAGTTACATACAAAGCAAAGGCTCTGCTACATGCAAGTGAAGGGAGGGGGCAGAGAGAAAAGGGGCAACTGCCACAGATGTACATGAAGGAACATTTTTGGATTTATTCCTTCTCAGGATATGGTTTTTATCCTGGCAAAAGGTGATCCCTCACTTCAGAAAAAGCCATACTGGCAGCTGCAGAACCTTTTGGTTTCCCCATGCAGGAGTCTTCTAGGGGGACATGTGCTGTTCACAATTACAGGCAGAAGCACAGGGGGGTAAAATCACTCTGCTGAGATTTGGGAATTGTATTCCTTAGTCTTATCCTGGCTATCCCATAAGGCAAGTGGCAACAAAACTAGGACTCCTCTCTTCCAGCTTTGCTCTGCATGACTGGAGTCTCCAGAATCAAGGAAAGCACAAGTTCTTATTAAAGAAGCTTTTATCACAGCTGGGCATTTCTGTCCTCTCCTACTCTTTGTATCAACTCTCTGCTCTCTAAACTTTTTCTTGGAAGGTCTTCTGTTCAGTAGAGGCTCTAATTTGCTTTAGAGGCCCTATTCTTTACATCGTTTATTTTCAATATGTTTTTTTGATACTTGTTTTTTTCCAGACATCTAGTCCTCTGTCAAGGCTGCCTGAAATTTCACAGCAAGTTCAAAAATTACCATGAGAAGAGAATTAGAATGAGAAATGGACAGTGTGACCATATAAGCTTCATTTTCTCAAGAAACCAGTCTAAAAATAGCTGAAAAACAAAGATGGGTGACAGCTGAAAAGAATGCAACACAGGCTTACCAAAGGTAGCTCACACTACAAACCCTCATAAATATATTTAAAACAGAGAAAACACAATAGAATCCATGTAGCTAATGTGGAAATGCAATGATTTGAATGTAGTACCAAAAAAAATAGCCAAAGAAGAAAATTATCATATAATCTGGATAAGAAGGGAAGAGCAATCTATGGATGGTAAGATATTTAGAGATGCATAGGAATTAAGAGCCTATCCAAAAATGGTGGTGACTGAAAAGAGAGAGATATTATCAACACATAACAGGACTGGAATACTTGAGAAACTGGATGGGATCAAGAACCAAAGTAACAAAAATGGGATAAAAGCTAAGAGTAGAAAATATTGGATAATGCTGGATGGTAGACAAGACATTTTGTAGATACTCCAGATCCCTGGAAACATTCAAGATCAGATTGGACAGGACTGTGAGAAACCTGATCTAGTTGAAGACATCCATGAGAGGGGGAATTGGACTAGATGACCTTTAAAAGTTCCTTCCAACCCAAACCATTCTATGAAGATCTGCTTCAAGCTGAGGGCTTACCAAGAGAAATGATGAAAACAAGTAGCTGGTGACACATACAAACACACAAGTATTTTACAGATGGGAGAAAGACAGATGCAAATCTGTGATGCATCACAAAAATAATGGTCAGTAGAAATCCAAAGGTATTTATGTCTTTGTACAAAGAGCTGATAGACCTTCATACAGGACACTGTACACAGCTCTGAACAACCAGAGTCAAGCAAAGTCAACAGAGGTTATGGTGGGTGGAGACAAGCACACTGGATGGCCAGAAAAATGGGAAGACCAGCATGTCTTGGAGGCTAAAAGTGCCCACTTTTGTAGCCTAGAATAAAAATACAGGAAAGCTGAAAAACTTACTTCAGCTTAAATAACAATAACACTTTATGCAGAAGCAAATGGCTATAAACTGCTGATGAATAAACTTCAGCTGGAAATGTAAAGGTTTCCACCCATTGGAGCTTTGAGGTTTTGAAATGACCTACTCTACCAGGCACATTACAGAGCATCTGTTCATAAATTTTTGACACTGCTGTCTGACGGCAAGGGACAGGACTGAATGAACCCCTTTCTTTCCCACTTTCTAGGAAAACTTTTTCTGTCTAATGGTTATTCAACATATGTTTTCATAACATCAAAAATGGATTATAGACACTCCTGAATTCAAAATGGAGAACCAGCCAACTTGTGAAACATTCCGTTTTGATGATGTTATTTTAGTGGTGCTCTTGAGATGAGCTTATGAGACCAAGGAAAGAAACAGCTGTATCTTACCAGACCAACTCTCCTGGTCTCAGAGGCTGTCTCTCCCAGTCATGAGGAAAATGCCTCGGCAGTGCTGTAGGAGGAAATGAAGTTTCCTAAGCCTGCTGTTTCCATCAGCGTGAACATGACATTTCAGACACCAGAGCTGGAGTGTCCAGCACATTTTAGAAACTATACTTTTACAAAAATACTTCCATGGAATATCATTCCATCTTTGTTTGGGAGAAACAAACGGCACTGATTTTATATTAGATAAGCCACAGAAACACCAAAAGGATATTAAACATTAAAGCACCACTTTCTAAATGTCAGCCTGTTTCTGTTCAAGTCAGGAAAAAAAGGGGAAAAAAGTCCACATGGACTAAAGCAGTGAATTGAATCCAGAGCTGGATGTGGTTTACAAGACATGAGTTTCAGGGTATTCAGTAGCCTGTTAAAGTTAACATCCCTTCATATTCAGGGCATACAATCACTCAGAGGTCTCCAACTCTACGCACATTTAAGCAAGATGAAAAACACAATTTCAACAAAACCTATCTGCTTCCTTTTATTCTGTCTCCTCTGCAAAGGGGGAAGTTGAAACAGAGAGATAACAAGACTTTCCAGAGGCCACGTAAAGAAAAATCAGTGGCTGTGTCAGGAAGGCAACCTAGATCATCTAACAACAAAGCCGACACGTTATCAGGCTTCAAAATATGTGTTCTGCCAGTTTATCTGCTCATAAAGAGAATGTATTAAAAAAAAAAAAAGTTATAAAGTACAGAAGGAGATTGAGTTCTGATTGTAGGCACTCTCCACAATTTCTTTGCTTTTAAGTCATACGCTTCCTCAAAATATTACAGTGCAACGGAACTTGTAAGCACAATGAAAGAAAAATGCACACAGCAACACCACTCTGCTCAGCAGCCCAATCCACCATGAAGTGACTCAGTTAAGCAGCTCAGTAAGAAAGGCTTCTTCCTGTCCACAAATGTGAGAATGGAAGAGAGAACGTGAGCCCATCCATGCACTCTTTGCAGATGCTCCCCTGGACAAAACATGGTCTTCAAAAATAAATGAGAAAAAAATTATCCTTCCCATGGACTATCAGACATTTGTCTTGCCTCAGCTCCCAACCTTCAGCAAATTATTGATCAGAATCAGAACACTTCAATAACTCATATCATGTGAGAGTTTCTGGAATGAGGGGAAAAAAAAAAAAACAAACAAACTTGTTTTCCACCCACTGCAGTGTGCCTATGACCCATGTAGGTCCTGGGTCCTGAGTTAGCACACTTTCTTCATCATTTTGTCTAATTCAGTCTCCACATAATGGAAGAGGTCCTCATTTCTCCCTCCTGCCACATGTGGAAAAGTTGTTGCAATGACAGAGCAATAATGCACTCAAACCATGAGATGGAAGCCCCCATGTGTGATGGGCACCCAGAGAAGCCCAGTTTCTCCTTTCGCCCTGCCCAGTGCAGTCCCCTCACACAACCCATGGTTCATTTGACACGCAGAAGGAATCAAGGCTATGGAACTTCTCTGCAAATTCTCAATGAGTTGCAGATTTTGAAGGGTGCACTGCAAATGAGGCAAAAAATTAACAGAAGACGGGACAGTTTTATGGCTAGGGTGAATGAATGCCATCTCTGCTTTGGCAACTTAATTTTTCCAAAAACTCAAGTATTGACTCATCATAAGCTTAGATGTTGGCTACTTGTTGCATTACCTAAAATGAAGACAGATATTAGCTGAACACACAAATTTACCTGAACACACAAAACATCACAGTAATGCCTACCATCACCACAAATATCACTTTTTTTTAAGCAGATGGCAAGCGTCCTCAAGATAAGACAATGGAAAAGAAGTAGGCAGTTCTGCCCTTAATCTGATCACCTCTATGAATGAGAATAATGATATCACACAGTTGTTTGATACTGTTATGATACTGAAGGCACTCATGGTGATGCTCCACTCAAGTGCTGTGGTGTAGCTCTATGGAAGCAGTTAAACAAATTATTAACTCTTTTTAACAGAGCGCTTGAATGCCACCCTAGAAAAAAACAACAAAAAGACACACATGTAGAGTCCTTTCAGCAAACACAGGATAAAATGAAACACCAAAAAAGCAATCCGGTCACTGAGGCAATCTATTTTGATAGATGCTGTGTTCTGCGGTGGTGACACCCTGCTCCACATGTATTCACATCCCTCCCTACAGCCTCTGTGGGAGCCATTCAGCTCTTGCAGGGCTACATGGCGAGCCAGGTCAGGAAAATGACCCAGGTTAACAAAAAATAGCTTGCTGGGGAAGAAAAAGGTCAGATGGGTTTTCAGTCCAGTTCTGCCCAGAACAGTCTAGAGCTGTAGCAGCACAAGAGTGGAAGAATGGGATAGAAGGAGGGTACAGAGACAAGGCTACTGGAGCAGATGCTACAGCTCAGATACCAAACCCAGGACAAGGCAGTGATGATCATATAGGGGTATAAATGTGTGGTAATACAAACAAAATAGTAATCATAGAAGAGTTTGGGTTGGAAGGAACCATAAAGATCACCTGGTTCTAAGCCCTTTACCATAGGCAGGGGCACCACACTAGACCAGGCTGCATTGAGCCCTATCCAACCTAGCCCTAAACACTTCCAGGGATGGGGCATCCACAGCTTCTCTGGGCATCCTGTGCCAGTCTCACCAACCTCCCCATAAAAAGCTTCTTTTTACTATCTAATCTAAATCCACCATAAGTAGAGTACAGAGAACAGAACTGAAGTTAAGGGAATTTTAAGTATTTGGCTTTGCTACCTTGTGTCCTTCTATTGGAAGTCCTGTGTTTTCACATCTATTATTATTAGTAGTAGTAGTAGTAGTAGTAGCAGTAGTAGTAGTAATAATAATAGTAATAATAATTTATTTAAAAATAGCATTTACACACTGCAATGGCAGGTAGCATTCCGATTCTCACCCATGCAGAAGTGACATCCTGTGGCACTCACATACCCATAGTCACACCAGCATCATTTATCTGTATTACAGGATCACACAGGCTCTCCCAGTCATGCCAATGAACTAGCAAGAAGGGGTAGGTTAATACGTCATGTTCAATAAAACTAAAAATACACAAAACCAGACGTTTTACAGCCACCAAATTTGAAGGACTGATGAGTCAAGAATATTTTTTAATCCAAACTTGCATTTGCTACCACAGAGATCTTTAAAACCTAAAAGATTAATAATTCAATTCCATGCCTAACTGTAGTCCATAGCAAAACTCCCACAAACTTAGTCATGCAGAAAGAGCTCTCTTAACTAATGTCTCTGAAGAACACTCAATTCTAACAGAGGATCACTTAGCAGCTTTTCATTTACTTCAGTAAAAGGGAAATTGAGTTAAATATCCATTTCTAGTAGGAATAGTAACTGTAGAAATAATGGAAACTGGTAACATAATTTAAATAACACAGGCAGCAGCCAAGGGGGAATAGGACTCCCTCTAAGTCCATCAGTGAGGAACACAGACACTATTTTTGCATTTGCCCCAGTATTAGTAAACTTACCTCCCTACACAGCATTCATTTGATCAAGTTCGTAGCAAGTCTTCTGTGTTACTTTCAACAGCTCCGTAACAGATTAAAATAATTTTCTACAACAGTAATTTCACTTTACTCATAATATTAGCCCAAGAAAGACCCTTTGCTTTTAAGAAAAACCCCAACTCCCTTTAAGCCCCATTCAAGTTTTGCCTGATAGACCCTTCATGAATCGCCCATGGCACAGAATCAGCATTTCAGGAGGACAAGACTTATCGGCTGCAAACGAGGAGCTGGCTCCTCGTTTCCATCCGCCGCTCCTTGTGGCAGTTCACACGCACGCTCATCTTCCCTTCATCCCCTTCCCCCTGGCTTATGCAAGTGGCCACGCTCTCATTCCTCTGCATCTCAAGAGCCAGTCCGCAGCTGCAGGCAGCCCGCGGAGAGGAGCGGGAGAAATGATATATTGCAGATATTTTATTTTTGGAAACCACACTGTAAATAAAGCCATTTCCAGAGATATTCCATGGACACGGAGTGCTTGGTCGCAGAGCCAGCGCCTTATGTAACAGGAGGAGTATTGTTTAGGGTTGCCTGCATTAAAAGAGCCACTCCTGGTAACACAGTTTACAAAGCTATAAAAAGCTACCAGCGTAACTATCGAGAACAAGCAGGCAAGCGGTTTATTACCAAAAGGCTGGTGCCGCCTGGAAAAAAAAAATTTTAAAAAAAGAAAGAAAAAATAGAAAAGTTTCATTAAACCGCTCCGCTTCCCGTCACTCGGAGGGCATCATCACCTCGGCTGACACTTACTGCGAGTGGAGAGGTGGGGGCTCCTAGGCAGCCCAGCGCAGCCCCATGGCCAGGTGCTGAAGACAGCTCTGCCGCCTCCCTGCAGCCCGCGCCGCCAAGCAGCCGCCTTCAGTGATCTTCCATTTAATTCCTCTTTATTCCTTCCCCCCACCGCGCCGATCGCCGGCGAGCGACGGAGAGCGGGGATCCCGCGATCCGGCCTCCCGCCTTCCTCCTGCCCGGCGACCGAGAGCCTCTGGAAAAGCGCGAGCAGAAAGGATCACTTGGACCATGCACAGGCGCTCACAAGCAGCTGTAAATTTCCACTCCCCGCTGCCGGCGGCTGGACTCCCGGCTCCTCGCTGCTCCTGCTCCGACGAGCTCTGCGCCTGGGTCTGCCTTTCCCCCCCAGTGCCCTCCCCGCTTCCCACTCCCTCACTCGTCTCCCTCACAGGCTCGCACACACACACATACGCACACCCCAAACTCCACGTCAGAAGAACGCGTGGAAAAGCAAAGGATGAAGCGATCGCTCCGCCGAGAGATTTCCCTAGGGTTAAGGGAGGACAATTCGCATCACTTCTGTAAGTTTCCATTCCTCTCCAAAGTCCCTCGGTGGCAGGGGGAGGCATCGCTGACGGGTCCTCGCACCATCACGTGGCGTAGGCTGCTGGAATTAAATTATTCACCTTGCCGTCCTGCTAGGAATGCAAATAAGGGAGCCCAGCAGCGGCTTGTTGTTACAAGATAATAATAAAATCAACAATGCTCACCACCAGGTCTTTCGGCAAAGTCCAGAAAAACTGAAGTTGAGCTGCTTCCTGCCTGACTATATATTATTACACAAAGATCCAAACACTTTTCTGCGATAACACTTGAGGGGATTAAAAAAAAAAAAAAAACATTTAAAAAAAAAACCCGACCTGCAGTATGCTCTGAGCAAAATTTAAATCCTGACGAAGAAAAGCATTACCCCAAAGTACTATTTCAAAGGCTAATGTGATGGGGGAAAACAATAAAGTATTCTGAGACAAGTACTATCAGCTATTATCAAGCATACAAATGCAGTAAAATGTAATTAAAGGAATTTTTAGCGCTTCACTTTTCTCTCTTGGCAGCTATTGTTTGGCAAGGGCCACACATTCCCAAAAGGAGTGGCAAGTGCTGTCCCCTCTGCCCCAGCTGCTGAGAGCAGGGAAAGAAGGATGCCTTACTCTGGGCACTACAAGGTGGGATTTAAAATGTATCCTCATCTGGATCTTGGCCGAATCCCAGCAGGGATGTGTGCCCAGTATGTCTTTCTGCCAAGCTCTCCAGCTTGGCGGAAAATTTTACCTCCCATCACTTCTTCCTCAGGTGATAGCCTAGCCGAAGTCCTACATTATTAAAAATAATTTGGTATGCTACATTCGCTTGGGGAGCTGATCTCAGAGTTAGCAGAGCTGCAGTTGCATCATATCTTGATTTAAGGCTCACTTGCAGTAGCTGTTCACAGCCCTACATTAAAAGCAGCCAAAAATGCATGAGAAACCTCATTTCTGAGGAATACAGATAAAACAGACAGCTTTTAAAGGGCTACCAGCTTTTGCTTGCAATGCCAGCTCCGAACTGAAGCACACAGGAGTATCCCAAATCCTCCCTTTGAAGAGCCACTCCCCTGTCCCTCATGGGCTCAGAGGGGCAGAAGCCATCCCTGTTCCCTTCACCCCCCTGCCCTTGCTCCTGCCTTTGCACAGGAGGGTCCAAGGCAACCTCAGATCAGCAGATTTGTACTCTCAACTCATCCGTAAAGCATGTCACCATTCCTGCTCACACCTTACCTAACAGATCATCAAGACATTGCAGCCCTGTGTTTTTGGACTCCCTGAACAGCACTGGGAACAGGCATGAATTAGTGCTGCTCCCACTGCACCAGAAAGCACTGCAACAAGTGACACCAAGTGGCAATTTCTGTTCAAAACCCCTTGCAAAATATTTTTCCAGCACTGAATTAAAGGCTTCACATTAGCCACCACTGACCTGCAGGCCACCTCCACAGAGAGCTCAGTAAGGGACACTGTGGATGCCAAGCTCTGAACAGGATGAGCCACCCTTCGAGACAGTCTCCTTCTCCACAAAGCTTAGGAGGCACAGGAACAACCTGCATGGATGTGTCATGGCATGAAGGACTTGGGGAGAAAAACTGGCACTGGGCAGCTTTTGGTGGGTGCCCTGCTCTGATCCCAGCTGGGTGGGGAGAGGGAAGGGATGCTGGGCCTTGTTGTACCTTACACCCACTCTGGCGCTGGCCCTTTATATTTTTTTTCCAATATCTCAGCCTTTGGGTAAACAGTGAAAGTCAAATGATAATCTCTCTGCCCTTGGGCTACTTCTGAAGGTACAGGCTTTTCCTACAGCAACACAACAATCAAAGTACATCACTGCTTCCACTGTATGTTTTTAAGAGAAAAACTTTTTTCCTCTACCTATCCCAAGGGAAATTAGATCTTTCCTATTGTAAATTCATCATCACCTCAACAGGTAAAACCCCACATTTTGTTGTGCCATGGAGTTCAACAGTGGTAGGTGTCACCCTGAAATCAAACTATCATCAAAAAAATATTGAAATATCACCAAAAAAAGCTGCTTTAGTTGTATATAAGGGACCCCAGTGGGGATAATTTGTGTATCACTGTGCTCCATAAAGTATTCACTGACTATTTTGAGTATCCTGGCTCTTTGGAAGTATAAGAAATTTATCTACAAAGTAACTATCCTCTCATTCAAACTAAATATGCTTGTTTTCCTGATGCAGAGTAATAAACTGAATTTGCACTCAATTATAGTTCAACTTTGGCCATCTTCTACCCGAGGAAATATTTTGGGGCTTTAACAGGAGCCCTCTAGACAGCAGGAGAGCAAGAAACCCACCTGTCTCCATCCCTGCACTGCAGCAGAAGAAACTGTGCAAAATAAGCTAAAGGGGTGGGGGGAAAAAGATTCTCTGCTATTTCAATATTCTGTTTCATCTTAAGTAGAGTTAATTCTCAGATGACAAGGAAAGGCCCTGAACCATTTAATATTAATTAAGCCATAATTACTTGGCATTCTTATCTGTTTGTTGGGGTTTTTTGTTGCCAAGAGGTTATTAAGTACTCCCAAAAATGTTTTCTTCAATTTTTAATTTGTAGCCATCTAAAATCTACAATGATGTAATTATAAATAGACAAAAAAATCTTTACAGTCTCAAAGTACATGGAAAAAAAAAAATCTCTGCACTGCTAAAGTAATCCAGCTTCCACATATTTAAATTTCATTATATTTGTTTCCCTTAAAGTGAGCAGAGTCCTCAGGCTAAGGCATGGTTAAAGTACTATTGAGAAATGTCCTTGCTTTCATAACTTAAAATTATTCTATCTAATAAAGACCAAAGGAAGAAAACCATGGTTGATTTTTTTCCTGCCCTTTTTATTTATTTTCTAATGTGGAAAAGAGAAATTAGGGAACTTCAACAATGAGTGAAATTGCAATAAATTACAGCAGCAGATGATAAACACATGGTGTGGATATATATATATATATAAATTCTGCTTATTTAATCATCCACTTCCAGTCTGTCTACCTCCTCTGAGATTACTTCCAGCATTCCAAAGCCCTAAGCAGCCTCTAATAATAATAACAACAACAACATCCTTCCTTCCCCCCAAATTGCTCAATGCCCCAGGCCACCAAAATTCAGTTCTCCACAGCAACAGGTTTATTTGTGTAATGTTGAATATCAAAAGAAGAAGCTTTAGCATATTTAAAAGATTGCCCCACCCTCCAAAACCTGAAAACTAAAGAACACCCCTCACAGAATTTCATGCTATTCTTACAAATCCCAAGATATCAACGTTTTGGCAGTTTACTGGAGTGGAGGGGAACTAAAAACAAGTAATTTATATAATCTACATCGTAAAGCTGTTACTTTAACTCAAAGCATTTAGTTTTACGGCAGAGCAATATAAAAAGTGCCCAACAACACTTCTAAACCCTCATAAAATAAGACGCTTTACAGTAACTTCATACTTCTGTGTTATTCTGTGAGTTCACAGATAGTTTCTTCAGATCCCCGCAAAAGCAGTGTGGCCACTTCAGATTCATGCAAATAAATTATTCTCCATCGAGTAGATCCCAAATGCAGACATACAACACACACACTTTCTCCCCATGTAATCTTGGAGGGAGACAAGCTTGGAACTGAGCCTGTGTATCAGTCCCCCCAAAAGAGCTACCAGCACCAAAAGGCAAATTAACACATGGCTGCTCATCCAAATACAAAATAAGGGAAAATAAGGGGTACAGTCTACAGAGGGGCAGGTGGTTTTCCCCTCATTCAAAAAGCAGCAAAGCTTCTGGCTTCTCTTGGGACTAGAAAATTGAAATTTCTTTAGTGAAGTGCAGAAAACGGAGAGCGGCAAGATGCAGTGGCTGGCTTGTAGCTGCATTTTAGCTGAAGTGAGTAGAAGGATTTAAATGGATGCTTTATATAACCTACTCCTAAAAATGCAGACATGTCTTCAACGATTATTTTCCCCTCTTCTTCCTCCTAGCTCCCTCTAGCGCTTGTAAGTACATACAGCCTTTTCCTTTCTGATTTATTTAATGTGAATACAGTTGCTAAGATGATGTTTGGTTTAGTTGGGGTTTGGGGAGGTTTTAAGATCTGCAATAGCTCTTATAAACTGCTCATGAGTTTTACTGGATGTGTTATTCATGTGTACAATCACTCCAGAAACCAAGCACTGACATTGGCCTTTCTACCAGAAAGTTTTGTATATTAATACTTTAAAAGTTTACCCATTTTAAATGCATCCAGCTCCATCATTAGAGAAAGTCAACTAAAATTAATCCCTTTCCTTGAGCATTCCCACTCCCAAACGAATTGTGTTTAAACAGGTTACTACAGCCCAACAGCTGAAAAATATAACATATTAAAATTTTATGTCTGCCCTAAAGTCACTTATAAAATGTTAATTGTGCCCCTTATCTGCTGTGTCCCAACATAAAACACAAAGCAGAATCATACCTGCACTCCCACTTTTATGAGCAGAGGAACAGTAAACTCATGACAACATAATGCTTTTTGCCTGCAGATTCATGAAAACAGAAACTAGCCCCCCAAAATCAGCGACTGCCCGAAGAGACAAGCAGGTATTTTTAAAATAATTAAAGTTTTCATCTCTCCAAAATGTTTCTATCTCAGTTCTTTACAGTCAATCACCTTAGTGGCCATGTTCATTTGTTTCTTTAAGGTCCATTCACAAAATTTAAAATAGGAAGAGGGAAGATCATTTCAAGAAGTGCAACAAAAAGAACTTTGCTGAAGAGCTAAAATCGCTCATCACATGTGTGCCAATCTTGCAGTTTCTATTGCAGCACACTAAAGAAACACTTTCCTTCATGGAATTGAAAAATTATTTTAAGTGTATAAAAGCATTTATCTTATGATCTCCCATTTCTGGCATCAAACAATATCAATAGTGTTTAGTCTTCTTGAAAGTACTGAATGTAGTTACTGGTCTTCACATCACTTCACCGAGCACTTTTCTTCACGTTAGGCAGCACAGAGTTGTTGCAGGTTAAGACATCCCCTTCCACCAAGCTCACTAATGCAAAAAGCCCTGTATATGTTCCCTACAACTTCCTTGCTGGTCAAAGACAATGGAGCACCCCTAACCAGAACTTTAAACTTCCTAAGAGTGCTTGAAGCTGAAAACTGTATTAGTGCATGTTCACCTCAGCAATGGTGACATGCAGTGAAAATGCTGGGCAGATCAACTGCTCTTTGATGCCTATAATTCCTTGATGCACAATGTGTGGCCGTTTCTGGCAAGCTGGAAGGCAGTTTAGGATTTAAGACTCTTCCTCTACTGACCATTACTACCGAAGGCTAAAGCATTTTTCATCAGATGCTTTCAAGACGACTTGCAGACAAACAAAATTAAGTTAAATTTAAAATATTAAATATATGCTCCTGTGAGGCACTCACTGTAACACCCAACTTAGTATGAGGAAACTGAGGTGGCACCAAGCAAACACCCAAAGGTGTGCACTCTAAAATGTGCTGTTAAAGAATATCAGGAGATAGGAATCATCATTCTGGATCAGACAAATCCCATCTCTAAGAGGGGTTGACACCAAGAGCAAAGTAGAAAAAGAAAATTATACCAGGGGAAGGACTACTCTACTCCTGCTTCTGGCAATTAGCACCTTTGAGGTTTCCCTGAAACATCATCCAAAATCACCATGATTAATAGTTACACACCTTTCACTTTGAAGGTCCCAAAGGAACACTATTCCCTTTCCAGAGAGACTTTTGAATCGCTTCTGCAGTACTCAGATACAATAGATTGTTCAAGATTGCTTCTGACTGTCAAGACTGAGCAGCCAAGACTGCTATTTCTTGTAGGTGAGGGACCAAACAAGACAAGGTCCAGCATCAGTTTATTGTATTCCAGTTGGTTCCTTCTTCAGGGCAGCAAATCAGGATTTACCATTGTATTTTTCAAGTGGTCAACCCCAGACAAGGGAACAAGTACTAGCAGAAAGTCCCATATAGAGGCATGGTGTTATACCCATGAAGAAAATGAGTTCAGACCTAAGAAGAGTCAGTTCCTGTTTATGTCACACTCTGTGATCTTAGAAAAGCCACTTAGTCTCCCCACTGGAAAATGTATGCATTCAAAACCATAAGGTGCTTTGACACCACAGTGATGGAACCCAAACAAACACAGCAGACAGTACCCAGTACCCACTCCTGTGCTTTTCCTGCAGGCTGGGATAGCAATCCTGCAGTTTTTGTGATGCAGATCTCCAGGAACCATGCCACAGACACAACAAACTTCTGAGTCTCTTCTCATACAGGTTAGAGTCCTACTAAAGCAGAACAGTCAAAACAAAACCAGAATAATATAAAAGTCTAAACTGCTGCTTTCAGATGAAGGAGTACAGTTTTTTTCCCAGTGTCAAATAATGAAACCCAAGCATTACTATAATTCTTTTTAAATGGCTGTTATACACTCAAAAAAGTGTTGCCCTAAACTAACTTGTCTAAAGTCACACAAGAAAATCTCTGGTGGCCAACATGGCTCCCCTGGAGAAAGAGAACCCACATCTTCTCACATTTTTGCTCTTTACCAGTTTTGTTCTGCAACAACATTAGTTTAACATATTGGAAAAGGATAGGGAACCTTGAGAACTCATCAAGTTCAAGCTGCACAAGGAGAGATTGTGTTCACAAGTACCCCAAAGTCATTCCTCCTGACAAACTATTAAGTATATTCATCACTTGTCAGATTGCAAACACATTTGCCTTCATGTGACAGACACACAGCCAGGGGATGAAACATAGCATGCTTGCACTTTTCTTTCCCATAGTAAGTATTTTACCATTACTTTAATGTTATCTTCCTGTTAGGTGGTAAACAGCCCCTGTTGTCACAAAGCCCCTATCTCAGATTTTAGTAATGTGTTCTTCTGGTCGCAGGAAGGAGCCTTCAGTACCTTCCTAAAGACCTCTGCAGTCCATTCTGGCCAAAAGTTGACTATATTGAGCAAATTAACCTGCAGGATATTCTTTGAAGTCCAGTACTGTTATTCCCCAGTGGGGAAAACCTGCCCATGCACATTCCCACACTACTAAAAAGCCATCTGCTGCTCTCCCCATCTGTGTTGCCCAACAAATGACATTAAAAATTAATTATGTCGGACACATACAAGCACAAAGTGTCCAATTAAAGGCTGAGTTCTTTTTGTTTTAATTAATAAAGCAGGGTCATGCCTTGAAGTCCTTAAATGGCAGCAGGCATGCTGCAGACTGGTATTTTTTAGCCATTCAATTCCATTTCTGTGTAGCCTCAACAGTGGAGAACCCTGACAGGTACTGGATACCTGGAAGAAAACCACTTGCCACATGACATAAATGGCAAGCTCTAGATCTATGGGTTGTAACAAGTCAAATATACTCAGGAAAATCTTCTTGGCAAACATCATTCCTCGAGACATTGCCTAATAAAATCTGACAGTCTCATATCACACAGCACACAGATCTATACTCACAAACTTTGTAACTACACCCTCTGAAAATAGTTTAAGAAATCAGTTTTCTCATGCTAATGGCTGCTTGCGTACCTGTTCCTTTCCTACAGAAGCAACTGATAATTTTCTTCTCTGTGTGTGCTTTTGCAGTGTGCATTCACAAAATAACTTTATCTGCCATCAAAATATCCACATCTGAAGGGTAAAAGACTGCTACAGTCCACTTACAAAAGTCATGTTTAGCACTGACAGTCCATAAGGTGTATGGCTCTCAAATGAAAAAAGAGTCTCAAGCTGTATCAGCCCAGACATGAGAAGTTATCTACCATCTTTGCACAAAAAAAAAAAAAAAAATTTAGCTAGATGCTATCTGAGCCTAATCATCTGCAGAACTTTTCTAATATATATCCATGCAGCACCTTGAATTTATGAGAGCTGTAGGCCCAATAGCAGAATTCAGAGAGAAAAAGTCTCAAAACTGTTTATTTCAGAACTGCAGTGCTCATAAGGACACAAAATTATGTCTGGCATTGTTGCAAATTTTGGAGTTTCCACCCAAGTACCACTGAAAAGAAAAGGCTTGTTTTCTGAGAGCAGGCAGAACCCCGTGAGAAGGTCACCCAGCAAGAGTCGTATCAGTTCAACTTTCCATGACCACAGCAAGACAGTCTCTCCTAAGCTGTCATCATGGGATGAAATTACTTTCACAAGCATAAGAACTTCCATTGAAACATTTCAGCACTCAAAGGCAGCCAGGTAACCAAAGATGTGAGCATAAGCTATTTAATACCTTGTCATTTAACCCAACAACTACATTACCCATTTTTATGTTTTTCCATTAAAAAAAACAAAAAGAAACCTAAAAAACCTAAAAACAGATGAGACAGAGTTTTAAAAGTAACAAGTAGTATGATTCTGTGACAGTTTACAGAGACTGGCTTTTCTTTCTAAACTAAAGACACTTTCTATATGATCCCTACATTTAAGAAATAAGACCTTATTTGGATTTAAAAGAAGTTTGAAATAGATATTTTTGTTCTTCTCAAAGCAATAAGTGAATGTTGTTACTACCAGAAAAGGAGTTTTAAAAATTACAAGTTTTATTCTGGTTCCCCAAAGCTTAAGAGCTTCTGAACAAAAGCAGCTTTGTAAAAGATTTTGTAACTTGACACTAATTTCAATCTATGAAGTCCATTAATAACATAGTGCAACAGTTAATTGGCTACCACTTTCAATTTCTTTGAGTTTTTTCCTTTTCTGCAAATTCATATTCTGTTTTACTTTCTGCTTCCTGCTGCTGTGATCCCTGTGTTTGCAAACATTTGCTCTTTGAAGGCTCTCCATTTTATTCACAAATAGGTATGTGATCAAATCGCTTCAACAAACTCAGAATTTACTTCTTCCTCACCTCCTACATTAAGCATACAGATACAGTTTTCGGACATCTACAAGCAGTACTGACTTCAAATTTAAAATGTCTTGAAGATAACCCATCAAACCTGATTGCATTACAGAAGTGAGATCCTTAATACTGCAAAAGAAATCTCCCACTCTGCATTCAGTGTATTCAACTCCTGTCAGCTCTCGGTTACCACTTATCTACAGGGAGTGTCCCGTCCACTGCCTGTTGCCCACAAGCCTTGGCACCTTGAAGTATTTTCAGATACTGTTCCTCGTCTTTTAAGGTGTATCCAGCCTCTTCCCATGGTTATTAACTTCACAAAGCTTTGAGTCCATCTTTCAAAAGAGTCAGCCAACATGCCCTTTGATTCAATCAAATACATGAGGCTATGCCATCATTTGTCATCTTCCTACTCTGTGTGGCCTAGATAAAGCTGTCAGAAAGGATTGTGCATTTTCTGTCAACTGTGTGTTCGTGTGGGGATTTTTTTTGTTTTTTTGCAAACAAACATCCAATGACTGAACGTCAAAAATATATATATCAATTAAAATATTCTTATTGACAGTAATATATTCAAATTGAGTTTCTCAGCCAGAATACATCAAACCTATAATCTAACTGAAATACCAGACGTTTTATAATATGTTTTATATTAATAATGTTAAATATTTTGCTTCATGACAATCCTTTAAATGTTTGAGTTTTAAATTAGACATAAAAAACTTTCTCAGTCTCTATGAATTTTCAAGTGTTCTTTCAGTCTTTATTTACTGCTGAAACATGATGGATTTATTCACAGTTATGTGATTATTTGTAATAGTCATCTTTGTTCTCACTGCAGAAATATGGAACAGTTCTGTATTTTCAGCATCACTGTTGACAACTTTAGCACAACCATCAGACAAATGCCACTGTTCTTTTTGCTCCTGGTATTTTTAAACTTCTTACTAGCCCTAAATCCTAAAGAAAATACAGTCCGTTTCCTGCAATCATCCTTATAAAACTTACTTGTACTTATTCCTGTATACTGGCTGCTGCCCTGGAACCATTTCTAAATCAAGATGTGACTCTCCCTTTGCTGAAACCCTCTTTTTGTATTTGTATCTACTGCAGACAGCCATGTGTTCCCAGCTTTGGGAACACCCTTGCAGGCAGGGCTGGAAATGTATCAGCGATGCAGCAGCACATCACAGGGCACAGAGGAGACTATCCTGAGTGCCTCAGGTTTTTGCAGCAGTCTTCTCCCATGGCCTGATGACCTGCTCTGAGACCTTAGGAAGCCTGGTGAGGAGAGAGTTTACAGCATGGAGTTCAGCAAGGGAGGAAAAACAATGGATAACCTCTGTGTGTGTTTTTAACCAGCACTTAACCGCTGCCCGAGAAACCAGAATAGCATAAGGATATCTCAGCAAATCCTCTGCTAGCATCTTCCTTTCCCTGCCAAAAGGGTGGAACACTGAAGGGGAGTGCACCTCCTCGCATTAATGCTTCTTTCTTGAAGCAAAAAACTTTCCAAACAACACAAAACCTAAAGACTACCAAGCCAGCCTGACCTCAGAGTACATTCAAACCTGTCCTCCTTCAAACTGCCTTCAGCCTAAAGCACTTTATTTTTTACTTCCATATTTTGCCCAAGGCTGTGTGTGATGCTTGCAAACAGAGCAGTAGATGTTGCAAGCAGCTAGACCTAAACATGGATTGTAATGTAAAAAGTCAGGTCTTATTAATGGTCTGCAGACAAGAAGCAGGACCAAAGGTCAACCCAATTTCTAAGTAACAAGTTTTTTATTCAGAAGGTTCAGCCTTACTTAACTCACTTTAAATTTAACTCACTTTTTTAAAAAGTTACCATTCCCCCAACCCCCCACAGAGTTTTCCCAGGCATTACATGATATCCACAATATTTGCCCTACAACCAGCATGTAGTCCTGCACCCACTCTGCAAGGTTCAATTTGGTGCTTACTTCTAACAACAAATAAATATGTATTGCAGACAGCTTCTCTTGTAGGCAAAAGCAACAGGCAGTGAATGACCACCATGAACTGGTAGTCAAAAATAAGTTTTTGCTTATTTGAAGAAGTGAAAGAGAGTTGTTTGACTGCCAGTGAACTGCAGGAAGTGAGAATACACAATTGAAAGGTACACATGAAGAGGGAAAGCTGATATAGCCTTGCCTCCCTGCTGACATATGAAAATGGACAAAACAAAGAGCTGAATGCTCAGGACACTACAGCTGCTGGAAGTGAGCCCTTCCCACATAATATTAATCCCTTTGGATTCAGCAGTCTCCAGTGCCTTGGCTTAAAAAGCCTCATACAACTCCTTCCCACACTTAGGAGCAAACATTATTTTTGCTGCAATAAATTGGTATGTATAAACTGTACAAGTGCCTTTGTGCTATATTGACAGAGGATCTTTAAGAAAGACCACCCAAAGATCCGATGGCTGTCACACAACTGTCCCCACCTTTCAAAATCCGGTTATGCAGCCATACTTTCTTCCATCTTAATTACTGTCTCTTGCAGCAGGAAAAATACAAAGTACAAACATTACTGTGATATCAGAAGGGGTGTTTTTTTAACTCATGCTGTAAAACAATTTTAAAATGTTGTTTCACAATTTATCAAGTTGTCCTAAGGACACATTGCTGTCAAAATGAGAATTGTAGCCCTTACTGCCATCACCTCCCTTGCATCAGTTCTAGGAATGATATGACTGCAAGAGGGAGGCGGAACAGCCTGCTGGGCACCATGAAAATTTAACAGCCAGAAAGAAACCAAACCACTCTTACCTCCCTTAAAAGTGCAGCTTTTGGAGAAGTGAGAAGAAGCATGGAGGACTTATTAAATGTAAACTGTGTGAAATTTTTGGAACTACCTCTATCAATATGGACAATATGAAAAGGACAAAAGAAAAAAAATCCATCCAAATATGAATATTTTCTTGGAGGAGGGGGGATGCAATTTAAATATATTTCTAGAATACATGGCAACAAAAACAATTAAAAAAAAAAAAGAAACAGCCCTTTTTGCTGATTTCTACACCCAGGTTGCAACTACACATCTTAATCTGTTAACGCAAGGGTTTGTAACACCTTGTTATGAATTTGTTGACACAATAATTTCATTCTTTAAAATTATCCTTCACTTTAAGTGAAGCCAAATCATGCTACCAAACAGCT
The DNA here is from genome assembly GCA_013396955.1 of Regulus satrapa. Taxonomy (NCBI): domain Eukaryota; kingdom Metazoa; phylum Chordata; class Aves; order Passeriformes; family Regulidae; genus Regulus; species Regulus satrapa. Next base: position 82,400 of record VWZN01018306.1, read on the forward strand.
TCTCAAGGAACTGGTTTCATCACAAACTTGACAGAAACTGATTCCCCACACTTCACTATGATAAACAGCAATGTTTGGTGGACTTTTTTATTTTTACTGTACATTTAACTTATGTGTATAGAAACATTTAATCTTATTAAAGCTTTGTGGGTTTTTTTGTTTGTTTGTTTTTTTAATGCCAGCCTGAATGTGATCTAAATTGTGATTTCTTTGTAACAAATAGCATATGCATCCACTTCTGCGAGAGGAAAGCCAAATTCATACACCAGTCACTTGAAGAACATTTCTTAAGAAAAAGGCCTTTTTTTCCTTTTCTTAAGAAAGAGTTGCTAAGATTTGGGCCCACAGTTCACCTAGTGAAAGAATGTCAAAAATATTTTCAACACAGCTTATTCGGTCCCAGTCATTCAAGAATTTTACAGGGAAGAAAAGGTAACAATAAAGTTAAGGGTTCTCACCAGAGAAACCCATTTATATCTACTGTCTGTAAAGAGGCAGGAGGGGATTTTGATCCAGCACAACTGAGAACACAGAGAGGACCAGGCTCTGCCATGTGAAAAGACCATCCAAAATTACCTAGATAGGGTAAGTATTCTGCCCATACCACCACTTTGCTCATACCATAGAAGTGGTTGGCTCAGACACTTTAAAATGAGATAAATGACACAACAGTAAAATTGGAAATCAGCAAAAAGGCTGTGTTGTTTCTTTTTTTTTTAAACTGTTTGTGCTGCCATGTATTCTAGAAATATTTTTAAATTGCATTGATTTCCAGAAGCTCATTTTGCACCTAGGCCACCTCCAATTCCCTGAGAAAAGCACAAATACCAAGTGGCTGCACAGAAAATGAGATGGGAAATGCTATTCGAATAAATATAGCTGAGCCAAATAAGTTTCTGCAGGTTTTTTGTGTTCTTTGGTTTGTTTGGGGNGTTGCTGGTTTTGTTTTGGGGTGGTTTGTTTTGTTGGGGTTTTTTTGGGTTTTGTTTGTTGGGTTTTTTTTTGGGGGATGTTGGTTTGGGTTTTTTTTGAACCCAAACCAGTCCCCTGAGCAATGACACAAAGGAACAGGGCAGTCCAAGAAGCACAGGGACATCTGGACTGTTTCTTTCTTTGACAATGCCAATGTTAAATGTTCTGGGGACCGTGGCTTCCCTGACCCTCCAAAATGCTTATAAACAAGCCCAAATTAAGTAAATATAAATGAGACAATACTCCATTCTTACTCCTCGTTCTTCATACCTTACTGCTGTTTCCACACCTCTACAAAGTTCAGCCAAACCAAATGCTGATGCAACACATTGAACTGGATCAAGGAAAAAAATCAACTAAAAAAATCAGAATTTCCTTCAACTAAATTAATTTCCCCACAGGAAGCTGTTACTAAGGACTGTTTAGTCCAGAATATTCTTATGAAGAGCTCTATTGTTGAACCTCTGCATCACAAAACATATCTACCCTGTTTTCTAAGGTTTTAGCCAAATTCCCTTTAGTTTTTGATTTGAAAGCTTACAGGTTTCAGTTTTATTTGGTTTTATTTCACCACACACAATAATGACTTCAGGTTGTTGCCCTATGCCTCCTTCTGATGGCTTTTATTAATTCAAGTCCAATTCTACACCAGGCACTGCCTCCCTGGCCTTTGCACAGCAGCTACAAAGACCAGCACCAGCCCATCAACCCTCTATCAGCTGGCACCACAAGGGCAGCTGCCTCCACACAGAAGGAGGATTTAAAAGGCAAATCAGCATGGAGTTGTGAGGGTCCCCACAGATCATCTCCTCAGAATGGGAATACCGCAAATTCATTAATTCTTGCAGATTGCTTAATGTCTGCTACGTGTTCATTTAATGAAAATAGTTTGTGTGCGTACTTTACCCTGCAGGCAAACCCGCAAAGAGCCATCAAAAAGGTCAGAGTACTTTACAACCACAGGCCTTACTTCAGAAAGTATCAGTGAAAATTTATTTCAGATAAATACATTGCTGTGTTCACATGGAAAAATGGAGATAAAAAGGGTTTTAGGCATCCATTTATTTTGGATTCCTTTCATCATATACATCTACTGCCTGGCTTCCAGAGATCTCAGGCCCTTTCAAGTGCACTTGTAATCATAGGCTTTCAGATCTTGTTAATTCATTCACGTCACCCAAAATTAGAGGGCAGAGTTTTAGGTCTTGATCAGTGTGGTGGGGCTGTGGCACAGCAAAGGCAACACATGCTGCTCAGCTTGGTCTGACATTATCTAACATGCAAACCGGTCCTCACTTTCTGTGCTCACACAGCTGCCTGGAATCTTTGCTGGCAATGAACACCGAGACTGTAAGACAGAAATATGGCTGAAACTGAAAAACGCCTCTACTACATAAACAGTCAGGAAAGATGAAATCCATTGCATTACCAGTTTCCAAATGCAGACCTTGAAGAAAATGCCAGCCAGTGGATGGTTAAGAGTTTCAGCATTTTGGGCCAGATTCCAAAACCCTCAAGCCAGTTAGTAATTAACAGACATCTAGGTCCTCCACATGAAAGAAGTCTATTGTTAAAACAGTGACACAAATTTTTCCTTTCCTTTTCCCAGCCAGTCTCTGCCTGTGTTTTAAGATTCCCTTAGGACTATAACAGCTTATGATTTTAGAACCTCCACTTCTCAAACAGACGATTTGTTAGACTTTTAGTTGCCAAGAATGCAAACATGCTTACACCAGAGGTAGAACAAATTAATTTACAGGCTTCTCAGAGACCCATACTCTCCCCTTTCTTTCATTTAATACCTGGAAAAAATAATATTCAAATAACCTTCTACCATATCTACAATTGCAAAAGAATTACAAAACATAATAACAAAACATACTGAGGGCCTGTAAATAGTCTGAGTCCAATTAGTGAGCAACATACCTATGGGGAATATTAGCCTATGTCTTCATAGATAATGATGTGTGACAGCAACATTTCTAAGATAAACCAAAGGCTGCCTCACTAAAACCATTTTGTTGACAATCAATTTGTAAAGTAGGAATTGCAAAGAATTGCCTGTTCTCTGTTCTGTTACCTTAGTGAAGAAAGATGTGTGAATAACAAGAAATTACATATAAACCACACAAACTAATGAATGCAATGTAATGTAATGTTAAACGTAATGCAATGTTAAAGTTTCATTTTGAAAGAATGAAGTGCAGACATTCATCTGTAAGGGAGCAAGTTAAATCACCAAGGATAACAGGGAGGATGTGACAGAGCAGGAACTGGCAGAAGTATTCAATTGATATGATGACACTTTAGGAAAAGTCAATAAAACAAAGAGCCAAGCTCATCAGAAAATAACAAAAAACTCTATCAGAATTTTAAAAGCGTCTTCTGAATACCCATGGTTTTCCAAGTCTATGGCTTTGACTGCTTTGCTATTTGCTGGAGTTTGACTGGTGTGTCTCTACCTCACTCAAGTCTATCTGGTCAAATGAGGAAAAACCCAAATTCCCACCTCATTCAAGATGAAAAAAAAAACATCCCTGGAGAAGAGAACTAGATTAATTCCTTTGGGACCAGGTTCATCTCCTCCCACTCCAAAGAGTTACTTGCACTCTGCCTGTCTGTGCAATTGTTAATTTTAACTCTCCACATATGACAACAACAATGTAATGAAAGCTTAATTCAGCAACTCAGTCAGCAGCACCATTCACCAGGACAGTCAGTTCTTTTGCTGTCACCCCAACAAAGGTGCCAGCAAATGTGTAAGCACGTGGGAGCGCTGCTCTCACCTCTGGGTACAGGTCCAAACTGCAGAGCCCCAGGAAGCTCACACTGCTGCTGGAGGAGAGCTGCAGGCGGGTTGCTGGGATGTCAGATCAGCATCGCTTGTGATCTTCTGCCACCTATCAAGTTTGGGAAGAACTGAGCTTACTGGTTCACTGGCAGAATTTGCTGCTCTGTTGCAGAAAGCCTATCTTACAGTTCTAGGCTAAAAGCAAAATGAAGGAAACTCAGGCATGCTTCAAAAGTGCCTCATTAATTTTGTTTTAAGAAAGAAGTATTTCCCATTCTTTTTGCTCCAAACAGCAAGCAAAATCTATTAGTACTTTCTAATATATTCATAAATTCAAGATTTGTTCCAGGCAGACAGTCATGTTCTTTCAGATTCTTCCAGCACTGAGCTCCATCTTCTCTGCATTTGGTTTATTCCGTATATACAATTGTAAAGCCACAAGTGTTTCCTAACATTCAGTATTCACGAGCACATGTATTAATAATTCAGCAAAGCGAAATTAATCTGCAAGCATCATCTCATAGCGCAGAATATTCCGAGACCAAGAGAAGCTTGTGCTTAATTTTAAAATGAACAATTACAAGGGAGGAGCGGCTTTTAAAAAACATTATAAATTACTAATTTTATTGAGAGATTTGTCAGCACATCAGGAGTGCTGAGCCGCCCTCTTCCCAGCAATGTTGCTGTGAGTTGTCTCATTCCTGTCTGGGGAGTTGGGCAGCTCTCATGGGCTGAGATGTGGGCACGTCTGCGTAAACATCTAAAAGGTTTTATAGAAGTACAAAACAGACACCGGACATCAAAATCTTCTGGAGGATCTTGAGTCAGATGAGAGCTCCAAATCATGCCAACACATCATTCCCATCCCCGGAATAAATCACATTTCTACTGCCCCCCCCGCCACAAGACTGGCAATATCTACAAGACTGGAAATATTTTCGCAATTATTTAAGTATATCGTGTTTATCTCTACAGTTTTAAAGTGGTGGCAAAAAAGAAGGGACAAAAAAAAAAAAAAAAAAAA
>VWZN01018306.1:89295-110646 GCA_013396955.1 Regulus satrapa
TAAATTGATTTAGTTATAGTACTGCTGTACTGAGCACATCAATTTAAAAAAAAAGAAAAAAGGAAAACTGTAAGTTAATGGGCAGGGGGTTGTTTAGGCTCATCTGATTGTGCTGGAGAGTTTGGGTCATCTTGTGACACCTTCCTGCTTGAAGGACAGTAAGAAATCACCGAAGTAAAAAAATTTCCTCAGATTCCTTGTTTGAGTGTTCCTCAGTTAGATCTTGGCAAGGCGTGGGATGGCTGAAAGGGGAATGACTATTTCAACACCGTGTATTCTCACACAGTGTTCCTCCTGATACCCACTGTAGTATTTCCTTGTATAAATCTTGAAAAGCTAAATAGCTACAACTATTTTTAATTTCTCACCCGATCTCTTACTTACTTGTCCATTCTGCACCTCTTGCAGTGTTGTGTGACTTCTTTGAAGAGGAGAACCTTACCAGCTCCAGGGAGGAGAGCACTGAAGGTAGTATAATTTGGATTTATGAAGGGAAAGAGGAAAGGAGTGGCTTCTGATATGAAAATGACAACTGGAAGGCAATAGAGGTTTAGTGTAAGGGGTTTGTCAGCAGCACTACAGGAAACACACACTCAGGTTGTTTGTCTGGTTTGTCTGGAGTAAGTAGCCCTGGCCTTGGCTGCTTGTACCTTGCTCTAGCATCATTCCCCTGCACAATGTTGGGGAAAAAAGAGATATGTGCTTACAAGGATTCTGTGAAGGGAAAAGAAAATCCCTCCAGCCAGATGCCAATGCACACCCTGATCGATCAGAGAGATGGTTCTGAGTGCTGACAAGGTAGATGTATCCACTGTCTGCTCATTCCTTGTCCCTCTGGCTGTGGTTGGTGGTAGCAGCATTGGCACTGGAGAGATTAGTGGTGTGGACATCTGTCTTTTTTGACATAAAAATTATATACAAACTTCAAGTGCAGTATTTGCTTCTTTGTGCAAAACAACGCTGTTGCTGCTGGAGTTTTGGGCACTCCAGCATGAGAACTGAGGTGTTTTATTTCTCTATTGCCTACACATTAGTATAAGATGAGAAGAAACTGTTCAAGAAACTGTTCTGTCACCCATCCTCTGAAGTAATCCATCCATCAGGGCTATCCAGATTTAGTAAATGTATGGAAATATCTGAAAGCATGTAATGAATAAGGACAGCAGTTTTAATCTGCAGTGGAGAAACTTACTACTAGAATTTCTAAGTGCATATTTTTAATTGAATGTATTTTTTTAAATGTTATTTTAGACACAAATATTAAATATACTTTTCGTTATTTTAAATTTGCGCTACTGTCATGTACAGAAAAAGGGTGGAAATGGCACAGAGCAGGTGGTGTCCCTTGAACCAGTAGTGTAGGTTTCCAAAAATTGTTGTGACTTTTTCTGTAATTGGACTTCAACCTTTCTGCATGGTTAAAAACAAAAATCTGTGAATATAAGACATCATTAAAATTTTGTTGAGAGCTAATGGCAAATCAAGCTATTTCACAAGATGAAGCACTTTTATCATTGATGAAATGATTGTTGATATTAAGTATTATGCCTTTAGCTGCTGGTGAGCAGGAGGGGTTGTGGTGACAAAAGATTGTTACTTCTTTCAGTACTGCCAGGTGCTTTTGAGAGTAACCACGCTGCCATAGCATCACGGGACTTCTGGGCAACTGAAGTCATTCTCTTTAGAGTCAAAAAATGCAGGAATATTTTTTTTATGAGCCTTACAGGAATGCAGTATTTCTTGACTGCTGGGAAGGTGTCACCCCAGCACATTTGCCAACAGGGATCTGCTGTCTGAACGTGGAATGTCGACCTAGTGTGGTGACAGTGGACTCCACCTCTAGAAATGGAGTAGGGAAACAGATTTGCTTGTGCTTTTGTTTTTGTCACTGAAGAAGAGCAATATCAACTGAGAAAGAGTTGGTTCTTTTTTTTGCCATCACCTTTTGACACGCTGAAACATATTTCCTTTTCACAGTCCTTGACAAGGATGCAGAGCTAAAGTTTTAACAAGAACCTTCGTGACTGGGCTTAGCACCTCAAAGGTGCATATGTTTGGGAGAGAAGTTCTAAACTAGGAGCTTAAAAAGCTTTTCTTTAAACAAAATTTTCTTTAGAAATTTTTCTAGTGGAGGAAGGAGGCAAAAATATATGGGGTGTGTTAATTAGTTCAACTGAAACCCCTTGTTGAACAAAATTCACCAAACTGCTTTTATCTGAAAATATTTTGATCATTTTTTCCCCTACAAAACATACCAAAACTAATGATGGGACAGGATAATGATAGGATATAATATAAGGATAATGATGGGATTGACTAAGGATAGTCAGTCTATGCAGCTAAGAGAGGTTACAGCTACGAAAAAAAAATCCTAGTGTTTTTTGTCAAGTAAAATATTTAGTTCGTTCTGTTGAAAATATTCTCCTGTGTCACTTTTGTGAGTTTCAGTGACTCATTTTTAGTGGGACTCATTTGCTGGTGTTTGAAAAAAGGCTTCCACAGCTCCCTTTGTGAGCTGCTCAAAAAGTTGAAGGAGCATTGTACAGCGTTGGAAGCCATTCCAGTTCATCACTTGAATTCTTGAATTTCACTTTCTGGATTAGGTTTAGACTTCTGGAGGTTTAATGCACCCTGCTGCATTGATTGTTTTTTCAGAAGTGCCTCCAAATGAAATGAGTGGAGCCTTTGAATAGTCCACTAGGAGTTAGGGGTGTTTTTAGACTTCTCAGGAGCTGTAAATGGTAATTTGCATTTCAGGTGATGTGAAGACGTTCTGGACGCAATTGGGAGGTAGAAGAGTGGATGTCATATTTGAGCAGGTGCAAAACGTGCTGTCGTTGCTGAAGGAAAAGATCAAGAGTGGAACTGCAACAAACCAAGGTTTGAAATCCTTGTAGTGGTTAAACTGCAGTAGCCTGCATTGTGTAGGTCTGTGTGATATCTGCCATAATCCAGATATCTCTGAATTTTTATAACTTAGTTGTCAGTGGTTTTAACCACTTTTAAAAAATGTCTTTTTTTTAAAAAAAAGAAAAGTAATTTCAGGTACAATTGGCTATTTTCTTGTTTTGCCCATATACTTTTTCAAACAATGTGTGGCTCTTAAGCACATGGAACTGAAATACTCATATTTGAGAAGTAATGAAATATCTGCAGTGCCTTGTGTTTCATTTATCATCAGAAGTTTTAGCCTTTCAAGCTGATCTCAGTGAATTGAATGGTTTTGGGGTGGGATAATAATCATCTTAGTATTATTTTTTGTCAGAGACAACATTATAACTTGAAACAATAGTAGAAAAATGTGACACTAATACATTTCAGATTGTTCCTGATTTTCAAGGAAATAAGCTTCCTCTGTCTACACCAAAATACTTTAAAATCATAATTCTGATAAGCTTGGAGCAGTACACAGATTTCCTTTTACTGGTTTATTTAATTGAGGAAAATCACTTTTTTTGTTAAGTCACACATATAAATGTAATCTATGGACCTTACTGTGGGTTTTTTTGCACAAGAAAATTTACAGTGGTGTAAGATGTTTTTAAACTGATATAGCTACACACTCTGCATTATATATACACTTATTATATTATTATTATTATATATACACTTCCTCCAAACTGGAAGTTTGTGCTCTTGAGTTCCCACATCTTGACTGTTATGACCAAATATGAAAGCAGTGCAGAGGTAAAAGCTGAATTTGAATCCCCAGACGATGCAATGAATCCGTGATAAAGTTCAATTTGAATTTTTCTGTGCTCTGTTCTGTAAAGGTTTCAAGCTAAAATGATAAGGTAGATTTTGCCAAGAGTTGTCTGCCAGCTTGGAATATTTATTGCATGGGGCAAGAGGCTGAGACAGAACGGGTCTCTTGCATTCTTCTATCTGAAGGCCATTTCCACCAATTTAGAAGCAGCACCTATTTGATTTAATTTTCCTAGCCTGAAGATGATCAGTCTGATGACCAAGGTAGAAGCTTCCACTGATGCCTGGGAGAGGCTGACCTGGAAGAGAGGCTAGACAATGTTAATGGAATAAAGTAGGTATTTATTTAAAGGCCTTTAAATTATACACCTTGAGCAGTACAAGAGCCCAGGCATGGCTACAGCCAAGATGGATCCCAGTCACAAGTTTTCCACTCTTATCAGTTTTGGTCCATTTACATATTGGGGTAATTGTCCAATTGCAGCTTCAAGTCATGAAGTTCCATCCTCTGTGTTTGCTCCCTTTAACTCCCCGTTGTTTACACTTTTTGGGCCTGAGGCTGTAATGGTTGTCAATGACTCTCAAGCTGGAAAAGGATTGCTTTGTCTAACTAAACTGTGAAGAGAACTTGCTAACACTTAACATGAAGTTCAGAGTCCCACACCAAAGCAGCACAGAATCTGAGAAATATGAAAGCTAAAACTTAAGGCATCAACACCAAATTGTCTTTATATATATATTACTGCCACTGTAGGCCACCAGTTTATGTGTGTTTGGAAATTTTCCAGCAGCTTTCCAAAAGCTGACGGGTATTTGATATTCAGTGCCAATTCACAACTGCTACTGTGAGCTGTCACAATGTTGTAATTCCTAGACGTGTCTGCCAAGGTCTGTCCTGCAATATGTTTCTAGTAGTATCAGTCTTGCAATGTTCTAGGTGAGCATAGTGAGGAGAAACATGTGTCCGTGGAGGATTTAACACCTTGCTTTACCTATTAGCATTATTTACATTTAACATAATATCTGCTTTGGTTTGGTTTTTTTTTGTGTAGAATGCTGGCAGGCTTGGGCACTTGTGAATGAAGCTAATCTAGGTGATCTTCTAACCTTTGCAAACGGTATGTGCATTTCTGTTGTGTTTGTTTGGTCTGAGGATTTTATTTGTCTTGTTTTACTCACCAGAAGCTTAATTTCCTTCTTTGAAATCAATAAAATAGATCAGATAAGGACATTAGCGTTACAATGTATTAAATTTCCTCAAGTACTGAACTGTAATGGATCACCTGGATTTGTGTTTTTGTGGTTTGTATGTATATGTATAATACTTGTACCACAGGAAGAGAGTTTGAACCAGTAAGCCCTTATGAACCCGAGCTGTCTGGGAGCAGTTATCCTGTGCATGGCTCCACTAGCTGTAATAGCTTGGCATCCTTTTATCTCTTACAATGAAGGGAAATCTGTAAATGTGTTTCATGTGCATGTTCCTTCTGGTCGCTTGGAAAACCACATGGAAGATTTTTCAGTAGAGCACTTGCTAACAAGATTTTTGTTAACTGTAGTTCATAGCAGTGCCTTGATTGTAATGTGTTTTGTTAATTATCTCTTTAGTAACTAAAGTAAATCATAAATTGAAATTTGGATTGATGAAGTTTTTGTTCACATTCAATTTTTTTCAGTAAGCGATGAGTTGGATGAAGCTGGTGCACAGGAAACCCAACCCGAACTGCAGCCTCTTCTTCCAGATGACAACACTGCAGACACTATAGAAGATTCTGACAGGTCAGTGCTTTCATTTCAGTTCCTCATTCTTTACTGCACTTGAGGCAGTTCTCAAATTTGTATTTCTAAAGGGTTTTTTTTTAACATTTCCTTGCTCTGTTTTAGCATATAAGTTCTGGGAAGAAGCCTTTTTTTTTTTTTTTAATGGAACTGAATATCTCTTTATATTTGTTAGGACAGTTACACCATGTGTGAAACCTTGGGCCTTCTAGCAATGGGGCTGAAAAACTGAACGCCACACTGATTGTCTAAGATGTTGCTCTTCTTTCTTTTCTTTTTCCTCCCTTACTTCAAACAGCGAAAAAGCGGACATAGGAAGAACCTGCTCAGACAGTAAAGAAGCATCTAGCAAAACTCAAGGTTTATCTTTAAACATGCAGTATCAGAACCACAGGTGCTCTAGTGCATGTCTTGCCAACAGAGCAGTGGACTCCTATAAGGGTGAAAATCCTCTGAAGATCCCGATCCTGTTTGACTTTCAAAGGCGCCACGCAAAAGCAGACTGCCTTTCAAAGTCACTGGATGTGAATTACAAAGCTCCCTGCGGTCGGAGTCTGAGGAACTTTCAAGATGTGCAAAATTACCTGTTTGAAACGGGGTGCAATTTCTTATTTGTTGATCACTTCTCCTTCAACACCTATGTGCTGTTGGGCAGGAACACCATGAATCCCGAGCCCCTCGTGTTTGAGTTCGATATTAGCAACGGAGCTGAGTCCGTGCCCGTCTCCTTCTGTAACTATCTCGACCACGCAAGGTTGCCTTATTTCAAGTATCGTAAGTCATCCTGGCCCCGTGGATATTATCTCAACAATTTCTCCAGCCTGTTTGTGGATTCCTGTGGCTGCACAGATGGCTGCATTGATAGGTAGGTAGAAAGATCTCCCCTCAGGCCAGTGACACAGGATGCCTCAGCAGCAGGGTGTGAAGGCACAGTACCAAACAGGACCAGCACTGCTGGAATATCTTGTGCCATGCTTTGTGTCAATGGACACCACTGTGTCTTTCTGTCCTCCAGAACTTGGGGGCTCCTATCGGTCCACCCTCTGTTGTAGGGAAGGAAGCGATCAACGGGCAGATTACTGTGTTCCTTGTGCTTCCTTCCCAAACTGGCAGTGCTTCTTCTCCAGGTGGAGTTGACAAGCAGATATCTTGGCTTTGGAAAAAGAGTAGGGAAGGAAGTCTTGTGCAAGCACAGCCAGGCTTGTTTTCATGGCAGGCAAGAAAGGATCCTGCATGACAATTTCTGCTGCAGTTCCTACTGTGAAATGGCATCCTGTAGATGTGGTGAGACAGCCTTGAGAGATCAGATCATTTGGAACTTAGAGAGTTACTGAGTGCAGAGGAAGAAACATCCCAACAGTTCCCAACCTCTCCCTTGTCTAAACAGAAACTACAGAACTCAGTGGTTGCAGAATACATTTGTGGTCTGAGCTGTTCCAATGCTCTTGCTCATTGTCATCTTTTTCTAAATCCCAGTAACTCTGAGCTACGGACACTGTGGGAACGTGCCACAGTTACCATGTGCAGGTTTGGTGGTGTTTTTGTCTACTTTATTGAAGGATATTAGTCTGATCTCTGTCAGGAGGCGTTATTTGGTGTTGCATCCATTTTGTATTATTGATAGCTAGGGCAGTTGCACATACTGCTGTGCAAAATAGTTGCTCATGACCCAACAAAAGCTTGAAATCACAGCCTGGGATAATGAAGCTTCGTTTTAGTAATTTTGTTTCAGCTGAGTGGTGGGAAACAGCAAGCTGGCAGCATGCCACTTCTTTATGCTGAAATCCCCCAAGAATTGAAATGAGCAGTTTTGGGGATTTAGGATTTGCACAATTGCTGTGACTCTTTGAAGATGTCATGACATACAATGGTGAAGACAAGCACTGTTGCTTGAATTTTCCACAGTGTAAAGTTCTTCACTTCCTGGGGGCTAAGGAGGGAGGAAGATAACCGAGTAGTGACAAACAGGCTGGGATGCTGTGCCAGAAGAGGTGACTTTTATTCATTCGATCCATTTGACAGTGCCCTGCTTATAATAAATTTCTGTTGTACTTCAGCTGTTTGCATGTGCCATTTAAGGAGCTTGGCAGAAGAATGGGGTTGGGGTGGAGGGAACGTGGTTATTGTAAAACACCTGTAACCAGCCAAGAGAGTAAGGAAAAAGGTGCCTGAAACAGCGCTGTGGTATAAACAGAGCAGGGCAGGGGAATACAGCTGTATATATATGGAAGTGTGTCTGTGTGCTTGTAGTCAAGTGCATTTCAAATTACCTAGCTTTATGATTCATTTATGCTGCTTCAAATCCATTCTGAGATGTTTTACTCTTATTTTTAGGTCAAAATGTGCATGCCTACAGCTAACGGCAAGAGGCTGTAGTGAAATGTCTCTGTCTCCAAGTAGTAAAAGATCCCGTGGATACCATTACAAAAGACTGGAGGCACCTGTTCCTAGTGGGTAAGAAAGACTACAGGAATAAAATAAGAGCATACAAATAAATCAGCAGTTAATAGTTCAGTCTAAGTGCCACAGGATTAAAATAACTGGAGTTTTTGGACTACTGAAACTTTCTATTTTTGTCACAATTTTAGTGACAGATCAGGATGATAAAAAAAAAAATTAATATAACTTGAGTAATAGGAGGAAAAAAAAATTTTGTATTGCAGGTCCTACAGTTTTCACAGCTTAGGTCAAGGTCCAAGAGAAGTGTGAAGAGTGACCAGAGTCCTAAAGACGCATCAGCCAGCTGCTTTTGCCAGACTTGGTTATGGGTGACTCTTCCAAGAATTCCAAGCCATCCAAAGCTTCAAGTGTTTGGCCTTTCTCTTATTTAGCTCCTGGATTATTAGGTGGCCTGGAGAAGATGCCAGTTACTTCAAGTGTCTAGGAGAGGAATTATTCAAGGTAGTCTTCTGCAATAGCCAAGGGCTTGAATCTACAGGTTTGAGGGGCCCCTTTCAGTCCTCTCTGTGATATTAGTTTTTGGCTGACATGCAGAATTGAAATTGTGAGAGAACCCAGAAAGAGATGCAAAAAAAGGCACCATTATGAGTCCTTTTGGAAATGCTTCATTTAATCCTGAAATTTGTGACACCTACAGTGAAGTCTAGGCATAGGTTGTCTTTCTAAAATCTGTTCCAGTATAGAAGTAGGTGCTTCATAGGAATTTCTGTTTCTGTGTGATTGACTCCTATAAAACAAAAATATAGCATTCGTTTTTCTTGTATACTTGTGGCAAAATCTGGCAGACAGACTCTTAAAATAAATGAATCAGCAGTCAAGAAAGTCACAAGATTCAGAGCATTGCTGCACAACCAGTTTTAGCCACAGTCTTTTTATATTTCAGTCCACTGCCTTGTTGGTGCTTAGAATGGGAATTAATAGTAGGAACTTTGTTACCGTAATGCATCCATTTATATTGTGTTTTGTTTTTCTTCATCTTGACAGGATTTATGAGTGTAGTGTGCTGTGCAGGTGTGACAAGCTGATGTGTCAGAACAGAGTTGTACAGCATGGCATTCAAGTCAGGCTGCAAGTGTTCAACACGGAGAAGAAGGGCTGGGGCGTCCGCTGCCTGGATGACATCGACAAGGGGACATTTGTTTGTACTTACTCAGGTAGCAGGAGGGACCTGTGAAGACATGTAGCATAATTCTCCCTCTCCCGTGGTGTGTGCCCTGGATTTCTTTTGAGAACAGGGAAATGCAGGGTTGGAAGAGAAGTGTGTCAGTGTAATCTTAACTTGCAATATGATCAAACGGACAGAAGAACTTCGAAGAGCTCTGCTATGAGATGGTGGCAGACAAACAAAACAATATGGAGCAAAACCTGTCTGACTGCTGATTTTTTCCCCTCACAGATCTGTGCATCCTATGTCAGGGCTAATTTTCCTTCAGTAAAAATCATAAAATGATAGAATGATTTGGGTTGGAAGGGACAGTTTAAAAACATCTAGTTGCATCCCCACCATGGGCAGGAACACTTTTCACTCGACCAGGTAGCTCAGGACCCCACCCAACATGACCTTGAACACTTCCAGAGACGGGGCTTTCACAGCTTCTCTGGGCAACTCGTGCCAGTGCCTCCCACCTTCACAGTGAAGAAGTTCTTATTAATATCTAATCTGGATGTGCTCTCTTTCAGTTTAAAGCCATTGTCCTTTGTCTTATCACTGCATGCCCTTGTCTAATTCAGTTTGTACTGAAGTCTATATTGACATCATAGAATTATAGACAGCATTCATGTTTTGCTTTCCCTAGTAATGCTCTTGCGTTTGGTAATATAAGTTTGACCTGTGATAGTGTGACTCAGCAAACGAGCATTTAAAATAAAAAAACAAGAAAACTTTTCTTTTTCTTTCAGGCAGATTAATGAGCAGAGCTGAAGTATTGGGACATGCTGAGCAAGAGCTGAAGGAGAAAAGTGCAGTGAATGACAGAGGCCATGACTTTTCTTCCAAAAAAAGAAAACTTGACACTGATCTTTCAGACTCCGTGATTGAACTAGTGCAGACTGACAAAAATGACATTCTTGAGAATCAGGAGTCTTTGTCTCAGACTGTGGATAATGAAAATACATCAACCCTGTAAGTTTAGCAAAGTAAGCTTAAGCATAACAGAACTAATATTCTGCTAATCTAGAAATCCTGTTGTATAATTTAGAGTATGTCCTCATATGAGGGTGGTGTTTTTTTCCTTTCTGAGCTTCTTTTAATATTCCCAATTGTTTATCCTAGTGGGACAGAGTTTTCCCTCTCTATTAATTTTACTTATGTGTAGCACTTGGCATTTTCTAGAAATTCAGTTCATCTCGGGTGTACTTGAGCTGTTCAGGGCATTAATGGTAATGCTAATTTTAAAAATTTAATAAAAATATACTTGAGACAAATTATTTAAAGATACTTGATGACACTGAAGGGTTTGATAATACATCAGCCACCAGCTGTTCTGCCCTTTGTCCCCAGTCTCTAAAGCCTTTGTTATTTGCAACATAACCTTTCCTGCTAGAAACCTTAACCTCTCCTGTTACGGGTCTGACAACACTTCACTTTTGCAGTGAATATGTTTACTAGTTGAAAGCTGTACTGTTAAAACTGTTGAAAGTAGTAGCAGGAGAAGGCAAAACTCTGTACATGCTCTATTTTGAGGTAACCTGGTATAATAATGGTAAAGCAACAGACAATTTGGTTCTCAGCATGACACCTAGAAAAGGATGTAAAAGCAGCTCTGATCTCTCAAAAAAGTTGGAGCAACTGCTTTCTTATAAATACTATAGAGAACCTAGCCTAGGTTCTCAGTTCTTAAAAGCAAAATACTCACAGAACATAGGGTGAGGCCAGACTGCAGGCTCTGCTGTAGTTCCTTTTAGAGAAGACACTGGAACTAGAGACTGTTAGAGAAATATGTGGTGTGAGAGTTACTTATGGGTCTGTTGATCTTTTGTCATTTCCTTTTGACCTTTCTGTACAGGGTTCATCTAAAGAACTCAAGTAATGCAACTGTGAGAAGGCCTGGAACTAGAACGCTTGTTTTTTGCAATCACCAGCAAAAAATGGTAATAAGTGGCTTTAACAGATTAATTTTTCACTGTGCTGAGTGTACATGTTCATTTTGACATTTTCCTCTGGTATGTTTAGATAATCTCATGAAGAAAGGTCATTAGAACTGTGCCACACTGTGAGCTAGGCTGTCGTGCTGGAAGCAGCAGCCCATCCCCTCTCCATTATCAGTCCCTCAGCATGTTCCCTCAATTCCCTCAGTAGCACTGTCTACTCCCATGGCCTTCCCTTCTCCACCCTTCACTGACACTCCTCAAGAAGTAATTATTCTCCCCCTGCACCCCTTGTGTACAGGGTTAGGGGGTCAGAGTGATAATACTTCCGTGATGTCTCCCCAAAGAATGGCACAGAAGGGAAAGAAGGTGTAAAAAAGACTCAGGATATCTATGCAGTTTTCTCATACAGTGGCAAAGATGGGAGAGCTGTCCTGAATGTGACTCCTGACCTTCCACGAGTGGGAAAGCACTGCCTGCAAACATGTGCAAAGGAGGAAAACTGCTGTAAACTTATGCTGTAGGTTTTACTGGATTCATTGCCCTTAAGAAATGCACACGGAATTTTCATGCAAACATTTTTCAGTGCTCTCCATTCTAGAGGTCCCGTAACTAATTGCCTTTTTGTGATGGGAGAGGAGAAGTTCTGCCATATCTGGTCATTCATCGAAATTGTAAAAAGCATACTGGGGATTTGGCTCAATTCTGGTGAAATTGTTGGGACTTGAGCACCTATTTACATGTCTTATTGACTGGGGGGGACTCTCTCCTGGTTATTATGAAGGATAATTTGAAATTAAGATAAATGTTGCATTGCAATAAATGTATTAACTTTTCGAATTCAGCTACAGTTATGCATTGCAGTAGCTTTCAGCAGGAACTTCAGCCTTGGAGTTCAAAAAGCCACTTGCTGTGCCCTCTTGGCCCAGAGCTGCATGCAGCAACAGCACATCACAGCCTTTTCATTTGATACACAGGTGCACAGTGCCAGCTCAGATGAAGATGATAGTTCTCAGATTCATCAGTCAAGCAAAACAAAACTAACCAGTGGAACAAAGAAAGGAAAAGAAAGTAGGTTTGCAGAGCTCTACATACTGCATTCTTTGTACAGTTGTGTCCCATCAGGTGATAGACTTTAATGTAGACAGTGTGGGCAGGCCAGTTCTAAGAGTAGAACAATGTTGTCTTTAGATGCTGAGACATGTGGAAGTGTCCAGAGAGCGGCTTCTCAAATCCTGTGCAGCTGTGGGAAAGTCAGTCTTGCAGATCTTGCTGTGTCACGCCCAGTACCAGTTCCAGCTAACAAAAATAAAACAATATAATACTGGGGTGGAGGGACCTCAAGTTGGAGAGGCAGTGTGAAACTGATGCTATTTGCACATGCATCTTGCTTCTGTCTTAATTACAGTTTGTGATTCTCTTGGGAATTAAGGTGGAGGATGGTAAAAAATGCGTGTGGGAGAAATCAGTCTGGAATGGGATATGAGAAGAGTGAGACACTAGGTCACTCAGAGGCACCTTGAGCAAGTGCTTTAGGCACAACAGCAGGAAGCAGTCGTTTGTGTGAGGATTGATGAGGATTTTCCTTTGTTGAGGAAAAGTTGTGTTATAGACTTGTAGCTAGCAAGGGTGCTGCTTAGATTTTGGAGGATGTGGGAAAAGTGGGTGGCTAAGAGTTCAGGGCCAAACAAGGGAAAGGCTTTGGCCTTAAACTGGTGTTGAGAAATAACATACATGTCTATTAACAGAATCCACCCAGCAGCAGAAGGAAGAACATCTGATGGAAATTGGACAGACTGACTCTGCCGGTATAGAGAGTGCAGGATGCAAAAGAAAGAGTCTGTCACTGCAGGGTGTTGATTGTGGAAAGTCCAGTGTGCTGGATGACACAAGTGTTGTGAGGCCATCCAACAATGCACCCCTAAAAGCTGACTGCAAAGAAAATAGCAGGCAGCCAGAACAAGATGCACTTTGTGAGGAATCTGATGGTGATGGGATGCTTCCCAAGAATGCTAATGAAGAAAATATTTATATACTGGATGCCTCAAAAGAAGGAAATGTGGGTCGTTTTCTAAATGTAAGTACTAAGTCGCATGGGTTCTCTTTGTTGTCTCTGCAAATACATCATTTAGTTATCTAAGCTTAAAAAAAGCTTTTGCACATAAACAGTATGGGTGGTAGGCACATGACGAGGGGCACATGTGGTGCTGATTATAGCTGGTAATGCTGTGTGCTAGCTGCAGTTTTTGGTACCACTGTGTTCCTGGGAGACGTATTCCCCAGTAAAGAATGGTATCTTTTTCCTCGTGGCCTTTTTTAGAGGTTCAGAGAGCAAAGGGCATGTTTTGTTAAGCCACATGCCTTCTCCCAGCTTTGTTTACTTTGTTCCCCAGCCACTGTAAATTCTAGTTTGTGCTGGTTTAGGACATCTGTTGTGTTGTTGTACAAAACTTCCCTACTGTTCAGTCATAGATTCAGAAAGTGGTGTGTCGTACTGTGTACATATTTGCTAACTTAGTCTCTCTATTTTGACTTGCCAAAAAATAAATAGCAATCACTTGCCAAGTACCTCCAGCTAAGACAAATGGCTGATAGACACATCTGCAGGTATTCTGCAAATAATTTATTTTCCTTCATTGGCATGGATGTGTCTTACAGCAAAGCCCTTGCATAGGTTTAAGGTGTTCTTCCTTGCAGAGATGACACGGTGTTAATATTAGCAGTGCCTCTTCCTTCTGCTCCCGTGAGCGTACCCATTCCTCCGTGCACCTGGGTGACCTTTCACATCTTGTACTTGCCCAACAGTGGTGTAACCCATCGCTTGCTGCCCTGAAAATGCACTGGGTGATAAACCTCCCGTGTGGGCTGCAGAAGGGGAGGAACAAATTACCTTTACTGGTGACAGATAGCTGACACAAAATAGTTTTTGCAGCCAATGATGCGGTGTTGGACTGATTCTAATCCAGATTTTCTGTTTTACAGCACAGCTGCTGCCCAAATCTCTTTGCACAAAGTGTGTTTGTAGAAACTCACAACAGAAGTTTTCCATGGGTGGCATTCTTCACAAGCAGGTGAATTTCGGGAAGTTTAATGCTGTTCATTCAAAGCACTAGGAGGAAAAAAACAGTGCTTAGTTAGTAGGGCATAATTACACTGAGGGGTGGGGCAGATGCTTAGATCATAAAAGCACAAAACTACCTTCTTATAGGTGACTTCTTATTGTGCACTAAAGGCAGGGGAAATACAGCTCATTGGTAATCACTAATGAGTTTTGCTTCAGTTTTGCACTAAAATGTAAAGTAGGGAAGGTTAATTTTGATGGGTCCAGTGATGATTTTCTTCAGTGGACAAATAGGTTTAACTCATTATGGTCATTACAGTCATACAGTCGTCCCACTGTTGTGTCTCAAGGAATGGCCACCAGATCTGTACCCCATAGGGCAGGATTGAACTCCACAGGATATTAAGATTGAGACACTTTGTGGGCCAAACAAGCTGCCTTCAGTCCTTTTCCTCACAGTTATCAAGATAAGTAGGACTTTGTGTAGCCCAGCATGTCCTGGGGATGTGACAATGGGATACTCAGAGGTGAAACTTTGTTCTGAAAGTAAAAAGATGCAGATATTTCCTTAGTGTCTAACAGAAAGAGAAGTACCTAGAGCTGGTGCCAGCGAGACACAATATGACAGCAGCTCAATCCAGGAGAGGAAAGATGAATTGTATGAGTGTATGCAGTAGTACTAGGTGAGAACAGAACAGAGAGGAGAGACTTTGTGCCAGCAAACCAGTTCCAGGGAGCACTGATCTTCTGTGGAGCCTTGCAATTCTGCTCCATACTGACACAGATGCTGTGGATTGCGCTGGGGGTCTCCAAAAACATGTGAAGACAATGTTTTGAAATATGTAAAGACAAAGATTTTGTTTTAGCTAGAGTCTTCCTTGCTCAGGTACCCAGTAAAGAGATGTAGTGGGGACTGAGGCCACTGAAGAGAGGTAATAGTGACCAGCAAAGGGAAGAAGTGTTGTTGTTGAAGGAGAGTTCCCATTGCTTGCTCTTCCATTTTCTGGGCATCACCCTTTCACAACTTTTCTAAATTAAGGACTTCATCTGGATCATTGAACTTAACTGTTTGCTTTCCATGAACTTGCCCAGTCACCTTTTTATTTGTTTTACATGTCTGGCTTTCAGACCATCTCAAGTCAGCATGTCCCAGGCTGCAGTTATGTCCTCATTGTTTGTTGTCAGTCAGCTGCCTGAGAATTCACAGGATGTCCTCTATACCATATCCAGTGAGAAACATCAGAGAATTACTCTCTTCATCACAATGTTCATATTTTATTACATTTTCCATCAGTTGTCCCTCAGCATCATAGTCTCAGGTATTTCATTTGGCATTCATTTTGTACAGTGAATTTCCCACTTCAGACATTTCTTCTATTGTACTACCAGAGCAGCTGGTTCATGAGGAGCTTTTGTTTAATTCCAAGTCTGGGGCTCTGTGCACATAGTGCAATTGATTAAAAGGTAGCCTGTCAGACCAAAGATGACAGGCTTCAACAACATATCTGGAGATCTGTTCAAACTTCCATGATGCACTGTACATAGGAAAAATAACAACACTGTGTTATTCATTTAGATGTGTCACTTACATGGTTTTCCTTTATTTTTTGTTTTTTGTTTTGTTTTGTGGTTTTATTTTGGCGGGGGGGGGGTGGTATCAGGTTTTTGTTCTGGCGTTTTTGTTTGTTGTTTTGGTTTTGGAGGTTTTGCTTTGTCAGATTTGGTTTCGGAGGGGTTTTTTGTTTGATTGATTTTTGTTTCCCAGAATTTCCCTCTAAGTTAGAGCACATTATTTAGACTCCAGCCCTATTTGCAATCTCCGTAGCAATTCCCATAGGCAAAGCAGCACAAATGTGCCAGCAACTCCTTGTATCCCTTGTTTCTCTCCCAACAAGCTGCCTGTGTGATGCTCCCTGCCCCCGTACAATTTTTGAGTTTGCATGTGTGTTTTTGGTGACAAATTGTTAGCACAGTGCTGTTTCGCTTAGTTCAAGGAAATTGACTGAGTGTTTTATTTCTTAGGCATGTGAAAGCTGGAACCGAACTCACGTGGGATTATGGTTATGAAGCTGGAAGCATGCCAGAGACAGAAATTTCCTGTCACTGTGGAGTTCAGAAGTGCAGGAAAAAAACCTTATAGGCAAAGCTTTCCTACTGTCAACACATCCTGTACCTGGGGATTTATATGCTGGAAGGGATGACTACTCAGCAAACAGCCCTGAGTCCTGGTGCTAATTGTATTCAACTAAAATGCCTTTCACCTGATGATTTTTTAAATTTACATTTAAATGTCACTTTTGTAGTTTACAGAATTAAAACCGTTTCTCCTAAGAAGAAGCATCAAACCTTTCCTATGTAATTTCTGTTCTCCTGGTCTTCCCCTCTTTCCTGCTTCTAATCCACAAGCAAAGCTCACAGTGCACTGGAAGAATTCCTGCTCCTTGCCATTTGCAGCAGACACCCAGCTGAGGAGAGCAACAGTTCCTTGGTGCTTTCTGTGCCACTCCACAGTGCTGAGTTTGCAAAACTCATGTTTCTGAAATTCACTATGGATGCAAGACTGTCTGTCTGGGCACCAGGTATTGTTAAAATTCACCTAAGCCTGTTGGATCCGGTGGGACAGATAGTTCTGAAAAGAGACTTAAACAGAACAGTTCTGCAGAGCTGTGTTTGTGGTACAAAACGAGCTGGGGAAGTCTTGCTGCAGCAGGAGAGAAATGACTGGGTTTTGTTGGGTTGCATCCCTCTCCACGTTTGTGACACCCAGAGAAATCCCGTGTACCTCACGTCAGTGCCAAATTGTGCATGGGACGCAGAATTCCTTGCCACTTGGTTTGTTGGTAAGAGAGAAACAAGCTGCATGAGGAGACAGGGAGTGCAGATGCAGGAGGTGGCTCTAAAATGGAGCAAGGGATGGGTGTGCAGGTGTGTGGGCCCCTAATCTGTGGGAGCCTTGGGCAAGCAAGGGGGTGTCGTAGATGAGCAGTTTATATGCTTGAAGAACAACTGCCAAATGTTTCAAATAAAGTGTTTTCATTAAAAATGCTGTAAAAGTAAGACTTAACACAGTTTGATAGCAAACTTTACTCTGTTACTGCAGAGGGTATGGTAATGATTTAAAGTTACCGATACAAAATCTAGTGGCAATCTTGTAGTACAAGGCTGTGTGTGACATCAGTTGCTTAGCAGAGACCTGCAGTTGATCAGGGGTCTCTCAGCCTCGAGGAGTAGCACTGAGAGCATCCCAGCTCACAGGGAGATCACTGCCATACAGCCAGCTGACTAGCATGAGAGCTAAAAAAACAGCTCACTCAGGCTGTCATTTGTGGAATAAAGTGCTTGGCTTGAAGTCAAATTACCTTTGTTGCAGAAGGTAAACATGAGAGTCTTATACCTGCACCTTTCTTTATTCCTTGATTAATGAATCTTGGAAGAACCACCCACTATTCATGTGTTAATTGCAAGGTTGGTATCCCAGATTCCAAGTCCCTATGCCTCAGTGCTCACCATGTCACCCTGCTCCTGTGGGGGGTTTTCAGAGAAATAGTTGGAACAAATGAAGGTCGTGGCCTGGTTATGTCCAATCCTATACTGCAAAATGAAGGAGAAGCAGGAGTCAGTTCTCAGCCCTGAGGCCAAGAGGCTATGGATGTCTTATGCACACATGGCTTAGGGTTCTGTTTTAATTGGGTTTTATCTGTGCTGCGTAGCTGTGGACAAACATGGTATCTGTGGCTCTAAGTGGTTTTATTTTAGTTTGTTTTGGATGCTTCAGGCTTAAAAATCAGAGGGTTGTATTGCAACACAGGATACTCTTGAATTTTTCAAGTTTCAGCATGCATGAGGAGTTTCAGCATGTTAAGAGTGGACCTTTAACAGAGATAACAGACCTGTGAACCATTCTTCTTAGAGTGAAACCTCAGATCTGCTGTCCCACAGCTCTGTTTGAGAGTTTGACGTATCCATCAAGCAAACCTCTCCTTGCCTTTGGTCCCAGTCATCGCACTCTGGGTTTGTGTGGACTTTCACCACTCATCCTCAGGGATAAATGCAGAAGAGATGGTTGCCCCAGTATTGCTGCAGTATCCCTCCAGAAGGTCAGAGCCACCCACTCTTGCCCTGATCAGCCTCTCTGTCACTGCAGCCCCTGTGTTAGCTGAAGACAGCACTCAGCCCAATTGCTTTTATGCTTCATTGAAGATCTGTCTCAGAGGGAATACGCCTCGGGGGAACGTCTTTCAGTGTTAACCAGAGACATGCCAAAGTGTATGGCAAACCCACGAGTAACCCAGGAGTGGCATTAGCCTTTTAAACAAATGAAAATGCAGAAAACATCTGTGTCTTTGCTTATCTTGAATGTGCAACAGAAGATGGGAATGTTGTTATAGCATCAGGAGGGGCGGAGGAGGGGGAAGAAGGTATATTTTACTTCTGTTGATGATATATTCCAGATCAGTGGTAGGAATTAAAGATACTGGGCTGGTGAGGAAAAGCCCTGTTTCTTAATGTAGGAAAACAGACCTGATGTTTCAAAAGAGGCAGCACTTACCTGCTCCATGTGGTTCTCAATGTGGGAGAGCCTGCTGTGAGTGTAGATGTCACAGAAGGCATGTGTATGAGACATGCCTAGCTGGATTTATCAGGTCCTTCTCCAGGCTGGTGCTTCTTCATTTTCCTCCTCCA
This sequence comes from Regulus satrapa, assembly GCA_013396955.1. Lineage (NCBI taxonomy): Eukaryota > Metazoa > Chordata > Aves > Passeriformes > Regulidae > Regulus > Regulus satrapa. Next base: position 108,071 of record VWZN01018306.1, read on the forward strand.
GACCAGAGATCATAACCTGTCCATGAGCAAAATCACCTTACAGGGTGTGATTTCTGCCTGCTCCTGTAGGATTGCTGGAACAAGTTTTTGCTGAGGGTGTCCTGCAAGTATGCTCTGCAGGTAATGACCACAGGAGTGCTCACTTGAGCTCTCTCTTCTCTCTGCTCTGCTGACTGTTCCTCTGCTCATCACAGCTCACAGATGGGGATATTTCTGAGCAGAGCCCCTCGTGTCACCCGTGCTTTAGCAAAGCACTGTGCAGAAGCACCGAGCACAAGCCCTTATGGAAAAACAGGTGAAGATATTCCAAGTGAAGTACTCAGAAGCACCTATGGAGTGACACATTTGGGACTTCTCAGCAGCCTGTTGGGGCATCATAAATGAAGAGTGCCTGATGGGAATTAGTTGCGTTGACCTGTGAATCGCAGCTCTTCCAGTGAGCAGGAGGGTCCCAATGGAGGGACAGTAGGGATGTGAGCATGTATAAGGGCTCCATGGAAATAAATATTAGCACCCAAGATCAGCATACAAATTCAGAGACAGCCGAAGATCACTTACAGCAGAAGTATAAAAGAAACTGGACTGGAGCATATTAACTGATTTATTTATTTATTTTCTTTTCCAAAAAATTTGAGCATTAATTTCCAGCTCTTTGCATTTCACAGAACTGTATGGCTTGATAGCACAGCAGTTTGGAGGAAGAGCTCATGAGGGTTTTGGACTTGATTTTCCTCCACAGAGAATTTTTTCCAGTGTTGAAGAAGACTTCTGTTAGAAAGATTTTGCTAGTTTAAGATCTATGCATCTGTGGGTGCTTGAATCATGTTGACTCATTTGAGTATCATCTGGGTAATAGATGTGGGAATTGGAACTGTGTAGCAGCATTTGGCTAGTAGATACAATTTAATTCCAAGCCTGGACCCAGGGGTTGATCTTAGCTCTGACACGCTGCATCTGGGCAGGCGCAAAGAGGTTTGGGAAACTAGCTGGAATGATGCCAGCAGTGCTGAAAAGCCAAAGCTGACCTAGCTGGTAAAGGGAACTGATCTTAAAAGCTCCCATGTTGTGTTTGGCCTCCTGATGAGCCAGAACACGGCTGTTAATGTGGCTGGTGAGTTCACGGGGGGAGGTTCAACAAGACCGAGGAGCAGCGGGTGCACTTGGGGCACAACAACCCCAGTGCTGCAGGCTGGGGGAAGAGTCTCTGGAAAGCTGCCCGGCAGAAAAGGGCCTGGAGGTGCTGGTTGACAGCGGCTGGGCATGAGTGAAGAAGGCCAATGGCATCCTGGCCCCTGTGAGAAACAAAGCCCACTCCTCCAAATTTTAAAGAGTTTAATAAGAGATAATAAGGACCGGACTAATAAAGGAAAAGTAACAGCGCACATTGGGCGTGTGGCAACAGCCAAGAGCACACCCAGTTCTTTAGCAAGCAGTCCTTTATACTGTTGTGGTTGCGTTACTTCCCCAAATGACTTTGCACATTTCTGGGAGCCTGTTTAGCGCAGCTCGGGTTGTCAGGGCATTGCACGAGTCCACAGCTGGAGTCTGCAAGGGTCCCTCAGAGAGGCACTCTGGGGTGGCCTTCTGATGCCACTTCAGACTCGGTATTGTTAGACATAACCGTGGAGTTGTTGGCTTTCGCTATTTTATGTGTAGCTTTTGCAGGTCGTCATTAATCACGATTTTGATCTAGTACAGTTTTTAATCACTTTTAACTGGTATAATTTGTTATGGCTTTTTGTGGCCAATGCCCTGGCCCCTGCGTGGCTCATATCCTCAGAACATCATTTATGGATGATAATTCAATTTGTGGACAGTGTAATAAACACATATTATAGTTCTGCCTTTCACAAATGTTACAGAGGGTGTATTAGAATGTTAGCTTTTGCAGAAGTAGCTGTAGTTGTGTAATAACAGCTTTCATTGTTGTAACTAACTGACAATAATGAAAATAACTGGGATGTATTTGTGAAATAGCTGATGTTAATTTAAAGTACTTGTGGTAAACTTGCAGTGATGGAAATAGCTAAAACCATCTGCGTGGTCAGATAACATTTAAGGAGCAGGTGTGATGAGTACCCCTGCTAGTGACCCATCGATTATCGATGACTGTCACCCGCTGGAACCACGGAACGAGGGGCCATGATGAGGAAGTGACACACGACCCTCAAACCCGCATCCATGATTACTGCAGGTACTCTAAAAACGGTCAGGGGTCGAACCAAGCTGAAGAATTCCCGGAACACGTAAACGAGTTCAAGGGAATGTTTGAATACGTATAATCTTTGTGGATATGTATTTGACCAATACAACAGAAGAAGTATGTAAGAAGCGTTGCTATGGTTAGCCGATGTGCCTCTGGCTGTAGCCAAGCCACCCAGAGGTGTTATTGATTTGTCCCTTTTATCCCTTATTAAGCTTTTAAGAATTTTGAAAGGCGCGGGGGGGAGGGGTCCTTTCCCCGCAGTATTCTCCGCTGCCGCTGCGCTGCTCTCTCTCTCCAGCCTGTTCCAGCCCGGCCGTACTTTTCGCAGGAGCGCTCCCACCCCGCCATCCGCCCGCCGCGCTCCGTGCCC
>VWZN01018306.1:110852-156037 GCA_013396955.1 Regulus satrapa
GTGTAGCGAGAGGCGCCCTGCCCGCAGCTGGGGGGGGGAGGGTTGGAACGGGATGCTCAGAAGTGAAAGGTGGTCGGAAAGGAGCTTTGTTCGTCCTTGTTCCTTGCGAGATTGGGATGTGTTTGTTCTGTAATAACAAACAGAAGAAGAAGAAGAAAAGGGGGGAGGGGTGGATATCAGTAGTTTTTTAGCTGTGATTTCTCCAGTGCTTCTTTGCCCACAAAGCAGAAACGAGGGAGACAGTGAGTGTGAGGTGACAAGTGTGCGATTCCTTTCTTTCTTCCTACTTCCATACATCCAATCCTGCACTGCGCCGGAAGGAAGAGGAGAGCAGAGCAGGAGCTGGGCAGTGGGTTTCAATAGCGGGCTGGAAATCTGGGGACTTGGGTTCTTTTCCTTACTCCTCTATTGGATATACGAAGAGTTTCTGTGCCTTTAGGCTCCTGCTGTGTAAAACACGGCCATTTACATGCAGTGATGCTTTCAGAACTTGGACAAACCGGTAATGTTTCAGCAGGATTGCTGGATTTGAAAGTGGCCCTGCGCTCTTCTCCCTTTTTTACTTTCTGTTTCCTTTCCCCGTTTCTTCCCTTTCGTCGCAAGAAAGGAAACCAGCAGCCCAGCTTCTAGGAAATGCCACAGGTACAGGAGGAGCGGCCAGGTGTGACTTCTCTCGGCTGCTGCTCTGCCTTCTGCTTCGCAGCGTCATTTGTTCCGTCCTGGGCTGAGGGCAGCAGAAGAGCCCCCGGATCTTAGAGCTGAATTCCGTCCCCTGGGTTCCCTGTGCTGCTGGCAGTGGAAGCAAAGGGTTGCAGGGCTTTTGGGACAGCAAGGGGATTGAGTGTAAAACAGCAGGTGAAAAATCCAGCATTGATAAATGGAAGGTGATGGGTGTGGCAAAGAAACAACCGTAACACCGGTGCCCTCCCTGCTTAATCTGATGCCACTTAGGAAAGAGATCTGGGGAACTGTAACACTCTGTGCTTCCAGCAGTAGTTCCCTGGAAATGTCAGCTCTGCACTCAGAAGCGGGCTAAAATGTGACTGGAATAGTGAGGATTATTAAGGAAAGAAGGAACATACAGAGTGATGTGGTGACTGCAGTGTAAATGGTCGCCCATCATTTTGGAGGTGCTTTGCTCCTCTTTGAGTGTAGCCAGAGGGATAGAGAAGGGATAGAGCTGGAAAGAACTGCAGACCAGCTTCTGTACATTCTGTAAATGGTTGTAGACTCCTCGACTTTAATAAGAGACAGCGGGAGAAATAGTAACAGAGCAGTGCTACTGGAAGAGTGGAGCAAAGATTTCTTGCCTCTTCAGATGGATCCAAGGGTGTCTGTCAGCTGGTGTCCCCGAGTGGCAGGCTTAAGCCCTGCAAAAGCAAGGCATTGTTCAGATGAAATGTAATTAAACCGTGAAACTGGAAGCCTCTTCTTAGCCTCTCCCTTCCTGTGCAGGAGCAGCCAGCCGGCTCCGTTTCCCTGTCAGCTCCACATCCTCTTCCTGGTAGTTCTCTGTAGCAGAAGGCTCGGGAAGAGCAGAGGCTCCTGTGGAGGTGTCTTGGGTTTGCACAGCCAGATTTTGGGGGGGTGCTGCAGGGATGGGTTCAGTGAGAAGCTGCCAGAAGCTTCCCCCGTGTCCGGCAGAGCCAATGCCAGCCGGGTTCAGGACTGACCCTCTGCTGGCCAAGGCTGAGCCCAGCCCAGGAATGGCAGTAACACCTCTGGGGTAACAAATTTAAGAAAGGAAGAAAGAAAGTTATTGGTCAGATACAATTGTGGGCAGAGAGAGAGGAGTGCAGTGGGAACATGCGAGAGGAGCAGCTCTGCAGAGGTCAGTGGGGAAGGAGGGGCGGGAGGTGCTCCAGGTGCCAGAGCTGGGATTCCCCTGCAGCCCCTGGTGCAGGCCGTGGTGAGGCAGCTCTGCCCCTGCAGCCCATGGGGATCCATGAGGGGATGCAGAGATCCACCTGCAGCCCGTGGAGGAGGTGGATGCCTGAGAGGAGGCTGTGATTCCATGGGAGGCCCATGCTGGAGCAGGGTCCTGGCAGGACTTGTGACCCTTGTGGGGACCCACACTGGAGCAGGAAAGGGCTCTCCATGAGTGTGACAGGAGCAGTGAGTGATGGACTGACCATAGTAACCCTCATTCCCCCTCTCCCTGCGCCTCTTGGGGGAAGGAGGAGGTAGAGTTTGGAAAGAAGGGGAGGGGTGAGAGCGAGGTGGTTTTAAAATTTATTTTACTTCTCGTTATCCTGCTCTGATTTTGTTAGTAATAAATTCAGTTAATTATCCCCAATAATCTGAGCCTGCTTTGGCATTTGGTGAGGGATCTCTCCCTGTCTTTAACCTGTGAACCCTTTGTTATGTTTCCTCTCCCCGTTCACTTGAGGGGGAGAGTGACAGAGTGCTGGAAAAACATTGCAGGATTTGTTGGACTATGAGATTTCCTGCCTGTTTTGTACTTGGGCCTTACTGCCTCTCACTGGAATAATTTAACTTCAAATCTTCCTATTTCTTGAAAGTAAACAGAGATTTTTTTCTTCCCCCTTGTCGTGCAGGAGGTCTGTGCTGTCAGAGGTGACGTCTCCAGCCGAGGATAGTTTGGAGTATCACCCCTCGTAGGAGCAGGAAGCTGTCGAAGATTTCTGTGGTGAACTTGGACAAAAAACACAGACAAAGTAAAATTTCTGCTACAAATGTTGTGGGGTGATGCTCTAACCTTCTGGCGGGGGATGTGTGTAAAGGCTTGTCCAGAAACACTTGAGGCTGCTTTTGTGAAGCGAGTAGCTGGCCTCAGAATTTTACAGCTGCTGGAGAAAGACTGTGTGAAGGAGAACAATTTAGACTTGAGTGGGTATGGCCAGGAAAAGATAAGAGGAGTCCCTGAGGCATTTCCCAGGGCTCAGGGAAAATTCTTTAACTCCTGTTAGCATTTAACCTTGTTGAGAAAGAATGCTTGAATCTCTCTGTGAGATCTAAAAAGATGATTTTTTTTCTAGTGCCCCAATTTACTTGCAGACCTCTCTCCACACTACTCCACGCTACATCCTTCTTAAGAAATTAGTGTTTCCTCCTTGTTTTCTGTGAACTCCTGGAAGGCACTGGCGAAGCTTGGGGGCACCTGTTTTTCTGTCCTTGGTCGACTGGCAGAGCCACATCGTGGCAGCGGAGTTTCACACCTTAGGGCATGACTTGCCCGGCTGCTCTTGGTCTGTTTCTGGAGCAGTTATTGCCAAACAAGCCTGAAAACTCTTGTTAGGGACTTGTTAGGGACTTGCGTTTTTTAGATAAACCGCTCTTTCCCCTGCTGGGATTGCTGGAACTCCTGGGAATCTGGTTTCCATCGCACCGCTGTGCCAAGCGCGGGCTTTGCCTTGTTCTCCTGGTAGTTGTTACTGGAAGGGTCAGAGGATGTAGGTGAAGGAAGAGTTAGAGGGCAGGTGGTTGGCAGGCTCTGCTTTCCTCGGTCCTGCCTGCCCGTGGGATCAATTGCTTCGTGTTTTGTCCCAGTTTTCCGGCTCTAGGTGCTTTCTGGATGATGGCGAATATGGTGAGGAGAACGTGCGCGTTTTGTGCCGAAGGCGAGGCTGGCTCCGTGATGTACATCGCCACAGAGAGGAATATTGCAGCTCATCAGGATTGCCTGGTGAGTGCCTGTAGCTCTCTCTGGGTCAGTCCCTAGCAGAAGTGGAGAAGGGATAAGGGGCGAGTTTCCACTTCTTATCTGATTTTGATTTTGCAGCGATGCCTGTATTGAAAGGCCGGTTGTTCAAGCCGGGAAGTTTGTATTAGATGGAGAAGCTGTGTGAAGTGGATTTTGGAGTGGGAGGGAATGTGTCTGTCCAGCTGGAGCTGTTGATTTGCGGTGTTTTCATGTGAGTCTGCGCTGATCAGACTGCGGTCCCAGGCACACATGAAAGCACCACAAAGACCAGATAAGGTGTAGCAACGGGAGTAGGTCTTCTTGAGACACTGTTGAGACTCATCCTTCTGGATGAGGATCCTCAGACCACAGAAGGTTGTGTACTTAAACCTTTGCAAGGAAATTTCCGTATCACTTGATAGTTAAAAATCTTTCTAGTGTGTGCCTTATTTAAAGTAAGGAATAAAAATATCAGAAGTGGGTTTTTTTATGTAAAAATATCTGTGAAGCTCCAGGTGTTGTGATCCGTCTGCTCTTCTTGCCTCCCCTTTATTCTGGAGTGTTAGAGGGGCTGGTTCTTGGTGTGCAGGATCAATTACAGCTGCTGTATTCTCCCTTCAGTAGAGGGAGAATACAGCTACATCTTTATTTTTCTGATATCTTTTTTGGTCGGTTATTTTTGATCAGAACGTTTCACAATGGTGACGTTTTACGACACTTGAATGTCTTCTTTGAAGCAGGTTTTATTATGGCTTTAATGTTTCTCCAGTGTTAAAACTTTTTTTTCTCTCTCTCTCTCTGTGTTTTTTCTTTTCTTCTTTCTCCTTTCTTTCTCCTCCCAGCAACTTTTCTCATTTCTCTGCCTTAGGCTTGTTTGCACTGTTTGGGTTTTGTTGCAGTCAGCTATCACCTGAGCAGACAGACTGTGCCTGCTAGTTGACGAAAGGGGAGCTCCCTTTTGTTTGGAATTAGCTACATATAACCCTTAGGAAATATTTGCCAATAACTTCCCCTTCCTCCCTCATTGTCATGGCTCAGCAGTTCTGCGGGAATTAGAGTGGCCTGAGTGTGCATGTGTGCGTTTTTATTGAGTTTCTCCCAGGATGTGTACAATGTTTCTGGCTTTTTCCTGCCGTCAGCTGTTGTCAGCATTGGGCAGTATGGAAATCTTACTACGGAGAAATGCTGCATCCAGCTGTAGCTCTGAACAGCTGAGCACATACTAAGATGTCCAAGGTGTGGTGTCTGAAGATCTTCTCATCCTTAACTCTTGGCACTCTGGAATTTCAGATTTTTTTTTTTCTTTGTGTTTTTAATAAGTTAACTTTCTCACATTTTCATAGTTTGCCTTCAGATACGTGAAATCTCCTATGTGCAAGGAGAAACTTGTTTTGACTACAGAAATGTTTAAGTGTAGGTGAAACCTCTTAGAAACACAGAAAAATCTGCCTCCTTGGGTAGGGCAAGTGCAAGGAGATAAGATGTGTGCCTTGTCTCTTTCCTGCACTGGTGACTGAGCCGTTCTTGTTTCTTAAAATGGTCTCTTTTGTCTTTAGTTATTTTCCTCAGGATTTGTGGAATCCGAAGATCACAACCCAGAAAATCTGGGTATAAGGTTTGATGTGTCATCCGTGTTGAAAGAGCTCAGGAGAGGAAAGAGACTGGTAAGGAAATGTTTCTGAATCTGCAGCTTGTCCTGTCTCATAGTACTGAAGGTTCTCTGGCCTGCTCTGTGCTTGGAAAACAATGCATTAAAAAGTAGCTGGTGCTTCTGATCTAGTAAGATTAGGGAAATTGCAGGTTTAGTGTTGGAGTCACTGGTTTAACATTTGGTTTGGTGAAATTTAGTTCATTCTGTATTAAAATGCAGGCGGGGTCTTTCTTGGCCTTTATGTCCTTAGCCAAAGTTTCCTGAGACTTTGGTAAAGGAGTCAGCCAGCGCCTGAAACAAAGGAATGCAATCCACAGTTGTAAAGGGAAACACCTCAGTTTAGCAGAAATAAGATTATTTAAATGAGGAGGGTTTTTTACCTTTTTCCTCACCTGCCCTTCTCTCCTGTATCCTGGGTGGAACTGTTTTCATTATGGAGTTAGCCTAGAAAATAGGAATTCAAACATTAACACCGATTAACTTGGGAAAGTTGCTCATTGCCCTCACGTGGCTCTTGGCCTTGTTTTACAGATTTGGCTTTGGTTTTTTGTTGTTTATTTTTTTAAAATTTAAGACATGTAGTTAAAATAGGAAAAGGTGGCTGAAATAATGACCGGGGCAGGAATGAATTTGCCTGATGAATTACAGAGCGGTGACTCGCAGTGGAATACCGGATTTTCCCACGGAGAACGGCATTTGCCCTGTCCGGCAGGATTTGGGAGTGGCTGCCTGTGACACTTACCCGACGAACTCCCCTCCCCTCCTGTTGCAGGTGTGCAACTTCTGCCGCAAGAAGGGGGCCACGGTGGGCTGCGAGGAGCGCGCGTGCCGCAGGAGCTACCACTTCTTCTGCGCGCTCTGCGACGACGCGGCCGTGGAGACCGACCAGGTCAACGGCATCTACCGGTACCTCCGACTCTCCGCCCGCCTCCGGGGCTGCCAGCAAAGGGGGGCTGGGGTGACAGGGGTTTTGGGGAGGGGAAAGGAGTTCTGCTCTCTGTTTGCAAGCTCTGGGAGAAATGGTTTTCATTTCACAGGAAAGCTTCACTGCAGTGGGAGAGACTAAAACTGGTGCTCGGGCCTGTAGCGTCACTGGAAGATGACAAGGCCAAAGGGGAGAGAGAAAGTCAGTCTTTACTGACTCTCTGGCTAATTTTCAAGAGCCCAGACCTTTATTAATGTCACTCAGATTCTAAGTTTGCCGTTGGTTCAGAAGCTCCAGTAAACACGGTCTGGATACGGAGCAGGTTATGGCACTTGTAGGTCTGCTCACATCAGATAAATTTGGGTAATTTTCCCTCCCTGTGCTAGCAAAGAACTTTGGTTCCCTCCAAAGACCTTGTATTTCACATCTGCTGCTAGCATTAACACCATTGAATGGATTCTAAGTACATTTTCTGTCCTGGTGTCCACTGCCCTCGGGCTGCCTGCGTTGCCATTGACAGATGGAACAAATTGTTTGGAGGGTGCGGATTAAGGGATTGAAAAATTGGGGCTTCTGGGACTTTTTGAAATGCAGAGGTTATAATAAAGTCTGAGGTGCATAAAAGCCCTGGTGCATCTGTGCAAGGCCAGGGAGATCACAGGTCATGTTAGACTTAGATGAATTTGGGGATCATCCAATCACTACTTGTTTCAGAAAGGGAAAGGACTAGTGCAGTCCTTGGTAGCAGTGGAAGATGGGTCCTTTCGTGTCAAGACACTGGCACTCCTGGCTGGTTCACAGCACTCTCTGTCTAAAATGAATGTGTCTGTGCAAGGCTGTAAGCCCAGCTGTGCAGGGAGGACGGGGTGTTTAATTGTTGCTTGTAAAATCTTTGTGAATCTGCAACACTCATGAAAATGAGTGTAACTGGGAAGGTGGAAACTTTGGATGATGGCAGAATAAATGGCTTTCATCTTACAGCTTTAGAAAGGGTAAGTCGGGCTCAAGAAGACTGAACTCAAGATGTTGAAAAACAAGTGGGACTGGCAGCAGTCTAGAAACAAACTAGTAAAGAAGTGCTTGCCTATACAGTTTGGTTTGGTGGCATTTTGGAGCTGGTGACCTCAGAGGTTTGGAAGAGGGACCCTTAAAAATGCCTTGTTTTAAGTCACTGTGTGATACTGATAGCCTAGGAAACCAGGCTATAGCAGCCTGTATTGAAGAGCTGGGAAAGGCCTGGATTAGAGAAAGATGCTGGGATTGCTTTCAAGGATTTGAACCTAAAGACTTCTGCACAGTAGTAGCAAAACTACTGCTAAAACTACTACTAAATAAAGCACAAAAATTGTAGCTAGCTGAAATTATTGGAGGGTAGATTTGAAAACCAATGAGCATGGATTGACAGCCCCTGCGTGTTTTCATGGTGAAATACACTGAAAAGAGAGAATTCCTGAGAGAGAGAGAGAGGCAGAGCTGGTGGTTTTAAATTCCGAGTTGCCATTGTTGTGATGATGAGTAGTGATCATGAAGACAAATTGAGCAGAATAAAAAGAAAAAGCATATGGTGCTGTGGAATGGCCAGTTAAGAGCAGAGGTGGAGAAATAAGTGCAATTTGCTCTGCTGTCGGGCAAAAAGGGTGGCAGGGAGGATAAAAAACATTCTCCAGAGAGCAGTATTAGAAATTCAGAGATGTAAATAAGGTGTCTCCAATATATAGTTTTCTGCTTGCATTGTTAGGCATACCCTAAATCTGATCTTTCGTGCTTCAAGATGCATTTCATGCAAAATAAGTTCCTCATCAAGGCAACAGTCTGCATTTCTAAGGGCAGTGCTTTTGTTTCTGTTAACAGAATGCCAGTAATTAGAAAATGGCCTAGTAAATGCAATTCCCTTTAAAAATTGCAGCAGTCTTGCCAAATAGATTTGTGAGGAAGAGATAAACGTAAGCCGTGCTCCTGACAGGGCATTTTTACTTACAAAGTTACTTGGGATCCTTCTGTAAGAAAGGCATATTGTAAAAGCTGGTTCATGTTCTCTGCACGTTGTTGAATCCAAAAGATAAGGAATATTTTTCAGATAAACACTCCCAATTCCCATATTACTGAAGTCCTTGAGTAACCAATGGACCGAGCAGCTTTCAAGCCAGTGGATCTCGCAGAGGGTTGCCCTCCTTACCCGGGGTTTGGGGGCCCTTCTGGGAGCACAGTGCAGAGGGAAGGAGGGAGGGAGCGGCACGGAGATCGCCTGGTGCTGCGGCTGGGCGCCCTGCAGGGCTCAGAGCAGGAGGTGACGCTGAGCAGATGGGTCTGAGGAGGCTCCTGGCCTGCGTGGGCTGTGGTGGCAGTGTCAGGACGGTGGCGTTTCACCTTGGGAGCGTTCATCTCATTTCAGTGTCTCTGGCAAGAGCTGAGTCTGGCTCGGGGTCTGAACAGGCCCAGACAGGGTGGGCTGATGGAACTGATCACTCAGGGCTTCCGTGCTCAGAGCCCACTGAGGCTCGAGAAGATACGAGGTTGTGCATGCACGGGACTTTAAAGCAGGTGGTTTCTGAGGTGGGTAATGCTGAACAAAAATCCTGATTTTTTTTTTTTTTTTTAAACTCTTTCTGTTTATGCTAAAAGAGTGGAAAATATCTGTTAAAATCGATCGACGTAACTCTGTTTGCATGTTTATTAATACTTCTTTTCTTTTTCTTGAAATGGAACTTAAATTTTAGAGTGTTCTGCCCAAAACATGACCCAGGGAATAGGACCAATCACTACGGTGAGTTTCTTTAATGACTTCATTGATTTAGTTTGTTTTAAAAGTTTGCATTCTACAGTCATATAATTCATAATGGGAATAAGATAAGTATTACCACCTTCATATTGAGTGGTGGATTTCTAATCTTGCAGGAGTGGTTTGGTTGAGATCCACATGTATGCAGAAAAATCAAGGTTTTTTGATGTGGGAAAAGTTAAAATTTAATCCTCCCCCCAAATCTCCTTGAAAACTGACTTAAACCACGATGGCCCCAATCCTTCATGGAATCATTCTTACTCTTCTTTGGGCAAGTAGTCTCAAGCAGCTTGTAAAATGCATGTGAGACAGGAGAGCAGCACGCAGGTTTGCACTAGATGAGCAAGGAGAGGGCTGTAACAGGAGAGGTCACCTTGGGATTTTATCTGTGGTTATGCAGACATTCACATTTGCATCTTCTGTACTCACTGCAGTAGTTTTTAAATTAGTGCCTTTCATTCTGAAGGATCCCAAAGAGCTTTCTAAGTGTAACAAAAGGGTTGTGCAACCCCTGTCTTAAGGACTGCTTCCCGTGCTACAGAAATGCACAGAATTTGGCACTCCTGGCCCTTCCCTGATTCAGAGGCATTTGGGAATCCTAACCAAAGCTGGACCTTGACAGCCTAATGCTTGCAACTCTGCTCGCAGTGAAATGGGTCCCAGACTGGCCTTCACTTTGAATTTGAACTCAATTGAACTGTGAGCATTTCTGGTGTGCTCCCACTGAAGTCTAGGAAATTTTGGCGAAATTTCTTGGCAGTTTTGCTCCACCCTCATGATACTTAAGGGTTGGGTTAGGTGATTATTATTTAAGCTTTTAGTGATGAGGGCTAGGGCTTCTTAGGCAGACATGCAGTCTGTTTAATACCTGATATTGCTGTGGTTCACTAACCAAATACATCTTAGTTTACTTAGTAGCTTTGCTTTTTACTTATCCATAGTTCTGAATCTTGACCTTTCTTCCCTTTTCAAAATTATTTTGATTTCTGTGGTCTAATGGTTGTCAGTGTCTGTTGGGGCTGCCCAGGTGGTCTCCTGGCCCTGACAGGCCCAGGATTGATTTGTTTCCAGTACCAGATAATATTCAGACATTAGGTCCAGTCCTCTAGACCAAGGGCACCTTGTTCCTAAGGAGGGCTTAATCTTACAAGGTCGAATCACAGAATGATGTGGGTTGGAAGGAACTCTGAAGATTATCTAGTTCCAGCCTCCTTGCCCTGGTTGGGCACACCTTCCATTGGACCAGGTTCTCTAAGCCCCATCCAGCCTGGCCTTGGACACTTCCAGAGACCGGGCATCTGTAGCTTCTCTGGACAAACTTTTCTACAGCATCACCATCCTCACAGTGAAGAATTTCTTTATATCTAACCTAAGCCTGCTCTCTTTCAGGCTGAAGCCATCTGCCTTTGTCCTGTCACTACACGTTCTGGTACAAAGTAGTTTTCCGGCTTTCTTGTAGCCCCTTTTAGATACTGGATGGTTTCTGTGTCTTCAAATGCTGCATGTACAGTGTTCCCTGAGAAGAGAGTTTTCTCCTAGAGTTCTTCCAGAGGCACTTAGAGACCTTCTCTTTATGAGGGGTAAATGGATTCTGCTGGCAGTGTCTACCCTGCCTCCTGGAAGAGCTGCTCTCACCTCCTGAGAACAGCTGTACCCTGGGAAGTGGGGAGCAAGTGGGAGAGTTGAGTGGCAGACACTTGGTTCCCAAGCCCCTTGGTTCCCCTCTTGCTTCATAGTTCGCAGAAAATGGGGTCAAGGAAGATCCCCTTATTCTTGGTTCATACAATATTCTTGTGCTGAAATGTCAGGGCTCTGCTGTGTGCTTGGAAGGGGATAAGGATGCCTTATGGGCCAAGAATTCTCCTGGCTGCTCTGTGCAGCAAGGATGGGAGAGCAGCTTGGACTTGGAAACAGGCTCCAACCTCTGTTTAGCTGGAGAAGCTGGATGTGGACGGAGTAAAAGCTGATGAATGCAGGAGAGCAGTGGAGTTGGGCTGCTCCTCAGTCTGTGTTCCTCATCCTTACAGCAGATAGCAGGGAGAGCTCAGAAAATCCCATCCTGTGTCAAAAATACCAGGCTGGACATCAAGGAGCACTGTGTATCTACAGCAGTGTCTTCCACACTGCTCCAAATTAGGCCTTACAGGTTTGTTTTGGATGAAGTGAGAGACCAATTTCCTTTCAGGCCATGAAAAAGACAAATGTACAGCACCAGCTGCCGAAGCCCAAACTTGTTTCCACAGCCCCTCTGTACAGCAGTGGCTCCTCATTCCTCTTGGTGGGATGATTTCTAACAGGAAAGGCCGTACTAAGTGCTGCCCAGAGGTTCTGGAATTAAACAGGGAAGGGGAAGTGTAACCCCACTGTACTTAAAACATCCAGGTTTTGGTGGGTGGTTACACTCTTCTCTGCCTTTCTCTGCTCCTGCCATGTCTTCCTTGCCAGAGCTGTCCTTCTCTGCTTGTCATACTGTAGCTGTTTCCAAAAGCTGCCAGTTATGATGTTGGCAAGAATCCGGTGCATGCTGATGGAAAGGGTGCAGTGAGAGCAGAGATAATTTTTCAGAGATGTCATATCACATCACTGCAAATACTTTGTAGCATAAATAATATTAAACTGACAAGTCAAATGGTTTCTGGAGGTTTTCTTGGGGGGGGGTCCTTATGTTGATGAAAAACCTAATGCCATTTTTATATCTTTGAGACATCTAAGTAATTCTTTAGTCTTAGTTTTGAGGGTGTATTAACATAGGTAAGAACTGTTTGGAAAAGAAACCAAACGGTTTTTTACCACCTAGAGTTAGTGCTGCTGCCAGGAGGAATAAGTTCACTCTGCCACAATTAAAAGTTGACCACGTTGAAAAGGTTAAGTGGTATCCTAATGCTATAACGATTTGCACTTTTTCCTAATGATTGGTTCATGCTTGCCGTTTTCTTAAATGGAAATAGTGTGAATTCTGATTAAATGTCAGCAGAATGTTTGGGGAAGCTGAAACATACTTTTGCCTTGCCACCCAAAGTGCTTCAATTCTGTAGCTTTTTGGGAAAAGAAGGAATTTGGATGACACCTGATGGTCTGTCTTAGGTTGTCACTTTTGTTACTTTGTTGTTTATTGATTCCTAGGTGCATCTAATAAGAAAAGAAGACGTGCAATGACATCTCCCACCATCACAGAAGAAATGGTAATTCTGAATTTCAGTGGTACTAAAACAGGGAGACCCATACATGCTACAGCAAAGGACTTATTTATCAAAGTATTCTGATTCAGCGTTCAGAAAGAGCCTTGAGAGTCCCCAGTAGTCATTTGTTAACTTCTCTGCCATTTGCAAATGCAATGGTTAAGGAAGGCGGTGTCCCAGGTGGTTTGGCTTTTCTTAAAAGAGTTTTTGCTTTGAAGCAGTTTTTGCTTCCATTTTCAAAACAGAATGTCTGGAGAGGAATACTTTCAGCCATGCAGAGAAGCTGACGGCATTCACAGAAATGTGGACTGCTTTTTATCTTTCTGTTAAGACAGAAGTATGGTAATGAGAACAGCAGGAAGCGTCAGCATGATGTAAAAATAAAAATACATTGTTTTGATTTTTCTTACAGAGTACAGAAGAGACAGCAGAAGAAAACCATTTACGAATACTAAAAAGAAAAAACAACAGGCATAAAGGTGAGACTCACTTTGGCACCAGAAGGGTTAATTCAGTTTTTACTGTGCCTGTGAAACTTTTAGCAGAGAAACAAGGCATGCAAACATGCCAGGGAAGATAAGAAGAAGGTATGTGACTCAAGAGTGATAGATGGAACAAAGGACTGAGTCTCTGGGAGCCTGGGGTGGGATTTATGATAATGGATAAATTGTAATATGCATGTATGGGGGGGTTTATAATATAAGCAACACACAACATAGAATCAAGGTGTCCACGTAAGGTTAGGAGTATCCCCTGCAGGACTTTGGGGCCTGAAGAAAGGATGCCCTCTTTAACACAATTCCAGCGTTAAGGAGCCTTACTCTGATACTTTGGACATTTGGTAACAGCTGTATGGAGCAGCTAGGAGCTACTGTGATGTGTTCATGTTGAAGTGCAGAGCTTGTAGCAAATGCTGTGCTGCACGTGTCACTATCACTGTAAAGAACAGGAAACCTATAAAGAATCCTGAAATACTCCTAGAGAGCATCTTGGGTAAGTGAGATGGTATTTCTTTCCTCACAAATGTCTCCAGTAAAATGTAACATTGTTTTTAACGGAGTCTGTCAGACTTCCGTGAGCCCTCCTAGGTCTCTTTGCTTTTGAACAGCCCATTGCACTGATCTTACTAAAACTTGTCCCCGACCTGCTGCTCTGAGATAGAGGAAGAAATGGTTATATCTCTATCAGTCCAAAATCCAAAAGTAGGTATATAAAATGGGCTGTAAGAAAAAAGTTTAGTTGCCTGGATTACTTGGAGTAAAAGTAGCCTCAGTTTTTACCCAATTTAATGCTGATTCATTTATTGCACTGTTTCCTGTGCTTTAGCCCGCTGGGGCCGTGGTGGGCTCCTAAGGATTGGTGGAAACGCAAGCAAGACAAATCACTAGGAGGTATCACGAGCTTTAGGAATGGCACATTTGGAGTTGTGGAGCTGTTTGCTTGCGATGAAGGAAGCCAAATCTAGAGCTTAGGGAATTTTACGCCCAGCACAGTGCTTACGTTTGCCTGGCTACTTTTTTGTTCCCACTGAAAAGGGCTGTGTGGGTGGCTGGAGGAGCGAGAGATCTGCAAAAGTATTTGTTACTGGTGGAAAGGCTTTGGCCAAAGTTTTAGTTGCTGAAGAGAGGGAACAAAGCCCAGTTTACAGATCACTTGTGCATGAGAATGCTTTTGTGTTTTAACAGTGCGGATAGACTTTGTTAGGAAGTGCAAGCAAGCTGGGCTTCTGGATGACATATTTGAAGAAATGCTGGACACGCTTCACTTGGCTCAGGAAAAACTGATGGATGACAACACTTCAGAAAGAGGTATGTTTTGGGGGGGACCCACAGCAGGGACTCTGCTGTCAGAGCAGAGGTGCAGATCTGAATCCCGGGCACTTTGCCCTGGGCCACCTTCCTGAGGATTCCATGGGGCTAAATAGGTCAGTCTGTATTTCTGCAGCTGTGCAGGAGGTTGAGAATGACCTTCCCTTCTGAATGACCACTTAAAATGAAAGTTCCAAGGAAATTTTTTCTCAAAATTATGTAAGAGCTGCCAACTCAGCATCTCTAATGATGAAAAACTTCGGTTTTTGAAGTTTTTTACATGTAGGCATAAGCGTAGGAAGGTTCTGTGCAGCCTCTTCTCCCAGGAGCTGAAGAACAGAGAGGTCCCGAAGAGAGACAGGTTTTATTTAGGCCATAAGTCTGTGTTGCTCTTGCAGCTCCACAGAGGGACCACCAGCTATCTGTTAATATCACTACTCTCTTCTGAGTTAAAATCCCTAAGCATGTACCTTTTAAGGCTTTGGATGATTTGTTAAAACTGTTCTGTCACCCGTTAGTGTCTGTTTGGGGTTTTTAATGGGTTTATCACCTCGTATGAAGTACTTTGTTTTTAAAGAACTCCAATCTAATATTGCTTTGTCCATAATACAGTTAAAGAAAATTTTAAACCTTGCTCTCAAATTGTCCTCCCAGTTTTGCCAAGTTAGGAGTAATACCTTTGCATAAAGAATGCTATTTTATGCAAAGTAACTGAAGCACATGCACGGAAAGTGAAATGTTCCACCTGGTAAATCTTCTTTCATGAGCGGCTTGTGTGTCAATGGTCAGTTGAACTCTGCCACTGTTTTGTATTTTGCTTCAGCAGAAGCCTCTATGAGGTATGAAACTGAGGTGGAATTCTTGGATGTTTCCCAACAGCAAACAGGGATAGCTCAGTCCCACACTGGGATCTATCAGGAGTTGGTACAGTCAGCTCTGCCATCACTCAGTCCTGGCACACTGAAGTGAAATATGATTTAAGTATATTACTCTTCTTTAAATGCACTGTTCATGTGGTGCAGACCCCAAAAGGGAAAAATTTTCTGTGTGAAACCAAAAAGAAAGAATTGACAACTTGCTTCTTCTTTCTCAATATAGGTTATATGAGAAGGAAGACATCTTAAAACCTCAAGCAGTCAGTATGATGGAAAATAAGTAATTACTGTTTTGTGGTACTTCTAATGTAGGGCTCTTTAAATCTTTACTCAGTAGTATTACATCAAATTATCTCTTTCCCCAGAGTATGAAGAGACAGTGATGGCACTGTTTGGCTGTGGACTGTTTAAAAATATACTGACAAATATTTATTCAGGTATGTGCAGAAAAGCTGTCAGAGGAGCAGCTGGTCTGGGGTTTGGCAGTGAAGTTATTCTAATGAGAATTTTGACAGAACAATAATTTAAAATGGAAATTCCAAGGAACTTTTTTTTTTTCTCAGTGTTATATAAACAATTGAATAAAAGCCATGGCTAGCTGAATCTTTGGAAATAGAGTATACCAGATTTGGCTGGCTGACCTGAAGGAGGGAGCAACTCAGTTCCACAGCTTCAAAAGGCCAAGAGTCTCCACCCCAGGGGAACTCCGCTCTCCTGCAGCTTATTTGGGTTCCTCCTCCACTGGCCCCCCTTCAGCAGCTTGCCAGTGTCACAGCTCTGCCTCTGGCTGTCAGGTGCTGGTCAGAGTCATGTTTTCCACTGGAACACAGCCAGCAGAACTCACCTGGACGGAGGGGGGCAGTTGTGCTTTGAAAAACAAGATGAGAATGCTCAGAGTGAAATGTAAACAAAGGTAGGAACAGTTGCTTGGGAGCACCAGTGTGGAAGGAACCTCTGGGGCTTGGACTCAGCTGTTTGAAGGAACAAGGCTGAAGCACTTTTTCAGGCAGGCAAGTCTTCCGCTTCCCATTTCCCTCCCCAACAGCTGTTCTAAATTTTGCTTTAATTGATTCCAGCGCAAAGGGTTTTAATTAGCTAACGTTGAGGTTTGGGATATGAAGATGATGTTTGCTGCTTCCCCTTCACTTGACTGAAGAAGCCAGGCTTCAGTCTCCTGTTCTTGCATTTAAGTTCATTTTTCAGCTATTGGAGTGTCCAGTGTTGCAATTGTCTGACACAAAGTTCCAACACTGCCTCATCTGAGCACATTAAAACATCTCTGCTGGGAATTCCACCTGACACAACCTTGCATCACACTTATTTCTTTTACTACTGCATCAATTATTTCATCCTCTTCTCAGCTTGCAGGAAAATCTCTTGATATTGGCATGTTCCTGCACGCAACCATGTGATTCTCCTGGGTACTAGTTGTCCCCTCTCCAAATCCCCACAACTCAAGCAGCTCAATTCTTCCTGTACCACACAATCTTCTTTTCTGAGATCTTTTAATTTCAAGGTCAATAATGAGGTTAGTTCAAAAAACTGATCCAAGAGGAGCTCTTAAAATGAAGCAGTGAGAAAGGAATGAAAACCATGTTAATTACAAGTAAAACTTGTAGAGAGGGAAGCAAATCACCAGCTCCTTTTTTTTTTTTTCTTTTTTTGGTTATTGTTACTTTTGTCGCAATCTCTTATAAGCTCGAGCTAGCAAGTCTGTGTAGTGACGTACTGAGTCAAGGACTGCATAACGCAGGACTGGAATAAATCCTGTGTCTCAAGCTGATGGTTTTGGATCAATTGCCACAATTTGAGTCCTTTTCTTTAAACTTTAATCATCATGCAAAACCTGTTCTAAAGCCTTATGTGCCACCACAGCAAGGCTACCCTAACTGTAACTGTTGAAAGTGCTTTTTAAAGCCCCCTTTAAATAGAGGTATCCACACTCCTCTCCCTTCTACGCCCACCCAGACAAACTCGACTGCATGGAAAATCTCCCACACAGGACATGCTGTATCCTCAGCAGCAGTTTCAGATTTGTAGGTTGGAGGTTCTTTTCCTCCCCTCCAAGGAAAAGCAACTTCTTTTAGTTTTGCCTTCAGCTCTGTTGTGTGTCCTGCTTGGGCAGGATGCCTCCATCTGCTTCCCTCTCCTCCGTGCTGGTCAGCAGCTTGGCCAGGAGCTTTTGAGCTCCTTGACAGCATTTGTTTCCCAGGGCTTTGCAGCAAATTCTGCAATTCAGATAAAGGTTGTGGAGACAAAGGCCATTATACTTAATTTTAAAACTATTGTGCAGTTCCTTCAGCGAGAGCTCCATAGCACTTGGGGCAGTCATTCCAGGTCCACATCTGTTAGGCCATTCCTGATTTTACAGAAATATATTTTCTTTCCCTTCAGGTCATCTCTCCTCTATGAGGTGTAAGGTTCTCTATCTGTTACCTGCCTTCCTCTGGAAGCACTTCTGCCAGTCATTCCCATCACTGACATCTTTTTCTGGGCCGCTTCTATTTCTGCCACATCCTTTTGGCAGGAGAGAAGCTGAGCTGTGTGTGTTCCATCTGTAGCCCTCCCAAACGCTGACTCGACAGGATCACAGAGTGTTCTGAGGTGAAAGGGACCCACAAGGAGCAATGAGAGCAGCTCTTGAGTTAGTGGCCCTTTTGGGGATTGAACCCTTGGCATTATTAGCACCGTGCTCTAACCAACTGAGCTGCTTTGTTAACTTCTGATTACTAATTAATATCCAGATACTCTCTAAGAGGGTTTTTTGGTATTTTTCCCCTAGTTCCATTTGTACATGTCCAACTTCTTCAAGCGCAGAGGGCAGGGCTTTCTCTTCAGTCAGAGCTAGGCTGGGCACCAGGTCCCTCTTCAGTGAATGCTACCAGAATTTCCCATGGGCAGCAGGCACCAACAGTGCTCTGGCTGCCCGTTTTCAACACTCACACCCAACTTTGGGTAATTATTTAAAAACGTGTCCATGTCCATCCCCTTCTACGCCCACCCAGAGGCAGCAGGTGCTGTGCTTTCTCACTACAGAGGAAGAAGCAGCAGGGAGGCAAAAGACCAAAGTGCTTTCCTTTCTTCTTTTTTTTTTTCAGATCAATTAAGGCTCTCTTATTCTGAATGACATAAGGTAAACAGCTGGAGAGAATTTCTCCGCTCTACTTATTGCAACTTCGGAGTCATCCTTCAACATCTTCTCCTCCAAAAGAGGAAAAATACGTTCAGTTTGTAGAAAATGTCTTCTTGCTAGAATCTGAACTGAGAAAGTCGTTTGCTGTTCACAGACCAGCCTTGCTGCTCAGAGGTCACCCACACCTCTGTGTCCTGTGAAATGAACAAAGCAGGTGCTGCTGCATGTAAAACTTGCAATTAGCGCTGTAAGGGTGTGGTAATGCTTCTGAATAGTGGGCAGATTCCCTACTGAGCTCTCACTGACTTCAGCAGCAGAGGGAAGCAGAAATGCAGACAAGCAGGGCTTTGCAAATAAGCCTTAAACAACTCGGTTAATCCCGTCAGGATACTGTCAATAATGATTTTGCCAGAATCAGGAGAATAAGTGCTTTTGAATAGTTGGGGGTTTTTTTGAGAAGAGAGTTGTTCAATGCAGTTGTCCAAATCATCTGGTTTTAGGTTTCATTTTGTTGTTGGCTGAAGTCCATGAGGTTTGTAAATTTTCTTTAGGAGTGTAATTTAGAGATGGTATCTTTAAAGATTTAAAGTATGTCATCGTTGGAGGAGTTCTCACACAAATGGACTCTGGGAACAGAACCATTAAAGCTGACATGCTAGTTAACACAAGGGGTTAGTAGCTCAACTGGTAATTTTTATATATGCTGAAATGTTTTAAATTGAATATCAAAACTAGGTCTATTATAGATTTCAGCATGTGGAGGGCAGAGTGTGTGACTCCTGCTCTGTGTTTTCTCTGCCACCCCAGCCCGGCTCTCAGCAGAGACAGAGTTCAGCTCACCAGGGGTGCAGGGTGGTGGGTTACAGACAGTGCTGCAGAAAGGCAAAGGTTTTATTGTAGGTTAAACCAAGCAGCAGGAGCTCTGCAGAGTTAATGAATATGTAATACATTTTATATTAGTAATACTTACGTATAATAATAAAATCTTTTTTATCCCTTAGTTTAAAGAAAGCTTTTTGCCCCTTTTTCATAATAGGAACAGAAGAAAAAATCCAGAAACTTCTGGAAAACAGAAAACTATTGGATCACAAGATTGAAGTACTGCAAGACTTAAAAGAAGCCATCCTTCCTACTCCAGAGAACACAGCCAGTACATCCAGTACGGTGTCTGAATAACCCCTGTCTGTTATGGTGCAATAGTTAGGATTTTCTAAGGATAAAAATCATAGAGCAGGCTGGTCGGGGCCCAGCTCCCCAGCCCCCAAGATGGGAGCTGAAGGGGTGTTATTTTTATACCTCACTGATACAATATTTAAACTTCTTCAAGTTTTCAAAGCTTCAAATCGTTCCCTGGTTCCAGTATAAATTTCCATTTATATTCCACAGTGGAATATAAATTTAAAAAGTGTTATAAAGTGTTATAAACTAAATTTAGCTTTTGCAAAAACCCACCAGATGCCTCCAGTGTAGACCTTTTTCTCAAAGCCAAGGGAGTGTTCCCCTGCCCCAGAACAGTTTCTAGAGTCACCTCAACTGTGAGAACCCTCTCCTCACTGGGCAGCAGCTGCCTTGCTGTCTGTGTCTAGACAGTGACATTCGAAGGATCAAAGTGGTGCTTTGGCTTTCCAAAAAAAAAAATAAAAATAAACAAGCAGAACTTGCACTCAGAGAAGCCTTCTGGATTATAAACAGGAGTTTCATGTAAAAAGCCAGATTATTCTTTATTGACTGGTCAGGGTGTAGCTGTTTCTGCTGAAATGCCAGTGGTAAAGCAGTGCTTGCAGGAAGACCAGAAAGGGTTGGCATTATACTCAGAACGTGTACAATGTCAAATGGAGCAAAACACGAGACCTTTCCTTGACTAGATCTTCCTTTCTCCTTTAAGAAAGGATTCAAACTTTCATGGGTTTTACCTTTAAAAGAATGTTTGAATACAGCAAACTGGCCGCTTAGCCACACCAGGCTAAGTGAATAAAATAAAACCTTTTTTAAAGGAGCTGTGTGTGGAGTTGTGCTCCCCGTCCCTGCTGCTGCACAGGACATGGCCAGGAAGAGGGAATGCTGTCAGGCTGTCCTTTACCCCAGCCCTTGGCTGAGGGACAAGCAGAGCACTGGCAGACAGCACTTGGCCTGACACGTGTGACATCCTATTGCAACAGCTGTGCCCTTTCCATGACCAACCGGAATTCCTCACCTGAGCTTGTTCTGCAGAAAGGTATGGATTGATAAGCACAGAACAGCAGCATTCAAGACAAGCTCTTGACGTAGAAGGTATGCCTGATTTGATAAAATAATAGTAATTTTAATTGCTTACACAGTTCAAGTCTGCTGCCCTTCTGGGCCTAGAAAGATCACCAGTTTACTGCCCAAGCCAGGACTTGAGTGCCACTCAGCCTAAAACAAAACCCCACCTAAACCAAAAATGCTTTAACAAGGAGCTCTGTTATTAAGCACAGTAAGAATGATAATGATGTCCATACATACCTTCTGAAGGGTTACAGCCACTTAAGGATGACTTAGTATAAAAAAATCAGATCCATAGAGTGAAGCACTGAGGTCTAAAATTAGTGCCTACAAAGAAATTTGCTCATTTCTGAAATCAAGGTCACAGGTATTTTGTCAGGCACAATGAAATCAGCAAGATTCCTTGTATGGAGTGAGCTGCGTTTTGGCTTTAGTTGTTTGTTTGGGTTTTCCTTTGTTGTTTTGATGTTAATTTTTAAATTATGCAACTTAGATACTGTATGTAACACAAAAAAACCAAAAAGCTTGCAGTGTTCTTCAAAATCCAAAGTTTGCTAATGAAGAGGTACAAAAAAGTGAATTTTATTACATGGAGTTGAAATTCAGACAATAATTAAAAGCAAAACCCCACCCACCAGCTTTCCCTTCCCCCTCAGAGGGAACCAACGTAATCTGAAGTCACTGAAGAATGGAATTATTTCCATTAAGCATTATAAATATTGCTTGAACAGATTACACAAAGTACACATTACAACTTATATTAAAATATACCCGAATATTGAGATTTACTTCAAATTAGTTTTCCTAGTAACTCCTTTCTTCAAAGTCACTTGCGTAGGCTTTGAGGATACATTATTTTCGCACACTTGAAGCACTGGATACACTTGGTTAATTACACACAGCAAATGGCCAATTCATTCACAATCATGCAAATGCAGGAAGAGATAACCGTGCCATTTGCTTCTCTATAATCCCAGAGAGTTAATGATTTAAGTGACATCATTCAGTGGCTCAGGGCAGACTATTTTCCAACCCCAAAGAGTAAATTGGAAACATGAGCAGGTGGTGCTAGAACAGAGATTTCCTAGGCTGGAAAGGCAAGTCGGGAACACCGGCCAGAATCCTTTGCACACGACAGCATTTTCTCTGAAGCCTGAAATCTTGAGCTGGTTCCACCCTCTGGGGGTTTGTTAAATGGAAGTGATTACTTTGCTGGACATTTTTACAACAGTTCACTCTTGAGCACTGAAAACATTTGTTTTCACTGTGGCCTTTCAGGTCCTGTGGTGGAAGAGACTATTAACACCTGCCTGGACCACACAGTTAGGTTGTAGCTGGAAAAGGAACCCTACAAACACCTTGACTTACGGCCTCATTTTTTCAGTTCTTAAAGGCTCCACATTTACTGGCTTTAGCAATGAATTCCTTTAACAGGGGACCATCCATTTGCCAAAATGCCGTCGTTTGTGTCACTTCCGTCAAATGATTGACACAAAACTTAAAGCAGAATTCCTCTAAGTCCTAAAGAGGGGGGAAAAAAAAGAAAAAAAGAAAAATGTTATTATCTTTGCTTTCAGTCACAGAAAATTCCATTGAGGCACAAACTCCTGCTCATGTTTTGTTTTTGCAGCAAATCAGACAAACACACCCAGTGGCTCTCAGTGTTCCCCCCAACAGTCACTGTGTAAATGCAGTTACAAGCGGAAGGAACCAAAATTTGTTTCTCAGCGTATAGCAGCAGTCACAAAAAAACAGCTGTTCTGAGCAGTCTATAGTTTAAGTCCTCACACTTGAAGAGTTTTGTCTGCATTTTCTGACAACTCAGCATAAATCAGAGATCTTGGGCTAACGACGCATAACCAAGACCGTGGGTAAAGAAAATTCAGCTCTTTCATTTCACAATATAAACAAATCTATTTGGTGAGGTTGCTTGATTTCCTTCCTGCTTATTTATCGAAGGGCTAGAAGCCTTGAAGTTCTACATGCCCAGGCTCAGTGCACGTGCATCCTGACTGGACAGTTTGTACTTCACAGGTCTCCCAAATGCAGTACTGGAGCACAGCACAGCAGTTCTTGCAGAAAACGAGCTCCGGATATTTGAGTTCCCTTGGAAGTGCCTCCCATGCAATGATTAGAAAAGCCTCACAACCATCACTGCACCCGGGTGATGCCAGACACAGAGAATGCCTTAAGGAACACCAGGCACAGACCTCGTCAGTGTCGGGTTCCCCACGGAACGCTTCCCACTCAGACTATTTCCAACTCCTCCTCTGAGGAGGAAATCTACTCTGTGGTGCAGAGCTGAACTGCTCTACGGAGGATGCCGCAGCCCTGACAAAAGGGCAACTCCCCACACTGTTCTCCTTTCTGTCTAAGATGTTTGTAGGATTCCCTGTGTGGGAACACACCCTTCCTTGGCTGCTCAGCAGACTGGGCACTGCAGGGAGGCATAACAAACTTGCAGTGCTCTCTAAGCCCCAATAATATTCATGTTTCCTCTTAAGGTCAGTACTGAAACTAGAGCAACTGTGTGTGCCAGTGACAGTTCTTGACACAACAATAATACAAAAATATATCCTGGCCTAAAACCAGGCATTCTGAAGCTGCAGATCTTGACTTGTGTGGCATCTGTGCAACAAAAAAAGACAAGCTTATTAGAACTGAACACTGACGGTTGTTTGGGGTTCTTTTTTTTTAATAACAGAATTAACTAGCATTTTAAAGAAAACTACATCATACACATTACAATATTTTGCACTGCTTTATTAAAAAATTCATATTCCAAGTCAATGCAACAGAAGCATACAATAAACAGAATTATTGTAGTATTAGTAAGTAACTCTGGAAAATCTAAAGTTCTTTATAAAAAGAAAGGCTGAGTTTCATTTGCAGATGGATGAGTTCCCAGCAAACTGTACTTAATATAGGCTTGAGTGAATAAAGGCACAAAATACAGCCAAGGATTATTTTAAAAGCTACAATGAGAAGCTGACCTAATTTTAGCCACTTCAGTCAGTCACCAGAAGAAACTGCAGGAGTTTCATGTCACGGAGGTATTTTGAATTAGTGAAGCAGCTTATTTTAAGCATTGTCTTCCAGGCACACAGCCCCCTGAAGGAACTACATCAGCCAAGCAATTCCAAGCCCCTGCCAGCACTGCAGCATGTAAAATCCAGCTTCTTGTGAAAGCTCAACCCCTCAGCATCACCCACTGTCCCTCCTGGAAGCAGCACCGAAGACGAGGGCTCTAATTTCACTTAGCTGGGGAGGTACAGGTGAGGCATGGTGGCTGGATTTCTTACAGCCCTTACAAGCACCATCAATCACACACCAAAGACCCATCCTGCAAACCATCTTTGGAGGCTAAAATATGGGAATCTTCCTATTTTTGATGAACTTCTACCAAAGACATCACTAGTCACAGTAGATCAGAAGCCACCACAGACACTTAACACAGCCCCTGGGGTAAGATCTATCCAACAAGCAACACACTTCAAGGCTCTGGAATAAGTTAGGGCAACCTGCACGCCAGCTGCTGGAAATTAAGTGCAAGAAAAAGCAATAAGTTGATTTACTGAGTACCAAAAAACTGCTTTATAAGCCTAAGTAGCAAGTTCAAAACCAACCAATTGCAAAAGTTGCCAACACAATGGACAGGTACTACTGAACACAAACAGCCAAAGCAAGCCCAGGAATACTTCCCGATTAGTTCCTAAGGCAGCATGTTAAGGATTTAAGGACCTAGTAGTGAAGTCAGACATTCCACAGTGAGGAGGTCTCACTCCTCTTTTCACACAGTGTTAATAAGGCCCATGAAGCAGTTCTTATCCTGACACTTCATTAGAATATTCTGAAAACCCGAAGTGTATTTGTACCTAACAAAACAAAAAAGCCAGAAAACCCCACCCCACCAACCAAAACAAAATCCCAAACACACTCAATCCCCAACCATATCAGCACGCACAACACACAGCCTCACAAAATAAGTAACTTAATGCTTAAAAGTCTGCTTTTCATTATCTTACTTCTTTTTCTTCCTGTTTAAGCCCTCCCCTCATTTCAGTTAGTGTTTCCACCCTCAGAAATATCTGTGTACTAGTTCACCTTCCCAGTACTGGTTTACGGGGGAAAACAATTAGAAAAATTATATACAAAAACTGTATTTGCCATGAGATTTAAGTCAAACATCCTCACATTTTGAAAATGATAAATAGCATTAAATGAAAGCAAGAGAGAGCTTATATGAAAATGTAACCAGCTGCTTTTCTCTGTAGTTTAAGTCGGGAAGCAGCCACCCGTTTAAGAGATTGAACTTTAGAAGTTTACCTCTGCATCATATCTGACAGCAGCAGAGAGCAATGAAAATGCGTTTTCCACAGTAATTCCTCTCTTGATAATGTGCTGACACAGTTTTTTCAATCTGTTTTCACAGTATGAAGTAGCCAAATCCAAAAGTCCTGCAATTAAATACACCATTGTATCAATCAGATGTAAAATGATCTCTGTTTTTTCAATGTCAGTTTCTGCTCCTGCAAAGCTCTTTTAAAAGCACTCCATAACGTGCTTTTTCAAAGTAGGTTACTCTTCAGAAAATGCAGATTACAGGCAAAGAATAAAAGGCTTTTTTATTACCTCATTCTGCACTCCTGTAATCTCTGTAAATAAGAAAGCTGTCCTACTGACTTGCATACCTAGTGGCAGGCATCACAACATGAGTAAAAAAAAAAATACTATTATCAAGATATGGGCTTGAATTACAGCTTGCTGCAATTGCTCTGCTGTCCAAGTTTCCTCCCCATTAGGTCTATTGAGATTCTTTGACAGTAAGCCAAACAGTAACTGACTAAAATTTTGTCAAATATGCAAGTATTTTCACCCAGAGAAATAGTTTCTCTCCCAACCTTGGCCAAACTGCTCGCAGTGTTTAGAAATAAACACTCACCGTTTTTGCTGTAGTTAAGTTTGCTACGACAGCATTTTAAAGACAGCTTAATTAATCACCAGTAAAACACATTATAGGCTGGACTGGAATCCTGTATTCAGTCCCTTTTCCTGCATGCCCTGCCCCAGTTTTTCTGGATGCTGCCTTCTGACACAAGTGGCCCACCATCAGCAGTACCTATTGCATCTTCAGGCGGGAGGTCAACGCTGTCCGTGTACAAGTACTCGAGAAAGGCACGATACACAGGGTAGGAAAACTGGTCTATTTCTATCACCTCCTTCATGTCCTCATTCCAGTAGGACTGGAACATGGTTCTGAAGTGTTCACACCTAGGAGACAGAGACAGCATCTGGAACACCATCATACACACACACACACTGATGTCACAGTACAGTCCCTCTGAAACATATTTGGGGCGCTCTGCAAGACTCACAAATATTCCACAGTGCCCCATCAGTGTAGACTTCATTATGCATTGAAATTAAACTCTTATTTTGTCCATGCTACAGAAACATCTGTGCACACATTGCAATCAGACCAACTTGACAGAATTTATTATCCCAGGAAAAACAGGCTCAGTGAAAAAAGAATGTGGACCACCCCTTTTACAATCACTTCATTTAAAGGTGTTATTATGGATACATGGATGCTACCTACTACAGTTTTAGGGTCCCTCCTTCTTCCCTCTTAATTTATTTTGCTCATTTGGATGATATCCTAGGAGTTTGTTCTGTACAAACAAGAGCTGTGAAACACGATCACTACCTGATTTTCAGAACAGCTTTGTGGACATGGATGTACTTTCCATCCACACGGAACTTCAGGTCTGAGGTCTCCGGGCTGTCAAACTCTTTCTTCAGAGACTCTGCTACTGTTAAAAAGTCTTCATGCTCTACAGAAACAATTTCAAAACAAAGAAAACAAGACGTTAAAAGCATCTTAGATGGAACACACACACATCACTAACTAAAATTAGCAACTCAAGAACGTATCAAGGAAAACAGATCCTTGCCAGGGACCCATTGGCTTAAGCAGCAAAATAGGAAGGATTAATTAATCCAATAGCATTTCCCGTTGGGAAGGGCTGCTCCACAACAGCGACAGGCAGCAGTGGTGAGCAGTTCCCATTCCTTCCCATTGCAGAGAGGTAGAACAGCACTAAGGGAAGTACCTGGAGAACTCTGTCCCCACGTGGGCACTACCCACGAGATTCCCAGCCCCTGACCCACACAGGGCTGCTAATGGGAGTCTGCAACACCCCTGAAGCACTGGGGATGTGGCCTGCAGCACTCCAGCTGCACTCCACACTGATAGGGTGTGCCTAAAAAGAAAGCAGGTCACCACATGGTCACCTTTCTGGGCTGGCAGATTGGATACAGCCTCCGGGCTGATGAGGTTTTTGCCAGGGCTCATTAACATGAACTATCACTGACACCAATTAGTCAGTTTATGAGTCAGTTATAATAACACAAAATCCAGCAGCAGTGCTACAACCAAGGACACAGAGCCTCGGCAACTCTGGAAGTGGATTAAAGCAGAGATATCACAGTTCTCTCTCTTGAGGCCTATGGCACTGGTCCCACAGAGGTTCCACTCTGTGTCTCCAGAAATCATAAAGCAGTTGCAGCATGGGTTGTCTAAGGCTTTTGGTAAATCAAAGCCTCTTGAAGTTTTAGAAAACCTAATTTAACCCATTATTTTGATGCATTTTTCAAAGCATGTGGCTTCTAAGAAGAAGCATGGAAAATAAAAACAAATGGATTTCCACTAAATGGGATGAAATCTGTCTCCTGTGTCCCACAGGACTGTATAGTGTCCATCCACATACAACCCACACACAACTCTTCACCACTAGGGACACTAAATTATTTAATATTTTAAAAGAAATACACAAACAACAAACTACTCGGAACTGGCAAGTCACACCCGTGCCGCAGAAGACCTTGCACTCCTCTGACTTACACGAGTCACCCAGAGAAACTGCATCTCCTCTGGCCTAACTAAACCAGGGCTCCAATCCCTCTCCATTTGCTCAGGGGATCTTTTTTTGCTAGGTCATGAGCTTAGCTTAAGCTATGCAGATCAACTTTCACTCCAAACACTTTCAGTCCTGCAAAAAGGCTGCAGATTTGTAGCTCGCCACAGCCAATCCTGACTGGCTGGTTCATTTTTTGGCAGAGACTGTTAAGTAGAACAAGAACCTTTACACAGAGTCAGCTCTCCCTAAGAAAACAAAACACCAAAAACCCAAACAAACAAAAACATTTTTAAAAAGAGAAGGGTTTACTCCCACATGATTAAAACGGGTGGGAAAGGAGAACGTGCACATGGAAAATGGAGATTTCAAAATGCCCACAGAATTAATTATTTTGATTTAAATAAGATTGCCAGAATAAGTGGGGAATAATCCCCAAAGGCTAAGAGGAATTAAAGTGCAGGTAATGGAGGTCAGACACCTGGCTACACTCATTCTGGGAATATCTCATAAAAACCAGGAACTTGAAACCAAGGAGATGTAATTTAAACAGCTCTCACTATTAGCAAAAGGCAACAGCCTGGACAACCATGAGACCTCCACAAGTGGTAGAGGTAAGAGAGAGCAAGACCAGCACATACTGCAGAGGATTAGAGAATGGAGAAAGTGACAAATGGGATAAAAGCAGACTTAGATTTACTCAGGAGCAGACTGCTCAAAGTTAATCTTCTCTCTCTTTAGTAACTCTACTCAGTTCTCCCCTACAGGTGAGATGCTGTTACCTGGACCTCTACACCTGTGGCAAAGTGCTAAAGGAGAAATTAACACAGGGAAGTTGGGTTAGGACAAGCCAAACGCAACAGTAAAAATGTCTGAGAGACTTTACTGGAGAGAGGTTACATAGGATGTTTTTGGAGAGTGATGGATCACAATTCCATACAGGGACTAACAAAACTAGGGTCTGTTGTTGATATGAAAATAGATTAGGTGTCCTAGAGATCTCGAGAACTGAGGTAGCAGATGTAAGATGAAACACCCTTTTTTTTTTTTCTGAACATGAAAATGCCTTCATGTTTTCCAGGAAGTGCAAGTTAAGTCCTTTATATCCTATTTGGGGTCAAATAAGAATTAGCAGCATGTGCATCAAAGAAAAAATCAAGAAAAAAGGTTTGAGCTTATTTGTTGGACACGGAGATGGCATCCCACAGAGTAATACAAGGCAGTATAAGAAGAAAATTCCAACAGAAAAAGCAATTCTATAATTCTTGTTTCACAGGGACTATAATTTACAAGTCTGCCCGTCTTTGAGGAAAGTCAAACTAAAAAGACCTGAGACAAATCACCTCATGAAATGATTATTTAGAATTCTGTTACTTTCAAAACAAGAAAACACAGGGGAGAGATTTGCTCATAGAAGGGCAAATACTAGTGAGGGGAAAGCTGCAGACCACACTTAAAATCCAAAGTTGTTAGATACCAAAAAAACAAGCAGAAAAGTTTTAGAGGAAAAAGAACCCAAACTTTTGTTACATGACTCAGGATTCCTTCCTGGACCTGAACCGGAGTTCAAAAAAAACCCACAACGGTAAGAAATACACAATACCCATAGTGCAATGGGAAAACACTGTTTGCTTTGGACGCCCACTGGTAAACAATCTTGTTAACCCTACCCGGGATCCCCAGCTGCTGAAATAGACTGTTCGGAGTTACCCAAGCTTCCCTCCTTCAAACAGGAGCCCGCCAGGGAAGCGGCACGCCCGTGCCCATCGGGAACAGAGGCTGCGGGAGCCGGAGCTCACCTACGGAGAGCAGGCGCCACATGACAGCAGGGGTGGCGAAGCAGGCGAAGACGTCGTCGGTGCAGGCAAAGTGTGTGAGGTGGGGGAAGGTCACGGACTGCCCCCGGCACTGGCCCCACATGTACACCTGGCCGCTCTGCGTCTTGGCCGCCGACGTGTGCGCCGAGTGGCAGGCGGCGATCTCCACTACCCTGCGGGACACCAGAGACACCGTGAGGCACAACCCCCGAAAGTTACAGCCGGTCAAACTAGGCAGCAACGCTCCTCAAACCTGGGGTTTTGTCCTGCAGAAAGCGTGGCTCTGCTTCAACAGGGATTAAAAAAAAAAAAATCCCACAATGAAATTTTCAGATTGCTTGTAGATTTTATTGCAATCAGCTAACTGTGTTGTTCTTATCAATTGACTTTCCTCCTTTTGTTTTCCCCTTTAAAACCAATACACATCAGAAACTTATTCTCAAGAAGAAATTTTTCCTACCTCCTTTTCATTTGATTTTTGTAGGTTGAGAGAGATCTGACCCACTGCCTGTACTTCAGACTTCTTATTTTGCTGTTAAGCTTACTTTCCTCAACACTGAAATTCAACATGAAACACAGTGGTTCATGTGAGGGGAACGAATCCTTTAAGAGCTATGGTTGTTTTTAAATAAAGTCTACATATTCCTTTCACCCACCTCACACAGTTTTCTAAAATGCTAAAGCTGCTGATGCTCACTTATCTATCCTGCTCTCCCGTTGCTCAGGCAATCTCTAGATTCTTATCTGAAACACTGCAAGAACTGAGAAGAAACATAATTATAATTAAAACACCACAAAGACATTGCCAGAGTTTCTGTGCATGTGATAAGCAAAACAGGGAGGTTCCCATGCTCAAAATAAAAGCTATGCTTTCCTGGTTTTTGTCCTCCGTGGTAAAAACACATCAGAGGATTTCATGCTTTTGGGCCAGAAACACATCAACCATGACAAACAAATACCTTTCCAATCAATCTAAGAACACACACACAAAAATGTGTGCTCCTTTACAGAACAAGATCCATGAAGAGTTAAGATTTTTAGGAAAAAAAAAAGTTTCAGCACAGTGTTCATATTTTAAGTTAAAAAGCTTATTTCAAGATGAAACCCCAAAAAAATCGACATCCCTTTCAGTATAAGTATCAATGATTTCTGGCAGATAGAAAACTGATTAGTTCCTTTACACTACTATCAACTTATGAACCTCTATGACACATCTCTACGTGACATATCGTAGAGTATTTATTTTAGGGACAACTCACTTTTTAATCACAGCTACCAAGCTGAACTGCTTCCTTCTCCAAACCTCCTTCTCTTAGCGGAACAGGTTCTTCTTTTTAGACTATACTACACTTCAGCAGAACNCGTGTGCGCCGAGTGGCAGGCGGCGATCTCCACTACCCTGCGGGACACCAGAGACACCGTGAGGCACAACCCCCGAAAGTTACAGCCGGTCAAACTAGGCAGCAACGCTCCTCAAACCTGGGGTTTTGTCCTGCAGAAAGCGTGGCTCTGCTTCAACAGGGATTAAAAAAAAAAAAATCCCACAATGAAATTTTCAGATTGCTTGTAGATTTTATTGCAATCAGCTAACTGTGTTGTTCTTATCAATTGACTTTCCTCCTTTTGTTTTCCCCTTTAAAACCAATACACATCAGAAACTTATTCTCAAGAAGAAATTTTTCCTACCTCCTTTTCATTTGATTTTTGTAGGTTGAGAGAGATCTGACCCACTGCCTGTACTTCAGACTTCTTATTTTGCTGTTAAGCTTACTTTCCTCAACACTGAAATTCAACATGAAACACAGTGGTTCATGTGAGGGGAACGAATCCTTTAAGAGCTATGGTTGTTTTTAAATAAAGTCTACATATTCCTTTCACCCACCTCACACAGTTTTCTAAAATGCTAAAGCTGCTGATGCTCACTTATCTATCCTGCTCTCCCGTTGCTCAGGCAATCTCTAGATTCTTATCTGAAACACTGCAAGAACTGAGAAGAAACATAATTCTAATTAAAACACCACAAAGACATTGCCAGAGTTTCTGTGCATGTGATAAGCAAAACAGGGAGGTTCCCATGCTCAAAATAAAAGCTATGCTTTCCTGGTTTTTGTCCTCCGTGGTAAAAACACATCAGAGGATTTCATGCTTTTGGGCCAGAAACACATCAACCATGACAAACAAATACCTTTCCAATCAATCTAAGAACACACACACAAAAATGTGTGCTCCTTTACAGAACAAGATCCATGAAGAGTTAAGATTTTTAGGAAAAAAAAAAGTTTCAGCACAGTGTTCATATTTTAAGTGAAAAAACTTATTTCAAGATGAAACCCAAAAAAAAATCGACATCCCTTTCAGTATAAGTATCAATGATTTCTGGCAGATAGAAAACTGATTAGTTCCTTTACACTACTATCAACTTATGAACCTCTATGACACATCTCTACGTGACATATCGTAGAGTATTTATTTTAGGGACAACTCACTTTTTAATCACAGCTACCAAGCTGAACTGCTTCCTTCTCCAAACCTCCTTCTCTTAGCGGAACAGGTTCTTCTTTTTAGACTATACTACACTTCAGCAGAACAGCAGAGCATAATCTACAGCCCACGCAGGGTACATGTACAGACACTTACAGTACATGTACATGTTAAACATGCATTTAACACCAGAATTCAGGAAGCTGACCTTCACAGCTGTTCCTCCAAGCTAACACAAAATAAAGTCTAAACATTCCTTGCAAGCTGCAATCTTTTTCAAGACGGCATCAAATGAAACCTCCTAAGAAACTGCTGCCAGCATTAAATATAAATAACAGAAGAATTACATAAACTAAAAGATCAGGAGCAGCAGTAACGTGCTTCATGGGAAATGACAGCTCACCCAGTTTTAGCCCTGTTTCCAAGGGAGCCAAGTCAAGCAAGATGAGTAAGTTCAAATGACTTATCTCTCCCTTACATCCCAAGCAGAAGTTCTATGGTCTTTTCCCCTCCTTCATCCATTGAAAAAAATGCCAGTTTTATTATAATAACCCCATGCTCGAGTTCACATACAGGACTAAATGCAAGAGTTCCCCTAAATGCACTCATAAAACAAATCACTAACAAAACAAAGTTTATCTATCTGCAAACATAGACATTTCTCTTCCACTGCTTTTGAAAGAGTATTTCATTTTCTTTCACTAGTGTCAGTTTCTTCACAGACAAAGCAGTCCCACTTCAGTGGTTTTCATTGTGATAACTTCCTTTCTTCTTTTCCTGCTCCCATTTTCAAGCTCTTAAACATTCTCAGTACTGTGAAGCTTTTAATTTAACGCTAAGTGGGAGAAACAACAAAAAATAGGAACGGCTTCCCAAATGGAGGGGAAAAACCAAGCAGAAGTGTTTCCTAGGTAAGAGGAGATTGCAAATTAGGAGATCTATAGACCAAGACAAGATGCATTAATCTGTAGGTATACGCAAGGGCCCAGAGAATGGGACTGAGGTCCACATTTGTAGGCGAACAGCAAAAGAGCTATCCCCAAATATGAGGTTGTTGAAAGGGGGATGAAAAAGGATTGACAAGGATTAATTTCATACTTTTATGAGTCCAGAAAACTAAAAAAACTACAAACTACTAACTGGTACAAGTAATAAAATTGGGTACTAACTGCTCAAGCAACCTTGAAGATTGAGCTCTGTTTTCATGGTGAACCATTTTCAACCCTTCAAAACTTGCATTTCCTCACACGTCAGTTCTTGCAAAGGTGGTGTTTCCTTTCTTTTTTTTTTTTTTAATGTAGGCCTCAATTCATGGCTTGGGTTATTGATTTCATAGCTCCAGTTTTAAGCAAGGGAACCATATAGAGAATAGCATAACACTTATTCACTCATTATCTTTCAGTATAAGGTAAATGCAAACTGTGTTTGTGTTCAATAACCATTACAGACAGCAAAAAGCCCTCAGTGCTTAATGTAAAGAGTCAATGACCATCCTTTCCCACGTTTTTAACATCAGCAACAGAAAAACAATCCACCAAAAGCCCTACACAGGCATGCTTCCCGTGCTAGAGACTGCATAACACATGCTCAGACTTTATCAACCCAGAAACAGCTTCAGCAAGATTACCTTTCTTTTTCCATCATGATCTGCACGGGGCTGAGCTGGTTACTTTTATTGCCAGTCCCCAGCTGACCATAAGTGTTAGCTCCCCAGGCATAGAGCAAGCCCTCATCTGTTAGTGCTAGAGTGTGCGCATAGCCACAGGCAATCTGTAAGTAAATGTATAAAGCGTTACTCCTGAACCAAACACAGATGAGAAACAAAATATCGCACCCATTACCTTCCGAGTACCTCGGGCATTCTTCACTCAGCCCCACAATGTGTTACTTCCCAGTACTTGCAGCTAACACGAAGTGTGTCAGCTGCAGGTACTGCAGAAGTGCCAGCTTCATTAATTTAATTGGCTGCTCCCAAGTAATTTACGGCACTCTAGACGAGTCTCCCTAGATGCTACCTGCTCTCTTTTTCACATGAGGAACACTGAACTTGTTCATCACATCCTGCAATATTCTGAAAGTATTTCAGAGCTGGATTATTCTGAATACCGTACAGTATGTGTACTCTGTAATGAGGAGAGCTGCAGTTCGACAGCCAACAACCCTTCAACCCAACCTATCACATTCAACTCTAGACAACCTTCCCAAAAATCCAGGAAATCCCAAATTTTAGTTTGATTCTATAGCTAGGAAAAAAAAAAAACCCAACCAAAATCCAACAAACCAAAGTAAACCAAATCATCAAACAATCAGACCCCCCCCCCCCCCCCTTGTCTTTCCTCTCCCCTTGCTCCTAAGGGACTAATTAGAACACTAGAATTAGAACAGTTAGAACAAATTTAAACACCTGCTTTGCCTTCATTTCTTGTCTTTGCCTAGCACATTCCATTCAACTCCATAACAAAAATGCAATTTGTATCCACATCATCATTTACACCTACTTACAGTAGCTAACTTCAAATCTCTCCAAGCATTTACCAGGGCAAGTATTTCACAGCTTACTTGCCTAAAGTAAGTAAAACACCACACATCTCACTGCAGCTCAAAAAAACTCCAGCGTTGGAACCAGCCACACCTAGAAGTGGGTGTAAATACCCCGAGGAGAGGGTTCCAGCAGGAACTAGCGGCGGGAATGCTCTTCCAAGCCGTGTGCCGGGCATACCTGGAGCACGCAGACGCTGTGCAGCGCCGCCACCCTGCAGGGTGTCAGCTGGTTCCCGTTGTTCCCCAGGCCCAGCTGGCCATTGCCGTTGTAGCCCCAGCCGTAAACCTGAGGGCACCAGGAAAAAAAAACACCGTCAATAACTCTTGGCCAGGAGTGCGGAGAGTTGAAGACTCAGCAGCACGCACAAGCCAGGGAAATAACTTATAATTGCTATTATTATTAGCTTATATTGGTATTATTAATTGTGTGCTATTTGAAGAGTGATTCGGAGAAGGCTGGAAGATCTTAAATAAACTGCAATGACTTACTACACTCCACTTCTCCACCCCACATTTACCTTCTAAAGAACATAAAGTGCATGTCTTTGAAGT
Organism: Regulus satrapa; assembly: GCA_013396955.1. NCBI lineage: Eukaryota > Metazoa > Chordata > Aves > Passeriformes > Regulidae > Regulus > Regulus satrapa. Next base: position 145,398 of record VWZN01018306.1, read on the forward strand.
ACCAGGAATTTTGCAATAAACTTACACTACACCGAAACCTCTCCCACAGCATCAACACTGACTTTTTTGACACCATTCTTTCTCCTAATTACTTCTCCTCTTAATATTCTCCTTGAAATATACAATTAGTTATTCTGACGAACTGATCCGTTTAAATGGAAGTCCCCAGTTTATCTCTCGCTCTTCCTTTAGTTTTGTTACAGGGGACACAACACCACATATGTAAGTACAATGAGAGCTCATCTCAGCCTCGGGGACTTTACAGTCCTTCCATTCACAAGGAGATGCTACCCCCTGTTTGCTGAAATGAAGTAAAATTCAAGTTACAGTTCATACCTTAAAGCAAGACAGCACCATAAACTTATGTCAAATGAAACAGTTGCCCAAGGGGAGGGCAATGTTCAAAATAATGTTTTAGGTTTGTTGCTGGTAATTAAACAATGTGTTGAAAAGACAGGATCAGCCAATGTATCCTCGCAGAAAAATTAACTGTTTAATTGTGCATGCTTTAAAGAAATAAACTCAGACGAATTTAGCAAATTTTAAAAATGTAACCTAATTGATGTTAAATAATCTGCCACAACGGGAAGACAGACACGGTTGATACCACTGTTCAAACTCCTGCACTGGCAGACTTGGTAAGGACTGTGTGTTCCAACGCAGTCTTTCCCATATGGAGCCATATGAAGGAATTGCATCTCCAGTTGTTTGCAGTGTTTCCCTACAGCTGGTCCCACAGAAGCAGTCAGGGCAACTCTGTCAATACAGCCCTAACCTGAGCACTCCCTGTCAGCATTTTTCCATACTCAGACACCAGCTGGGTCGATTCGGGTGACAGAGGATGAGGGAATGCCTCAGCAGCAGCAGCAGTGCTTACCTCACCGTTGTTCACTACAGCCATGGAGGACGTCTGGCCACAAGCAATGCCGACGACGATTTTACCCTGCAAGCAGTTGGAAACTCTGCGAGGCGTTGGCTGGTTGGCTGTAGATCCAGATCCAACCTGACCGCAGTTATTGTAGCCCCAAGCGTACAGCTGTCCGTGAAAACAAACAAACAGAACCACACAGTTTAAAGCCTAAGAGTAGGAATGATAACAACAGGTACTCCTCCCATAATCAGCACCAGACTGGGTAAACTATCCTACTTAGCCAGCTAAAATGCTTAAAGTTCATTTCAGCAGATGAAAATTATCAACAGCATTAGGACACATTTAGCAAATATAGAGCACGAAAAATATAGCGCTTGTTCCAGCTTATTGCAGCAGAATGAGAGCATCTGACTACAACAGGAAACAAAAGGAACGTGTTCCCTTATAAAACACAAGTCAAGACCGTAAGACAAAGAGCAAAGTCTTTATAATTTCATTGTGTTGGAAAAAGGAATGCAAGCCAGAACATCGTTTGTTTCCCACTCTTTAACTCCCCAGTTCAGAGCTATGCAGTTTTCTTCACAGCACTCTAAACCAGGTTATTGCTGGACACTCATCATACCTCTTCTACATCTTTCAAGAGCTGTGAAAGCACAGCGTTTTGTCAGCCCATATTTCACAGTACACAAATCCTCTCACACAGCAGCATTAACAAAAAACCCCACAATTTCCGCCAGTTTAAAGTTTCTGACAGCAAACTGGTACTAATACAAGCAGAAATATGAGTTCCTTTTATCTGAAAGTCAGTAAGTTGTGTGCTGTAAAAAAAAAAAATCCAGAACTCTGTTTTCAGTGCCTCCAATTTTCATTACATGTACACATGCCCACGGCTTGGCATAAAACTGTGTCTGATGGCTCATTCTCTGGCGCTTCACCCAAACATCAGAAGTTTGCCCCTTTTGGAAACACCTTCCACAGATGTGTTTGGCAGTAACAAGCACACTGACAGGTACCCCTGTGAGAAGCCTACGCATTCTTTTGGTGCCAGGAGCTGCCCTGTTTACTGCAACACCAAACCAAGAGTTGCCAAAAGTCACTAAAAACACCTCCAGCAGCACCAAAAATACCCAAGCCACCAAAGACAAGAACAGAAGATCCCCCCCCATCAACACAACTCATTTACAACGAATAATATGAACAAAGGGAAAGAATCAGTCTTTTTGTTACTTCTAACTGCTAGGTCTTTGATTCCCACTGAATATTTGAAGATGCTTTATAAAACACTTTAACTTCAATAACAGCACATATTTAGGCAGAGAATCTCAGAAGGTAGCTCAAAATGCCAAAGGCCGTGCCAGAGAAGCGTGAACGTCTGCATTCCTTTAATTGTGCCATTAAAATACTTCTTTTTTAGATTTGCACCGCATCAAAACTGCACTGAACCATACCAACCAATTATGCCAGGTATTTCCACAGACACTTCCAACGTCAACATCTCCCTGAGGATATCAGGACACAAGGGGGGCTGGCAGCCAAATCTTTCTCTAAAGCTGCTTAACACATTCTGCTGCTCTCAGTGCACTCAGCCCTGGGGACAGCTCAGAGCACAAACAGACCAAGTTACTGCAAGGTACACCAGGGATGGATTTAAAATACATTAACGAGCCAGCTGCAAGTACCTGCTCCACGGTCAACACAGAGAAATTTCCCTGCTCCCACTGAGATTCCAAGCATGTCAACATCCACGACAAGAGACAGCTTGGCCTTCACAGGCAGCTACCACACAGCACCTGGCACCTCTGGCATAAGTAATGTGCCAATGCCCTCTACTCCCTGCACGATCACCAAGTTTTATAGTTTAACCAAGTCAAACGTGACAAAATCTTTCCCAAGTGTAGGCTCTTCTTTCAGATAAAACGCAGACCGCTTAACCCAATCTCTCTTTCCTGCCCTTAAAATACTTTTATTTTGCTTAAAATACTATTTATTTGCCTTAAAATACTTTTGTATTACTGTTGCACTATTATTCCACGCTGGACCACAACACAGACACGCTCAGATTACCAGGATGAGAAGAACCGTCATTTCCCTTCTCATTGTTAAAAGGTTTTTTAATTAAAGCTTTTCTTTTGTTAGCGCACAGCTGAAACCAGATTTTCCACTGTGCATACATCAGTCAAATCCGCATAACTGGAAACTAATTGTATGTGTTTCCCACGACACATAGCCCGAAGCCACATAAACAAACAGCGTGAAGCAGAGCTGGATATAAATCAAGGATTCTTTCGTTAGCTACGCACCAAGGTGTTCAGAGGTGTGCAGAGCAACGTCCTTTTGCAGTACCAGTGTGGAAATGCAAGAGACTTCTACAAGAAAAAGGCTAAATTCTAACCCAGTAAATACAAATTCAAAACATCCCCCCCTTAACTAACAGAACTGGAAGCAAATAAATGACATTTTGCACCTCACAAACCGTTATTTCACCTCTAAGTGGCACGTCTTCTCTAGTCTCACCTTGAGAGAGACACAGAAGTTTACTAAGTTGCATTTCCCTTGGTTTGGGGGTTGGCTTTTTTTTGGGCAATGGGCGTTAGTAATTTGGTTTGGGGGGATTTTTTTAGTTGTTTTCTAGTCTACTCTGAAGAAAAGGACACCACAGTTTGAGGCAGCAGGAGAAAAGGTTATGTCTGTAATTACGCTGTAGAAACAGAGAGACGTTCAAACTGCAAGGTCACCTCCCCTATTCACTTCAACAAGGAGATTAAAAAAGAGATTTGAACAGGTTTCAACTTACATCCCCGTCCAACGAGAGTGCCATGGAATGATGAGAGCCACAAGCTACTTCCACCACTTTCTTTATTAACAGATTTGTGCAAACTTGAACAGGAGTAATGCCCTGATTGGTTGTGCCGTTTCCAAGTTGGCTGTAACCATTATGTCCCCAAGCGTACACTTCACCATCTGCAAAAATATTTGTGGCGATGAAAAACAACTAAAAATTCCAGGGAGGTTAAGACAGAATTTTAAGAAATTAGCAAATACCAGCATGAAACAGAAAGGATGTAACAAAAAGCGAAACCATTACAAGAATCACCTGGATTCTTGTAAAATTATATACTTTGCTTTACATCCATATATATGGAGATACATTTATATATATTTCTATCCCAGCACACTGTGGAAAGAGATGGAAGTGCACAGGTAAGACCGAGTGCATCTTAACTGACTGAGTAAAAGGCTACAACCTGAACATAATGGAAATGGAAACTTCACTGATTACAGAATCCATTTACTTCCACTTAAGACCAACGAGAACCTCTTAGTGTACATCAGCCAGTTAACGAGTTAATACAATTACACCATAATCCATTTCTGTTAAATGCAAGTGGAACTTAAAATCTCTCACTTATGCTTCTATACTAAATGTTAATTTTCTACCTTCTGTACAAAGAACAACATGGGGTCCACTTCCATAACTGAGACTGGAGATCTTCTTTCCACATAAGGCTTCTAATTTCTTTGGTACTATTGTGCTCTGATTATCTCCAGTTCCCAAACAATTACTGCAATTCAGTCCAAAAACAAATACCTGAAAAACAAAAGAAGACTCACTTCAAATGTTTTATACTCAGATATGCACAGATGTGTAATCCTCAGGTCTTCATTAACTGGGGACAGAGTTTCACCTCAGACCAGCGGGGGCCAGAGACTTCCCACATGGAAATTAACAACCTCAGGAGGCACTTTGGATGTTAACTGATGAGTCTGAATAACTCAGATTCGTACAGTCCTGGAAGTTAGGCTTTTTATTTTCAGGAACTGCACCATAAAGTCTGCAACAGTGAAAAGTAGAAGACAGCATCTTCTTTTAAAAGCAAGTTGAAAACAGCGAATAGAGCATAAGCCTGTAAAGAGCTGTACTGTGGGAGGCTCATCCTACAGGCACTACTGTTAGAAGTTAAAAGGAAAAAACAAAACAAAAAAAAACCTTCTGTACCCAGTCTTTTTGAGAAACCTTCCCATTAATACATCCCAGAACACCTGGCTTGTTTCCTTTCAGCAGCACTATCCTAACTCCTAACAAGTTTCTGAATCATTAAAACCTACAGATAATCTTCCACGGTATTTTTCACTCAGCAAGCCACAACCTCATTTTCTATCTTCATACCTCTTTGCACTTAACTCCAAGCTACCACACCTTCTTTTAAATAATTCTGCCTGCCTTCAAAAAGTGCATGTGCTCCGTGCTGGGCTCAGCTCACCTCGTCGTTGTGCGTGATGTAAATGGCTTCGTTGGCCGACGTTCCGAAGACACACGCCTTCCGAATGGAAGCAATTTCTTGGGGGGAGAGCAAGGTAAATATTGGCCACTTGCCCACATCCACCATGATGCTGCTGTGTGTCATGACGCTTCTACAAGCGAGAGGACATTGCTGAAACAAAAAAAAAAGAACACAAAAAGCTTATTAAAAAGGGTATTTTGCACTTTCGTTAACAGACAATAAGGTAAATTCCTTTACGTGGACAAAAAAAAAAAGACACGTAGCTCTGAAAGTAAATAAAATGTATAAAATATGTAATTGTATTTAGGTGAACAAAAAGCTAGCCACTGGAAAAAACAGATTATTTTCTTAACAGGGTATTTAAGTAAACTATAACCAATACAGCTGAACATCTGCTCTTTAAAAAGCAAACTTATTAAAAATTTGTCATCTAACCAATATCCACTGGTGGCAGAGTAGAACTGGGAGGGAATTTTAAAAGGGGATTTCAGTTGCAATTCCAATTTATAAAACTTTCACTTGTGAATTTTTTTTTGTAGTCTTACAAGTTAAAAATGCCACGTAAGCAAGCAGTTGATACATATGTGAACCATGTAAATAAAAATAAGGCTGGAGCTGCTGTGAACATGACCCAAATCTGCCATGTCTTGTGTCATCAAAAGCTGTTATGGTCAAAAAACACTTGGGAGAGCAGGAACGCAGGAGCTCGTGCAATTAGGCAGTGAAACCTATCAGAGACCAGCAATTAAGTAAAACTGCCACAATCTTTTCCTTAGAAAAAAGGTGGATCACGTTTACAGCTGGAAGCACGGCAGGGTATGGCTGTGCCTGCCAGTGAACACAAATCGGTGAAACCCACCCTTCTCCAGCGCTCCCTGTTCCCAGTTTCCTCAGGACAATTGCAGCAGCAGCAGCTCAAAGAGCGAGGCTGACAGCACAAACACGGCGAGCTTGTCGAGGCACTGAACCCTGCACTGAACGGCATCATCGCTCACACCCTGAAGGGACTCTGACACTTCGCAGCCGTGATCCACGCCCAGGGCCATCAGCAAGCTTCGCGAAACGCGGGAGAACATCAGGTGAACAACTCCGCGGAAAGTCAGTGACAAGACAAATCGCCATAAAACAAAAGTAAAAAACAAAAAGGCAGGGAATCGTTCCATGGGTAAGAACTGCTGTCTCTACGCAGATGCCATCCCCTCATCAACACTTAGCTGGTCACTATTCATCACTTTGCTCCAGTGCGACCCAACCCCTCTGCTCTTGGCTGAGTTGTTTTCTACCCCTTGGTGGTGCCTGCCGTGATCCAGATATGGATAACAGTGAGAACACGAGCCTCTCTCCTCTTCTTCTGACACTCCTCGGTTCTCAAAACTGTCCTGACAAACAAAACCTGGCTTCAGAAAGCCATTTAACAACAGCAGTCAACTGTTATTCACTGCAGATGTTTACTGGAAGAAGGGAGTTTTTTAAAAAGTAGTAATATTAGCAATTGCAGGAAAAAAAAGAAAAGTTTGAGAAACGCTGAGGTCACTGTGGAATTATATCCACAAAAAACAAAACAAAACGAACCTTAACAAAAACAAAACCCAGGCAGGGTTGCTTCCTTATCAGATTTCATAACCTTGATCCAACAAACCCAGCTCTGCTCTACAGGCAACTTTCTGAGAGCCTGACTTAACTCTGTTGAGGCAGGTCTTGAAAACACCTGAAATCCCCAGATGGCAGATTCATAATAGATTTATTAGTAGAGCAGCTTTTCTTTTCCTTCCTTTTTTTTTTCCTCTCAAGTTTACCTGATGCCAAGGCATAGCACATTCAACACAGCTAAACAGGCCTGGATGGATTTAAGCCTTCCTAATTTCTAGTCCAGTTACAAGCACAGGCTAGTTAGCTGCTAAGATTTCTCACCTCACCTTGGCAAATCTTTTAACATATGACACTATCAATCAATTAAAACAAGGCAGCAATTACTTGTTCTTCTCAGCAGACCAAGGAAGTGTCCCTTTCTGACTTCACCTACTTAACTTGCCTCACATAACATACAGCTGCCAAAGCACAAACACGCCAACCTGGACATTAGGAAAACGATTTTATTTGCTGAAGTAATTTTCAGCACAACCTGTGAAGTTAAGACGTAAGGACGGCGTGCTATTTTTACTGGAGAATATCCTCGCAAACTGCCAAGTTTGACAGCACCCGGAGAAACCCATTATTCTACTCTAAAAGTAACATGTGTAGCACTTTTCCTCTCCCTTCCCGATCTGCGCACTGGGTCTCTAAACCATCTGACTTCTTTTCTGCTCTGTATGACTCAGTTAATCGCTGCTCTTTGACAAAACCTTCCCAAGCACTTCCCACACCTCACACCTCGTCAGGCAAGCCAATACCCACAGACAAAAGCTTCCAAGCACACCAGAGACTCCCCAAAACCGAGATAGGAGCAATTGGCTCCATCCACAGGTGAAGATCCTCCCTCACAGCTGCTAACAGGTGTTAAAGGACGCTGTGTTTTTTCAGCCATTTAAACTGTTACTGCAATTCTGCAGTTATTTCAGGGACTTTCCTCAAAAGATCCTTGAGGACAAACAACTCCCCTGCCGCTGGCAAGTTTGTTTCTTTAATAAATCTCAATCCTAAATTCTATCCAGGTTTAGCAACCGATGAAGGTTCAAAAATCCTTAAACCAAACAGACAACCAAAACCCCTCTCTTGGCTCTTATGTAGTTCTGACAGTCACAGGAAGAGAGGGGAAGAAAAAAAAAAAGCCTACAGTGAGGAAAAATGTATTTTAAGGAATCTATTTTTAAATGCAGGACCGTAATTGGAGGTGTCAGTGAAGTGAGTCAGTGTTACCAAAACTGAAATCAAATTGATTCTAGCATCCTGTAAGACGCACAACACACGCTCTGCGATACCCTGACTGACCCCTCACCCTTCATCCCTGCACAACAATTCGCCTGAATCCAGGGAGGGAAGGAGGAGGGGACAGGCACGTACAGAGTTCCTCCCGGACGAATCCTTGCCGGGAAAGATCCATCCAGGAGACTCCAGGCATGGCACTGCAAGCAGCGGCACAGAGGAACCCGGCGTCCTTCACTCACCCTTTCCCCGCAGCGCGTCAGCCCCAGAGCCAAGGATATTTACTCTTCCCGACAGGAGAAGCCTGTGCAAGGGCTGCCGCCCCTCAGCTGAGAAGTTTGTAAGAGCAAATGTGCCACGCACACCGGAGCCCCGAGCAGCCGAGGTATTTTAATCCTCATGCTAACAGCTCTCTCAATATTTTAGCTCTCAGGCTGTGGCTCAGATTCTGCGCGCAACAAGGCAGCGGTGGCTCTGAGGAGTGCCTGTCATTACCAACACGGCTCTTAAGTTAATTGCAGTTAAAAACCTTGAGAGTATAAAACCCCCCCGAGCTTAAACTGGCTGCTCTAGTTGCTTCTAGAAGCACCGCATGTATTTCTGCGGCAGGATCGAGCAGCCAAGGGAGCTCACAGCGGCAGCAGCTCTCACGGGTCTGACATCTCCAGCATGATCCAAACGGGAACAGAAACAGAGATCACTCCTTGAATTTCACTTAGGCTGAAAAAATAAGCAAGAAAAGGCGACTTATGAAAGGCAAACATGTCCCTGCCTTAAAAAAAAAAAGAAAAAAAAAGGCAGCGTTTACAAAATGCTTTGTTAAAACGATTTTAGATACCGTTCTACAGAGTTTATAGTTCAGCTAAATAAATCTACCACGCTGGATAGAACAATAGCCTAACACAACATCCTACCGGGAAAAACAGCACCAATTGTCCCGGCAACAGAAAAACTACAGTTAACTCCTCAAAGATTATCCCCTAATTTGCAAAGGCTGCTGGAATACAATCGCACGTCTGTTTGCTTCGCTCTTTCCCTCAGGCTCCAGTGCTGCAGTTCATTCCAGCGGGGCAGACCTAGTCCCGCAGAGAAAAACTGCAGGCTCAGGCCGTGGTTCCTCCCAATTGTCTTCGGGAATTACGAACAGCAGTGAGAACGCAAAGCTGGGATATCTGGCTTTAGAACAACACAGAGTGCCTGGCACACACTTAATACTCTTTTTAATTCGAAGTACCCCTTAGCCAAGGAAGAACCAAATCCTTCACATCACACCGATCTTCCCCCAGTCTACGTTTGCTTTTTTTAAATTTCTATTTCATATTTCAGCATTAAGGAGGAACATGAAAACAATACACTATTATTATTATTATTATTATGCACGAACCAAATAACATTACTGAGGCATTCTCCCTGCCAATGAAGACACTGCACTCCCTTAAAAAAAAAATAAAAACACTCTGACCTTACAGAAAGCAAAACTTCCATGGCAAAACTCAGGCGTTCCGAGCCCCTACACAATTTTATTTCCAGATGCCTCTAATGAGCCCTGCAGGGGAGGAAAGAACTGCTGATCCAAGCAAGGCGCTGACAACCAGAGCTCCCGTCTGCTTCGAGCGACCAGCTGAGAGGGATAAAAGCAAGCAAAAGGCACACAAAACCACACGGGCGAGCGTGACAGTCATTCACCCACCAGCAACAAACCTCCCATTACAAAACCGTAACTACAAACACACTTCGCCTTATTTTTTCTTTTTTCTTTTCCCCCCTACGCTGAGCCATTTTAGCGCAACCTTATCAAATCCTTTCCCTGGGGACGCGTTCTAAAGCAATGCCCGTCCTTCAATCTGATGCACACGGAGATAAAGCATTCAAGGGGAGACATCCACATCCAGGCGCTAAAGAATGAACGCATCTTCCAAGAGGCTTCTGAAGTTTTTTTCCCCCCCCAAAAAAATAACTCTGTGCTCCAAACTTTCCCATTTATGATGTCTCGTATCTTTTCTTTAATTCCACCCCTTCGTCGGGACGATTAAAGCCCGTTTTACCTTCAGGCAGCAGAGGACAGACAGCACGAAGGGGGTCACTTGAACTTCCTAAATCAGAACCCGGCAAGTTCCTTATAAAACAGGTAAATAAATATTCCTCGAGTGTCAATTTACAAGAGCTTTCCAAACTGGAACTCTGCAAGCTCCTTTAAGAAACGAAACAAAACAAAACAAAACCCCCCCTTCAGCGTAGAACCCGCGCGTTAAAAAGCCGAACAAACGCCGTAAACGTTCATAGAAAGCAGGGCGAGGAAAAACAACAACAACAACAAAAAATTGAGCTTCTCCTGCCTTTTTTTTTTTCTTTCTTCCGACCAGCCGGGTCCCTCAGCCAGGCTTCAGGAAGCCGGCGACAAAAGGGAAGGATAAACCGAAACACCGCGAACGAGGGAAACGCAAAAAGAAAAAGCCAATAAGAACACACGGGACCTGCAGTAGGAGCCTTCCAGAGGGCAGCAGGGGAGGGGTAAAACTGTCTGGGAGGGGTAAAACGAGATAGAGCGCGGCTGAGGGTGCCCGTCCCAGCCCAGACGTGGCGACAGGACCCTCTCCCTCCCTCTCCCGCTCCGCACGGGCACC
>VWZN01018306.1:164872-220491 GCA_013396955.1 Regulus satrapa
TTTTTTGGTTGCATTGTTTTCCTCCCTCCCCCCCCAGCTGCAGCAGTATCTTGATGGGGAAGCTGATCTCCAAAGGCTGGCGGAAAAGAGACGCTCGAGTTATCATGCTGGGGCTCGACTTTGCTGGCAAATCCACCCTTCTGTACAAACTGAAGAGCGGCCAGGCTGTGGAGACCTGCCCCACGGTGGGATTCAACGTGGAGGCCCTGAAAACACCCTGTGGCATATCCTTCACCCTCTGGGATGTTGGCGGACAAGACAGCCTGCGGGCCAGCTGGCCTAACTACCTGGAGGACATCAACACCCTCATCTTCGTGCTTGACAGCACGGACATGGCCCGGCTGGACGAAGCAATGGAAGCGCTGGAGGAGGCCCTGAGCCACCCCGGCATGGCTGGCGTCCCTGTGCTCCTCCTGGCCAACAAGCAGGATGTGCCGGGAGCGCTGGCTCCTGCCGAGCTGGGGGAGATGCTGCGGCTCGGGGGGCTGGCAAGGCACCGCTGGATGCTCCGGGGCTGCAGTGCCCACACTGGCCAGGGCCTGCAAGAAGTCCTGGCCATCCTGGGAATGCTGCTGCGGGGCTCGGAGCAGAGCTCCCTATCCCAGGAGCAGCCCAGCACGGGGCTGGCAGAGAGGAGACAAGCTCCAGAGCAAACCTGAAGCTCACACGGACGCTTCCCACTCACAGCTTGCCAGCAGGTTTGCCCACGGAGGGTTCCAGCCTCCAGGCACCCCCTGCAAGGAGCAGAGCTGCAGCTGGCACACACTGTGAAACACCCAGCTCCTCACCACCAAAACCCACCAGGAGGACCTCTGAGCAGAACTCCCATCACGGAGCAATTTTGCCCACATCTCTTGGACTCTCATCTCTGGCTGCAGCTTGTCCCACTGTCACCAAGTTCCACTCATCCACCTCACTGGCGTGCCCAGAGGCTCAGCAAGGCTGCTTTTCAACATTTATGAACTGTTAACAGAGATGTGTGCAAGGAACAGAAGTTTTCTTCATCCTGCAGCTCCCAGCCCAGATACATCTGTGCAGATGGGATGATCCCCACGCAGGAGGGGAGCTCGGATGGGCCCCTTGCTGCTTCTCTCTCAGCATGAATCTCGTGTTCATTGGCTGGGAACGCGGGAAGCACTGAAAGGAATGGCTAAACGGGAGCAGCGTAAGCTCAGGACTTCAAATGGGCAAGCAGCTAATTGGTTTTAGTGTGGCATCTACAGGTATAATAATCTTCAAGCCGTGGAAGCAAGCTGGGATTTGATGGTGTCAAGCAGTTCGAGGATGTGTGTTAATTTATTCATTTCTTGTAATGGTTCTTTCTCTCTCCATTCATCGTTTTTAACAAATAATTATTTCATTTAAGTGGTCCCTTCATTTTTCCTTGGATTATGTTTAGATATAAAGAAATCAGACCTGATTTTAAGATGCTTGAAAATACAACTCCATGGCCAGTCAACCTCTAAATATCCTCATGGTGGCCTGAACAGCCAAGACAAAACCCTGTCTCTCAGACTTTTGAAACTTCATGAGACCACTCCACATGCATTGGTTGGTAACTCTGGGCACCTATGGGCACAGGCAGGCTGGTGACCAAAGGTCTTTCCACACTCAGCTGTGTCCAGGGCAAATGAAAACACCCTTGGCAGCTCACAACAGGACCAGATCCCATGTGGCAGCGATGGCCTTTGTCCAATCCTGCACAGCCTACCATTGGCAAGACCTATCAAATGTGTGCCTTAGGGCTCCCTGTATCCAGGATTCTGTTACCCAGAGTTAAAATTAAAATATTTCATAGTAGTCCCTGCTTCATTATGGAATGAATGGGGGAACGGGAGGGATAAGACACAACATTTTTATTTCTACTTTCCATTTCTGTGTCTATTCGGAAATCAGCTGCTTTCAAGGAACGGCATACTCAGCCTAGAATCACCAAGGAGAAAAACAAATGCAAAATCCTCTTCTGTTCATACCAGAGCATTTTACAGTTGTTAAGGAATCAATGGTCCAGCTGTTACTCATGCTCTTATTAGCCACACTCCAGAGAAGGCAGCAGCTGGAATAGAGAGCTCAAACAGTCATCAAGAAACAGAATCAGACATCTCTAGGAAAGTCTCAATAAAAGAACCCTTCCCACCTGTTTAAGCTGCATTAATGTAGAATTACTACATGCTATAAAGCAGTGCTGCAGCATCGATGGGGCCTAAAGCAATCACAGTTCTGAGTGTGTTTAAACAGCACTGAACCATATAATTAATTACAGGACCTGTGTGCATGGTGTGGAGGACAAAATCACGTCTTCAAATCTTTGCAGGTGACATCAAGCTGGTTGATCTACCTCCAGCTTGTTGCAGGTGGTCATTTTTTTGCCTCTAGCACATTTTTTTTTGCCTCTCACACACCTTTTGGCCACTTTGGACACGAGTTCTAGAGGAACAATGTAAAAGGCTCTGTGCTGCATTGCCATGCCAAAGAAAAAAGTTGTCCTTGTTGAGTTTGCTGGTGTTTTAGTCTTGTGTCTCACATGGCACAAAGCAGAGAATTGTGTGTTAAGGTAAATTCAACAGAGCCTGAAAGGCTGTGGTGGTGATGTCTTATTCCTAAATGTCCCTTGAAGCCTGCATTTGACTCTACAGGATTGTCTGCTGGTAGTTAATAAAAGAGACACTGAAGCCTTCCCATTTTCATCTGTGTGTGTTTTTAAGCTCTTTTAAAAAATTAAAAATCAGCTCCTCTGGCAGCAAATAGAAGTAACCACTAGCCTTTGGCAGACAGCACCAATTGAAAACAGCAAGGTGGGAGGTGGGGAAGAAAGGGCGATGGGATTCTTGAGTGCCTGAAGCTGATGAAGCCAAATTCCAGTTACTGAAATTGTTCTCACTTCCCCTGAAGCAGTAATTTGGCAAGACAGCCCATCTCATGGGGTGTCATGTGATTTACCATCCTTGTTTTCTGGAATAAGGCTTTTCTGGACTCTTGGTCACATTACTCAGCCCATTAATGCCCTTGTTCAGAGACTGTCGAAACAGTGATGGGTCATAATATTTGAAATAGAAGCACGGAGTTTATTTACTTCCAATGATTTGATTTTTCTCCTGTGTCGGACAGCTGCTAACACGAGGCAGTCTAATGAGCACTGCACGGCTCTAATCAAAGGCTTGCAGGACTTGCTCACCCAACAGCACTTCAGTGTTTCAGTGTCAAAACTCCTGCCTGGTTCAAAGGGAGCAGCACGGCAGTCTGCAGGAAGCAGCCAGCTCCAGGGAGGGAAGTTTGTTACCTCTTTCCTATAGCAATTCTGCAGGAGAGCCCCTGCTGCATGGAATGATGTTAATCCCTAAAACATCTCTCCTCACGGATTTCAGCCAGGAGAGCACCCTCAAACTTAGTTTCCATCTTCCTGGGCATGTGATAGATGTCACAGTCTCGGCACTGATTTCTAAAAATAACACAGCTTCTCTCTGAAGAGCAGGTATAAGAAAAATCTTTAGAACTTTGTTTCAGGTTTCTCACAAATTTGAAGCATCCTTCAGGTTATTTTTCCCAGAGCCCACTCTGGTTGCTCAAGATCCTGTTTTAGAAAATTTTCTGGGTTCACTCTGGTGTGTATTAACCTTTACAGTGACATAACCAGAATCCATAACTGTCCATTTATCTTCCCAGCCACTGAGATGAGCCATACAGGTAATTATCTGGTAATTATCTACCCTTGCCTGGAGCTGTCACACACAGCAGCCTCCCTGCCCAGGCCTATTATCAATTCCAGCTCCTGGGCCTCCCATCCCATCTCCCTTTTGCAGGGATCACTGCAGTGGGAGTTACCACCATGTCTTGCTGTTTTTTCAAGGACACCAAGACTCTTCATTACTCTTTCACACCGTTTATGAAAGGATATAGCTTATTCCTCACTGATTTACTAACTTTTCTGTGGGACTAGTTTTTAATGCAGCTTCCTGAGTACGAACCCAGCACAGATTTTTATTTTTTAATTCTTGTCAAGAAGTTTTCCATCCTCCTCCAGAGAACAGGAAAGCAGCAAAGTGGGGGAAAAAAACCCACACAAAAAAACCCCAAAAAACAACCCCCCCCAAAAAAAAAAAAAAACAAAACCCCAAACAACCAACATTAAAACCAGGAAGGACGATTCATCTTTCCCTCCTCACCAGCACAGGAAAGGTGACTCACCTTTTCCCTGCTCTCTTAGCAACTTCCATTTTTCAGCCAGTCCATGACACAAAACAGTTTCTACTTTCACAGTGGCTGATTTCTGCTGTTGGCATTGTTGCTTTATTTTCAGATGGAGCTACGTGCTGTTTGTCCTGCAGTTTCTGGTGGAGCTTCCCTGATGGGTTTCAGTGTTGCTGAAGGGCCTGAGATCAGAGGGGAACCATGAGATTGCAGGGTGAGGGCATGGACGGTGTCCAAAAGTATTTAAAGAGGGAACAGGCAGGCACAGGGTGCATGGGAGGGATCTGTGACCGGATGTAACACTGGGAGGAGAGTGTTAGGGCAGCAGCCAGAGACCTGGAAAAGGCTCAGGGGGAAGAAAGGTCAGTAAGAATTTTTTTAATGGCTAAGAAGAGATTTTTTTTCAAACACAATATGGAAAAAAATATTCCAATCTTCCCTTTTTTGTTAGAAGACAGGCTGAATAATACAGTGAAATATCTTAAATTTCGCTTTACACACCTAATAGTTGTAAAGTAATTTCTTCCCCTTAAAGAAACGCTGAAATAGCACCTATAAAGATTCTCCACAGGTAATTCACCAACAAAAAGCAAGGGGCAAAACCATGTGTGATGCCATCTCTTAAAAAATTCAAAATTGGTGTCAAATGGTATTAAAAGCCAGTCATGCAATAATGATTAAGACAGATTACAAACTACTGTTCAATACATCAGAGGCTTCAAAGGGTTAATTACTGGCCTTCATCTAAGCTTTCCCACACTTGATTTTTTTCATGATGCATTTGCTTGAGTGGAAGCCCTGAGCCTGCCATCTGGATATGGTTAAAAATGCCAGGTGAAGGCTGGGATTTGGGCTAGGAATTCAGGATGCATCCATGGCCAGGAGTGCATCGTCACCACATCTCATGCTTCACACATTATGACTTACGTAGAATTCCTGCCAAAAGGGGAAAAAAAAGAAAAAAGAAAAGAAAATTTAACCAACTTCTATGACCCAGACCTGGAAGCACTGCAGGGAGAGCGCAGGAAATTTCAGCTGCAAAACAAAAGCCAGGCGGCCTCGAGTCAGTTGTTCATTTCCAGCCATCTGCTTTGTAATCTTGAGCAACTACACACTGAGTAAGGAGCAAATTAGGTGCACACCAACTTTCTCTGGTGTAATGGAGGGCGACAGCCTGACTGGGGAAGTCAGTCCCCAGGCACAGAGCCTGCAACTGGCTCTGACACCCTCCTAGAGAGGAGCTTTTGCTTGTCTGACACCTCTTTTAGCTCTCGCACCATCTTAGGTTGGAAGGAACACGGATGCAGTTCAGCAGCCTCAATTATTTCCAAGGGGGGGGAAGAAAACCCCCAAGTCCCCAGTGTTAACACTTCAGTGGTAGCAGTGCTGCTCTTTGAGCAGGTGACTGGGACTGGAGTAAGAGCAAACAAAGGCCCTGAGGAATATTTGCTGTATTCTTGCAACTGGAAGCATGAGAAGCAGCCCTGAACTCCAATCAAGAAAAATTATGGACCTCAGCAAACTTCCACTTCTAAACATGCAGGACTCACATGTTCACATTTTCTTTCCCATCTTTAGGGGCCAAGTCTTTCTTCTATTACATTTAA
This sequence comes from Regulus satrapa, assembly GCA_013396955.1. Lineage (NCBI taxonomy): Eukaryota > Metazoa > Chordata > Aves > Passeriformes > Regulidae > Regulus > Regulus satrapa. The sequence continues at coordinate 170,668 of VWZN01018306.1, forward strand.
ACTAATACACAACTGAGGTGAGTAAAACTCCAGGAAAAATTCAAGAGTTTAGATGTTGACTAAAACATCAGGTACAGAGAAAACGGTGACCTTTACAAGAAGCTATGTCTTCCCTTTCCGTCAGTTTTCAATACTTCAAAAACAGAGCTCTTGTTGAGTTCACATAAAAACACCTCCCTGGATACAGATAGCCACACAAAGCTCTGTGCAAACACTTGGCTCTGTGCTGCTGACAGTGAGGTTGTGTTTAAAACCCCAGCAGTTTGATAGCAGGGAGGAAGGAACATGCTGCTGCTTGCAGGAGTGTGGTGCCACCTTATTAACTGCTCCCCTTGGACCGAGTCCTTTCCTCGTCCAAAGCCCTGAAATTTGAGAGTTTGAAACCGAGATTGCAGAGCTGGAAGTATTATCTCTAAGTATCCAGCACATCCAGCTCCCAGTAAGTGTTCACAAATGAGCCCTTTGGACAGAAATTTCTCCGCGTGAGATGCAACATTCCAGCAGCAATTGAAACAAACACACATTAAAAAGGTGGGGGATTTTAAAAAAAAATTGTTCTAAAGCAGTAAAGGCAGTGACTAAGAGATCTGAAACAGCTGAAAGAGCACTTTTCACAAAGCAACAGATTTTTAAAAAATTTTCTAGGTATTTGATTTAAGCATGGGAATTTGACAAGTCCAAATGCTCCCTCTACACCGATCACCTCCTGAGATTTATATGCAGCCATGCTTAACGTGACAAAATCCTACGACCAGGCAAACCACTCCTAGAGAACCAATGGCAAATAAATACTCTCACAATTACTGGGTCAGACCTCCTGCAAGCTGGGATCACCAGGACAAGAACAGAAGGGATTTATGCCTCATTTTCAATGTTGCAACACGCAGGCAGTGTGCACATTTCAGGGAGCTCTATCAGGTACATAAAAGTGCGAAATGCAGGGGAAACCAGCTGCAAACTGCGTCAAACAGATAGAAACAGCAATGGGTCTGACCTCAGGGCAAGAATTCCCTTAAGCATTTCTCTGCACAAACCTAGAACTGAACTTGGCCCATTGGCAAAAGATTTCGATGTCGTCCGCCCTCTGCGTACAATCAATTTTGTCCAGGCAATCATCTGGCTCCACGAATGAAGGTTAGAAACAAGCAGATAAAGCCACTAAAGATGGTCAGCCTGCAAACAGCAGATGCAGACATGAGCTCCCTCACGCTTCATCTCAGCACATAAAAGAAAAAAAAAGTCCAACCATTTTTCCATAGGACCCTACTTAGCAAAGAGGATGGTTAATCCATGTTCCACACCTTTGTTCGTCCCTGGAGCGTAGTTAATGTAGGGAGCAAATGGACAAGCAACGTCCCGCTGCAGCTCTCGCAGCGTGTCCAGGGAAGAGCCTCCCTGCAGGGTGTCTAAATCCTTCACAGAACTTGCCCCTTTCCCTCTGAGGCTGTGTGGTGACATCCACCCGTTCTACTGCTACAGATGAAGGCAGAGAGCAGCCTGAAAGGCTCCCACCTTCATTTTAAAACAGAAGAATCATGTTGTTAAGGTTCTTAGGTGTGTTAACACTATGTTGCAATCTCTCCAACGTTAAAACCTTAGAACTAAGATTGGAAAAACCCCAGCTTTTAAGTTCCTTTACAAGCTGGGACGCTGTTCAAGCTGTATCATGAGTGCATTTGAACACGGAGCTGCTCGAGTGCCTCTGCAGCAGCAGCTGGAGAGCTCCGGGGCCAGGCCAGCAGCACGGAGCAGAGCAGCCCATTACCATTTCTGTGGCAGCATGATGCACGGACTAGGATCAGGGAAGCAGAAAGCTGCTCTAGCTCCTAACTCTGCATCTTGACACGACACAGTTTTGCTGAGCCGCCTCAAGTTATGTCCCAGCCTGAAACAGACCTCGGCAGCTCCAGCTCACGCTGCTGTCAAGGTGACAGTGACAATCATAACAAACCCCTGCAGCAAAATCTCCCAAGGCTGTGCCTGGTGGAGCCCAGTTTTCTACTGATTGGGTTTTTTTTTCCTTTTCCTCCTGAAAAGGGCTTCCTGATGGCTTTGGCATAATTTGTTGTCCTACATATGTTTGAATAGAAGCATAATTGTGCCACAAAAAGGAGTACTTTTTATGCAACAAAACAGAAGGAACACACGGCACAGCATTCGGTGGAAAGGACTAGTTTGAAAGCCATTCACAATCTAGAGGGCATGGAGAGGAGCAGAACAACAAAGTGGGCCTCAGCTATCACCGAGACCACTGGGATTAAAAAAATCCCAAACATCTCCCTGTCAGTGGCTCTTCTTACTAATTTCTCTGTTTAGCAGATCAAGCAAACAAAACGGAAGTGGCTCTACTTTGTACAAGTATGGGGAACATTAAGATATCAACTAGGTCTTACTCTTTCTAAATAAGACATGCCTTAAAATAACTAATTATTTATTCCAGTGTAGTGTCTTTCAAGTCCTCCAGGTAAGATCCTTGAGGATGATGAACATCCTCTGATTCCATCATTTACGTGGATAATCCACGATTATCCCCTAAGATCACACTGGGTTACAAAAACCCAGCACAGCTCATTTTGTCAACTGAAAGCTGAAGGAACCAAAGGGATTAAAGAGCTTTTGGAAATGGGAACTAGGTGCTTATGAAATCTTTGTCCTTCGCATCCCCACGGACGAGACTTTGTAGAGATTTAAATACAGCACTGGAAGCTCATCTCCATCTCCCACCCACGGGGACAGGGGTTTTCCCAGGTGGCTCAGCCAAGTGGCACAGAGAAAGGATGGCAAAGCCACAGCTGCACCTCTCAAAGCGTTCAGGTGGTCTCCTTCCACTGGTGCTGTCCCGTAACCACCGCAGGACTGTGCTCATGAGGAGGCTGCTGGACAGGGCAAATCTCTGACAGCTCCAAGCTCTTCCCAAGCAGCATCCCAAAGCGGACACCTGTGCCAGGGGGAGGGACAGTGGCCATGAAAGGCTGTCTGGCCCAAGGCCAGTTTTGGTGCACACTCCCTCCCCAACCCATACTGGGCCGGAGTTGGGCTCCCTTGTGCAGGATCCCGAGCTTAAATTAATGCTGAATCAGCAAATCAGCCTTGCAGCAGGAGCCTAAAGGACGTTTCTGGAGGCAGGAGACAACGGTGGAAGTTCCTCGACACTCCTGGTCCACGCCTTCAAGGCTTTGAGCTGAAGTCACCGTTTCAGTGGAACGGCTGCAGCCCACTCACAGAGCCCCCTGTACACACCTGGGAAATGCGTCTGCACAAAGTATAAAACTCCGTATCCAAAGTTTCAGAGATGACTGCATTAGCTTACTTTATTCATACTTGTAACATACTTCAAACTTTGATGCGGAGTTCTGCTAACTAATATCTAGTCAAAGACAAAAACCCCTAAGTCAATCCATGAAGACTAAGCAGTTCCATAACCTTCAAAATAAGTTCTTGAATGTTTTATAGTATTTGATAGCAGCTTTTTATTGGTTACAAAACCTAAGCCCATATACAAAATTAGGAACACATTTAGATGCCTCTTTGAAAGAACGTTTTAGTCTATTTTAACTGATAGTTTAAAAAAATAATAAAAACAATGCAATTTTAAACACTGTTCTGAAAACGTAAAAGTGCAGCAATATACTTTGTTTCCTTTATTAACTATGAAATGGTGCAATCCCAATCAAAAGCCGATAAGGTCACAGCAGAAAGAACTGAGCAAGCACTTTGTTCTGCCTTACCCAGTTCTCCGATGTTCACTTTTATTGTAATGCATCGAGTGCAAGAAAAGGATCCAATCTTTACAGTAGAGGAAAACTCTTGTTTCAGCATCAATTTGCAGGCAATCGCCAGAACAGCAGTGGGGGTAGGCTGAACCGGGTGCGCATCAGTCTGTGGAGACCAGACTGAGCTGGAACGGAGGGGGGAAAATGTTCGTTCACACCAACATCTGCTGGAACTCGGATTTCACAAAAACTTTGTGACCTTACCTAGCTTTGACTTCTTATTGTTTAGTTTTTTAGCGAACACCACACAGTTTCAAGATTTTAGACTATAGTGTGTGAATAGGATGCAGTTACCATATGAAGCTTCAACTCAACTTCTGGGAAAAGAAAAAAGGCACAATGAACTTCAACTCAATTTTATGTGCACAAGAGTTGAAAAATCTGAGCCACCTTAAAGAGAAATTGATTCTAAAATTTATAAAACCTATAAATAATCAGAGGCCAAACCACTATATTAAAACAGATTATCTAGCAAGTAAAAATCTTGCAGTTTAAACATACGCTTGTATCCAGCTGAGATACAAGACAACTCACTCTTTAAAGTGGCTCCACCTTGGCAGATATATATTTAATGAATGCACACCTGCTATGTGTTGTTCATCAGTGGAAAAACAGCTGATCCACAAAGCTCTGATGGCATCTGTCCTTATCTTCATCACAGTAAATACAACCCACATCCAATAACTAAATTAGTTTAGATTTTTTTTTCTATCCCTTCACATCAATGCATTGGGAAATTACACCCAGTAAACAACAGCAACAAAACCAGTTTGTGTGATAGCTTACAGAATTCCAAAATTACCCATCTTCGCCCCAGCAATACCAAAAATCCCTTTGAAAGTGACTGGGTCAGGCGATTTTTCCAAAAGCAATGACTTCACATACCTTATATAAAGTTATTTAATGTGCGCTGCACATCAGGTTTACGCTGAGTAACGGCAGCTTCCATACAGCCTCACACATCAACCAGTTTGTATGTTTTTAATCACATGAATAAGATTTGAGACTAACTTGTGAATTATTCTTCCAATACTCCAAGAATGAAGCTTTTATGACGCTTCTAAGTAGTTGCTGGTTTGTTGCCAACCACATCATCATAAGCACTGGTTACTAAGTAAAAAATAGTTTAAGACTAAATTACAGTAAACATGAAAGCTCCACAGTTTAAACCCAATATAAATCAACCATATCCAATTATCAATTTAAAACAGAAGATAGTGACTACTGAAAGTTGAAAGCAAGATTCTTTTTAACTAATACATTTTTGGACAGAATTTTTTTTTTTTTTTCTACAGTCTGGGACTCTTGCTTTCAGCTTAAACAGAAGTTCAAGTCCATAACAGGTTGTAGCTCAGGTAAAATACCATGCACAGCATTTGATTACTTCAAAACAGCAGGAACACACAGGCTGAAGTGAGTGGTCAAATAGGGCTCGCTGTTCTCAAAAATTAGGTATAATGGCAAAAGCTTTACCAGTCCAAATCTACAGTTCATTCTCCAACCCTGGTTTCTGAGGCAGTTAATGAACACACATCAATTACTGATAGCTGAAGTAGTTTTTTTTCATTTGTTTTAAACTTAAGTGTTTAATCAATTGCCAAGTGTTGTGTTTTTATAAGTTACTTTTATTTCAGTTTCACCAATGAAATTCATTTGGCTTGCATTTTTGAATCTATTCTTCCACAAAGTTTATGAAAATATGTTTGTGGAGGACGATGATGGAGGCTCAGAGCAAACTGGGCCCCGGTAAAGTCTTCCAAAATGTATGCATCATACCAAAGTGTCTTGATCCACAGCGCACCATTTTCCAAAGAAGCTACTTTTCCGTGGAAAGCCAATGTGCCACCACTATGGAATATTCTTAACAAAACTGCAGATTGCGGTCGTCAGCATGTGGCACCAGGAAAAAGGCAAAAAAAGGTAGTTGGGACTGTTAAAAAGAATTCTGAAACAGTTTAAGAGATCATGCATATGCATTTACAGTCCATGTGATAGTGATGTTTGGCAACTGCAAAGTGACCAATACATGGCTTGCTTTAGAAGCATCAAAACGAAGAGGCATGTGTGTCTTGGAGCCTTTTGTTTCTTCACTTGGTAGCCATCTGGTGGTGCTTCGTACTGGTGTGGGACAAGAGAAGCTGCACTTTTTTTGAACTTAAAAATTAAATTCCTTTGTTTGAAGGTTGGCCGTCGGGTCGAAGTTGTAAGTACCTCCTTGAGTGGCTTCGGGAATGAGACTGGGGTCTTCATCGATCTACAAAGCACAACAGCACAAACACATGAGGGGCCAATTTCCTGCACGACTGGGTACACACAGAAGACACTCACAAATGTTCATGTTTTCTTTTTTAAAAAAAAAATATTATTGCAGTAAAATTAGATCAGTTTTTTTCCAATTCAATCCCCCAAATGTGTTTAAAAAGAACAATACATCAAGTCTGTTCTAGTACCATTAGGGAAACAGAAAATTGTAATGGTTAGGGACAGCGCTGCTGTTTGGTCAAAGCAGCTGCTATTTTATCTGTGCAGTTTAATTTTCAGTGCCAATTTTTAGTAGTTCTGGAGTTGGCTAATCACTAGTTGCGGATTCCAAAATTAGTTTTGTACTTTCGCCCACTTTCGTTCAACATGAAAATATATTTTTGTCAGCAGCTGATAGAAATACTTATATAAAGCTTAAAAGAGTTCTTAGTACCTTCTATCAGAATTTGAAGGATTTAGAACTACTCATTTCAGAGCAGTTTTATATAGGTCTCAAACTCAATCTGAATTTGGTTTTTAACCTTGAGTACTTTGTTACTCTATGGATACAGAGTGAAAGAAATCAGCAGCCAACTTCACCCAGCTTCCTCAGAGCTGTTAGAATTCAGGTATTTACAGCCTCAAGGAATAGCAAATAACGCCGTCAGTAGCAACAAAATGCACAACTTCAAACTCGACCCATCCTCCTGCAAATCACCAGCTGCACTGTTCTGAGCCCCATTTGGGATCATGTGTCATTCAGAAGCAGGAAAGAGCCCTTGTGTTTCTCACACCTGGCGCCTTGCAGTAATGCACACATCAGAAATGACTCACCTAAAATACTTCTCTTTACTTTGGGTGACACTGTCTAAACTGTTTGGGGGCAAGAGACTGAGGTCTTTTGTGACAGCACCGATGTGATGCACGTCACTCGCCCATGTGACCACCGAGTCGGGTTTCAGAAGGTTTCGCAAAACGTTTTTGTTTTGATAAATTAACACTTCTGCCTTCTGCAGAGAAACTACTGAGTAACCCCACCTAAGCTCACCTGCCTTTAACACAAGAAACTGAAGTCAGGAAAAGCTGGTCCTGAAGTGCAGGCTGTGCACTTTACAGGGCTCAGCAAAGGGACAGATGAGATTAGCAATGGAGGGACGTCACACAGCCAGCAACATGTCATGAGAATACAGAAGATCCTGAAGTGACAGAAGGCAAGAACACTCCTGGACAGTCCATCTTAACACTGCCAATCAGGCTATCATAACCAATCTCTCGTGTCCCTGGAGCAATTATGGAATTTCTACAACTTTGAGTTTCAGAAGCTCCAGAAAACATAATAACAATATAATAATCTAAAGGAAAGTCCTGCTCTTCAGCAAAGGAGGCATATTCAGCCATTCAGGCATAAATTAAATTGTGTTAACGTAAAAAGTAAATGCACAAAGGGGAGTACTACCCCCAAATGGGGATATTTTTCCACCCACATCAACCAGAGTGTGCTCTTCAGTTAGACACAGAAGTCTCTATGGAGACTCTAAGACACTGCTCACAGAATCACTCCAGGCATAGTGAACTTTTCACGTATCAGCCTCTGGTGACTAACTTCCCAATCACATGATGTGCCCATGAATTGAAAATTACCGAGTCTTGAAGTTAGAGCGGGCATTTGGAGAGTTCAATTTAAGAAAAGAACTGAAAAAAATAGTTCTGCTAGGCTGCAGAACTACTGACACCCTGGACAGCCTAGAAAAGATAATCTGATTCCAAACTGCATGTTGAAGCGCTCCTCAAGAATTCACAAGCAGCCAGTAGCAGGAAGAGGTAGAAGCAGAGGGTCAAAATACCTAATCTGGGTGGGTGCAACAAAATACTGGATGCTCTAGATCAAACAGCTGCAGAAAGTTAATAGTTTTGATGCACAATCCAGACTGAGTAAATACAGAGCTGAAATACAAAAATTCGTATTCAGCAATTATTTTATTGTATTGTAATTGTATTGTACAATTTCATCTGAAAATAAGGATCCACTGCCCCTTCCAAAGGCTGATGTATGAGAAAATAAAAAGGAGAAGAAAATAAAAGAAGAGCCAGAGAACCATTTTGATTTTAATCACAAGTAATTACACGTCGATCTGACAAAATTAAGTGAGCATCAATCAAGCTGTTAGCAACACAAGAGTAGTCCTCTTGATTGTGCTGAAGAAAAGCCCTGGTATTGAGAAACTCTTCAAAGGCTTTAAATTGAGGGAAACTACTGAGCAAGGACCAGGAAAACTAACTTTGGAGACAATGTATGTTCATGACCACCAGAGCTGAGGAACAGTGACAATGTACTTACTAAGCTAATAGCAAAGTGCATACACTTTTCCATCTTTAGCATACTTACATCATCACCAGAGAAATATTGATCTATAATTTCAAATGCTAGTTTATAAATGTCTTCATTCTCGTGCTGTTGCAAGGCTTCGATTTTCTCTAACCCTGAATAAAAGAAAATGGAGAAGAGTTTTCTAAGATTAAACCAGAGTTACTGACTACTTTAAAAGAATACGAAAAATTATTAAACATTACTACTGAAACACACTAGAAAAGATATAGCTCAGTTTGAAAATATGATCTACACAGCAGCCATCTTTGTCTCTAAGAGGAAGGAGAAGAGGTTTGTGAACTTTAGATGCCACGGAATATTCGATTTTATGAACAACAGAAAATGGAGTCTTCCCTTTATTTAAATAAAACTTCTTTTTTTTTTTTTTTAAGAACTTCTGTCTACTACATAATTTTGGGGTTAGTCATTGTGCTTTCCATATATCCCCAAAAAGAACTGGCTGCATTTGTGTGTTGCCTGTAAGTTTAAAACAGCAAGGTGACAAAGCAGCTGAAACATTAGTCCTGTTTTCAAACTGGATATGGAACAGCACAAGGAAAAAGCTTCCAGTGCATTTTGTCCTTCAATATCTCTTTATTATAATATATTAATTAGCATATGTTGCACTTTGGATTGCGATATTGAAAAGACTCCTCATCCTGCTTCGGTCTGTAATGAAGTTATGATCCTAAAACTGCTTCCAAGGCAGTGAACCAGAGCAAGAATTGTGTGTTTTACCACAGGAAAAAGTATGTGCAATTATCAAATGAAAATGATTACCATTCTCATTGAAACCTAAAAAATATCTAAGCTACAGAAAGCTTCTTCAACAATTGCCTCTACACAGCCATCTCCCAATTGAAATAAACAGACAAAAAAGTAATGTCTCTCATTAAAAGTCTCTCTTGTTTACTCAAATAGCCCATGTTAAATAACACTGCAGTAAACATCAACAGCAGCAAGGGGAAGACAAAATATCATCCAGCCAATTAAATTTCTTAAAAGCCTAGTAAGCTCTTACCTCCACACTCTTCTATTATTTCAGCTATTGTGCTAGCCTCATCACCAGCCATTATCAGGATGTTTTTCAGGCCATCCAGCACCACCTGTACCACTTGAGAATCCTTTACTGAGAGTAGATTGCAGAACGGTGGGATTACATTTTGTTGTACAAGGTATTCAACCTAAATAATTAGAAACAAAAAAAAAAAAGAAGCTTTCAACACACTGTGCTTCTTAAGCAAATGGCTGCGTGTGCAACATTTTAGTGACAGCTTGAAATCCCCCTACACATACCTGATCTTTTCTCCCACTTATTGTCAAATTGCTAATTGCCCAAGCAGCTTCCTTTTGTGTCCCGAAGTCCCCCTGAAAAATAAAATTAATAGCTCATTCAAATCAGCATGGAAACATCTGCCAAACTTATTAAAAACCACAAATGCCTCATGATTTATAAAAAGAGGATGACAACTTGCATAGCTGATAGCTTGACTGACCTTAGCCAGCTGGTGTATGATCATGGGGATTAGCCCAGCATCTATTACAGCCTGAACTTGTTGCTGGTTTCCTGCTGTGATATTGGAAAGGAACCAAACTGCTTCCTACAATGGGATAGAGCAAAAAAGCAAAGCACTTTAAAAAACTAGTCAGCACATGAAAGAAAGAACTCAACCAAACCTGGCCACCTCAAAACCTAAAAGCATACCATGAGCCATCACTAAACAGCCTCCTCAGTAACACTTCTGGCACACAAACTTTTGTTGCACTGTGGAAGACAACAGGGAATCAATGTAAAATTAATGTGATGGATTCACAGGGCCAGATTCTCTCTCACACAAGGAATGTCTCCATATTTCAGGGGTAATATTGATGTAAATCTCATATCCACTTTGTACTGCTGGAGTCACAGACTTTAAACTTTCAATCAGTTTTACAAGGAAACCAGGAAAACTGGTAAAGCATCACAAAAAAAGGACATGTCCAGTAATCCTACTACTGACAGCTTAGTAATGATAAAAGGAAGACTTCACCTCCCATTTTCTTTGTGTAACATGGTGTCCACAAATCTCATCCAAATATCACACGTGACACTCTGTCCCGTAACTTTGCTCAGCAGTTACCCCTTCAGGAGGTTCATCCAAACAGCTACCACCTATCTCATGGCAGTTACAAAAACCCAGAACATCTTAAAAAGGCTCCAATCTTAAGCAAAAGATGTGGCAAGCAGGCGATTATGAACTACTGCAGGAAAAAAAAACATGGGTTCCCACTTTTTAGGGATGTGTATCTTGCTTTTATTTCTATTTGCCTCTCACAATATAGACTTGAAACAAAACAAAAAGTCAAGCATTTTTGGACTTCTTTTCTTTTTTGTATAAAAATAATTCCCTGGCATTCAAAAGAACTCTTCATCATTCTTTTGTGAGAGTTAAAAGGACAGGCAAAAGTAAATCACATCACTTGGACTGTCAAAGGTAACTTCTTCAGAGATCTTCACAGATGACAGGGCCTGAAGAAAGAGAGATTCCTCCCAGGCAGATTTCTCCTCAGTGAAACATTGTATGGGAGAAATCACATAATCTAAACAAAAAAGCCTTCCCCTCAGCCAGACCATCTTTGCAATGGAAGATGGCACAATGACAAAAAAAACCCCAAATAACATGAAATACAGCTCTGGAAAAGGAGGCACTGATAATTTTCAAACTCTCCCTATTCCACCCAATCCTTGCAGCAGTGAAGTTATTTCTGCCAAAGGGAAGTAGATGAAATGCAGAGACAATAGGGTGTGATACACCCTCCTTCCCTGAAGGTGAAGATGAACAAGTGAACAAACTCTACTATGAAAAGGTGGAGTGGGAAAACTGGATCAGTCTTATGCGACTCACTGGACTCAACTAAAATTATGAAAAGCTGTAACTGAAGTTAGCCAGTTACTTGCTCTGCAAATGAAAAGAAAAAGTATCTCACTCCAAAGCAAAGCCCTTCAGTCTTCCCAGAAAGCACCAGGCATCAACACCAATGCACAGACCCTCACTATGGCTGTTTGGTTTCAGTCCTAATTAAGCACCAGCCTCAAAGGCTGCATCTTTATATAAAATTGCTCACATTCTGGAAATAACAGCTGTAGGGAATTCTTCTGTAATATTCCACAGGCTACTGTTTTATTTCTTTAAATAAAATACTAAGTTAGGAAGAAGCAATTCATACCTTGTTTATCTTCTCTTTTGGATGCGTCAGGAGATGTGGGAAATAAGACAAAACATCACAATTGAGAACAACTTGTGTCTGCTCATCAGTACCAGTTACTATGTTGCCTACTGCTCTCAGTGCTGCTGTCTGAATATCCAAAGTGGGAAGGAAAAAAAATTACATGTTAAAGACATTGCTGTTACTTATGCCATAACAAAGATCACTTTAAGATGTCTCTTTATAAAAACACTTCGCAAAATAAATTTAGCACTTCATCCTCTGAGCTACTTCAGAAAAACAGACACTGTTTCACTAAAAGACGGAGTACATCACAGAATAAATGCAGCGCAGCTCAACTCAAAAAGTGCAAAGATTAGAAATTAAAAGAATATTAAAACCTTAGGAGATTAATTCATCAATACCTGATCTGTGTTACAATTCCAACAACAGCTTCTAGGCTCTATGTCTGTTGAGGTTGCTCACTTCTCCATTCAGTTCCCCGCTAGGGCACTCAAAACCTCACAACTACTTACTGAGCCTCAGGTGATTTCAGAAATGGACTTTACATCTTTTTGTATTGGTCAGTAAATATTTTACAAGGGACAGAAAACTGGAGAGACTTCTTCCATCAAGTGAATTAGTCTGACAAATTTCAAGACAACCAAATCTCATCCAAAAGCACAAACTAAATAAACATGTCAAATGCACAGATAAACAGAACAGCTCCCTTTTACAGCTCATAAAAAAACCAAACCAGTACACATTAACTTTTAGTTTCACATTGTCTTCAAAATTAATCAAGTAAGTTCAGTTAGCCTTTCACAGCTAATTACAAATTTACTTTACTAAAAGGACTCAGCATTTGCAAATATTTCCATACTCTAAATGGACTAAATTTCCATTTGGAACATGGAAACCTTCTCTAAAGGTTCCAAAATACTGATTTCCATGAGCTATTCAGATAGAATATGCACAACCATGTATGCAGCACCTGAAAGAGTGCATGTTACTTGAACTCTGGAAAAGGTAAAATCTGTTATCATTAAATATTTTAGGACTACAAAAGAAAGGCACCCCTGGTAATCACATTAGGAAAGTTAATGTTTAACCTGTCACTTTACTTAAAACTGTATTAGTAGTGTTTTGCTTGAGTTTTTTTTCTTTCTAATATTTTTTTTAGAATGTAGGTAACATTTTTTCTTCAGTTTTATCTGCACAAAATGTAGCTATGAATGTTCACCTCACTAAATCCACTAATAAATACTGTAAGGCATATTTTTTTAGCAAACAGTATACAAAGGACTATTCAAACACAACTGAATCAAACTTACTTGAACTTTAACCTCCTGATGACTCAGAAGGGGAACTAGAAAAGGTACAACTCCCGAATCAATCACCATTTGTATCTGTTCATTTCCACCATCTGTTAAGTAGGACAGAGCCCAAACAGTGTCCACAAGAATCTACAAATTGGAGAGAACACATTGGTTTACACATTGAACAGAAAAATCCGTATAATGAAGGCTTAATTTAGTGAACAACATTCCACTTATCTGGGGGTGAAGAGGGGAAAACATGCAATCTAGTTATAGGAAAAACTTAATCATGATTGTGATGAGTCCTAATCAGTAATATGTTACATTATTACGCACAACTATGAAAACCAGGGCCATTTGTTCCTCTGTATGTTCTCTCAAATTCCTCTTTAATTAAATACCACATTTTAGCGTGTAAAGTGACAGCATACATCATCTCTCAAAGATGAACTATTGGGCTTGATTTGCATTTTCAAGACAGACAATCAGCTCAGGTAAGTAGCTGTGCTAGTAACTTACTGAAGAAAATATCAATACAGCCTCCTTAGCATAGCTGCAATTTGTTAGCTGTGCTATCTTATAATTATTAAATACATAAATTCTCTTAAGCCTCTAATCTATCTGACACCTTAGCATTTCTGATCCATAGTGCAGTCCTGAAGTGAAAGTGCAAACAAGTCTGGATGTATGTCTTTTCCTGCTTTCATAAATAAGAATAAAAAACACAGCAAAGGAAAGGAGTTCTTATACCAATGGAAGGACGAGCAACTATTGTAATGTGGCAACTGTTGAAGTGTTGAAGCAAAGCAAAACCCACAGAGAAATGCCTATCGTGCAGTGCCATCTAAGAATCTTAAAAGAAAAAAACAAAGCCACTGATTACTTGATAAGAACGATTAGGAAGCCCTCAAAAATAGACAGGTACATAAGTTAGTCACTGAAAGGTAGTACCTGAAGCATAAACAAAGCCAGCAGAGAGGGATAACACATCACATAGAGATGATGTTAGGAACTGCAGGAAAAGGAATCTGGACCCCACTAAGGACAAAATCTGTTGAGGTACTTAGATCTAGCCTACTTCTAAAAGAGACACCCATTTCAAATTTCCAACTATGTGAGAACAGCTGAACACTGCAGTACTAGAACACAGGAAAGACTTTACGGTCCTGACCCACGGGGCTGCTGCCACTCAGCTCCGGATGCCAGCCAGCACAGCCCAAAGGCTTTCCTGCCCCAGCCTGCTGCTGCCCTCACCTCCTGTGCCGCAGGGACAGCAGAACGTGCTGCAGTGGAGCCACTATGGCAGCAGAAGCAGTGAGAGATGGTGCCTCGCCAGTTTGCTGCCCCACAAGCCCTGCTGGTGACGAGAGCAGCAGCCGCCAGAAGCGCTTACAGGACTGTGGGCTGACCTACCTGCATCACTGACTCATCTCCAAAGAGAGGTTTGCTGCTCCAGTACTGAGAGGCTGGGACCAGACTGGTACCTCCAAACTAGCACCTGACTCTCAGGATCAAAATGACGGACAGCCTAATTGAGATCAGTGAAAACCTGGCATCACAGTCTCATACCTACATCAATAAGCTCTCATATAATCATTGCTTGCAAAAAGCTTTAAAATTTGGCAGGGAAAAAAGAGCCTACAGGTTAGAAGTAGATTTGGTTTTGCAATGAATTGCGTTCAGCTTTGTCCAAATTACTCATTGAAAAGTCACCATGTGCTGTCTCCCACTCACATTATACTGGGAAAACCCTGGCAAAATCCCAGCTTAAACTGTACAAATATTTTGTGGAGACAAGCCCACTTCACCATTAAAAAAGCAGCAGAAACACTGCTACTACAGCCTTGAACTAACAAATGACAGTCCCACTGATCTTATGCTTTAGTTTATCCCCAAACCAAACAAAAGGGTTCAATTCCTTCTTCCCTAAACTAAAGGATCACTATAGGGATTACAAAGTCCTGTTGGAAGGAAGAGAAAAGCAGCTCAATATCCCTCAATTACACAGATCTTTGTTCTCGAGTCCCAATATATAAGGCTTCATGAGGTAAATCCACTCCCTACAACATTACATGGAAAAACACAGGTAAACTCACGAATCAGGAATGTGGAAAGTACTGAAGGTTCAGTATTAAAAACATGAAGGTTGTCAAAGGTGCCACAAAACAATAGTTTATTGCCATTTGTTTAAATATATTTTCACATGTGACTTCTTTAATTAAACATTGCAGAGTCAGGCACCCAACAGCTTACAGAAGTCAGGTTTACCCTTATGATCACAATATTTGACTGGATGAATATATAGAATTACATGGAACTTTTTACACATTACATATCATCTATGCAAAATTATAAATTTGGGCAGAATTAAAGTGCAGCTGATGGCAAAGCTGGCACTTCAATTTTCTAATGCTCAATTCAAGACAGGATTTTTAAAGCTATTTCAAATGTACAGCATGAAAAATAGCGTCTTTTACAAAAGGTATTTCAGAAATGGTATTTGCAACTTCCTTTTCATGCTCTGAATGACTACAGTCACATTAGTCTTCATATTTAATTATGCATTTATGACTTAATTATACATAAACTAACACACAAAACCCCAACTTTACTACTTTAACACAATCTTGCAGCATTATCTTTCTAGAGGAAACAAAGAATCTAAATATCTAAAACTTCAGAAATTACTTACGTTTATATCTGTATGGTAAATGAGAACACACAATGCTGGCAAGATCTGAAAAGAAGTTCATCGGTTATTACAATAGCACAAAATTGGTGGTAAAATTATGAATCCAAGTACTGCAATCACAAAGCTTAGCTTGAGTCTCCTTTAGTATATTGTAATCATACACCTTCCAGCAGCTGGTCATTCCCTCAATAGCAAGTATAAAAATACCTGTATTATCTGCATTTCAAATTTGTGAAAATATGGACAGTACTATATTCCAGACACAAAACGTAGACTGTATTTTGAGGGAAAACAAGAAAATAACAGAGATAAAATGCCCTGCTGCTATTTAAAGGGCTTTGTTATCACACACAGCAAAAATTATTACCCTAATATATAAACCTCTTGAATTAAAGTTTAATTTTTTATAATTGCATACAGAGAAAATATAAAACTGGGCTGTGATAAAACTGTGTTGAACTCAGTGTTCAATTTAATAAAGCATTACTGGCAAATATTCCCTGTTTCTCTGTTTCAATTTGAAAACTTCATTAAAGTTTAGCTGTTAACAGTAACATAATTCACATGGCTTCAAATACTGCAACTACGCTTTTGAATGTATCTTAAAATCAAGAACTTTACTTACAATTATAGTTCTAGTGAAATAGCTCCATTTTAGTAACTGTGCCAACCCTATCAACCAAGCATTTGCTCTGCTCACCATTTTAAGAGCATTTTTGGATTTCTGCTCAGGTTGGGACTTGACATCGACTGCATGTGCACACCGAGTCGAAACACAAACCACTCGTGTCACAGTTTACATACACTTCCTCTTGCTGAAAATAATTACATTTTAATTCTTCTATGTACAGAATCACATAGTAGCCTTTTTTTTTCTTTTAAATGAAAACATGTAATGCTGAGTATTTCAATGCTTTCTAGCGTGTCAATTTTTTGTTGTATAGCTCAGCACTTTAGTCTTACTTAGTTTCAGACATTACAAATACCTTTATTACAGCTGGAATAAGAACCACAAAATTGGTCAAATTATTTCATCTAACAAATGGTAGAGTGGGCACAACATGTGCAGTGACAAAAAACATGCAAAAATTCAGTGTATGACAATGTAAAACATTTGGCCTCCAGCCCAGAGTATAAAACAGTATCTGTCTCATAATTCTTTATTTACCTCCTGCACTGTCTCCATAGGCGGTGGGGGATCCTTATTCCTGCAGAGATTTACAATGACCCATGTGACGTTCCGAAGGAAGGTGATGGGAATGGAGGGATTGATGAAGGACAGAAGAGGTTTGACAACTCCCAGTGATATGACATAATCTCTACACTGAGGACCATCACCTACAGAAATGAAAATTGTTGCAAAAGAAATTACATTAAAAATGGAAAATCTTGAAATGTATGCAATGACATGTTGGGATACTGAAATTCTATGTTTCCTCACCAATAGTCTACTACTAAAATACCATATTTTAATATACATACGTAAAGTTATGTATGTATATTTTAGAAACAAAAAATTTATCCTGTTAATATTTTGCATAGCAAACGATACTATCATTTAGAAAAAAACCAGGTGGTACATATGTAATTCTGGCCATATTACATACTTTAAAAAAATTGTATCAAGACACAGAATTCAGAGGAAACATAGTCTCTTATGACAATGCCAATGTTCAAAAAGTCAAGTTCTAAAATGAAATGCTCCCTGAATTCAAATCATTAGAACAACAAGTTACCTATAATATTTCCGAGAGCCCAGACAGCTTGCTCACAAACATTCTGGTGTGGTGAATGAAGTAGTCTCAAGAAGAGGGGTACTGCATCTGCAGAATGCAAAGATTGGATTTGTTTAATACTGGATCTTGGTATATGAGCAACATTTTCACTGATTTATACAAAACCATGCCTTATACATGTTTCTATTACAAAGAATTCACAAAACCTGTGAGCTGGACATTTCTATATCTATCTAGAGAAGGGAAAAACAGACTCAAGAACAGAATTATTACTCAACAATGCTCCCCACATTTAAACATGTCCCTATAATTCTCAAAGTGATAGGCAAACCCTCAAGTATGCAGGTGTGAGGTTGCATGTCGCAGTAATTCAGATTTTTGCAGCTATCCAGGATCTCAACATATACCAAGCAGAATGACATGCCTACTTGTACAAATGTGCTTCGTATCTTTAAGACTTTAAGAAAATAGCTTCCTCCCAAGAAGTGGCTATAGTTAGTTTCCATATGCAGTGAAGATTTACATCCATCTGCCAGTCCCAAGACACGTTTTAATTTGCTCTTATATAATGCCAGCAACATACCAAATTAAGGAAGTGGTATACTGATTTTAGATATCATTCTCTGTGGAATTAAATATATTTGATAGAGCTAAGAAACCAACCCACTACTATTCCCATGCACTGTTTTCCTTCAGACAACCCATACTGTTTGAAAGACGGTAAATCTTGCAGCAATTTTTAAAATCTATATATGATCATACTCATCCCATGGTCTAAATAAAATAGATTAATCTATATACTGTCAAAGAGCAATTTTTTCTTGCAGAAATAGCTTCACAAATTTTTTAAAATTGCAGCACAGTTTGTGAGCAACTGTGAATCAATAGTGTGTTGATAATGTAAAGCGATAAGCCAAAAAACTCTGTTGTATTTTCCTGAAAAATAGAGAGCAATGAAGAATACTGACAGTCTAAAATTCCTTCCTGGGATGAGTGACTCAGCCATTGCCTATAACTGACAAACAGGGATATAGCAACACGCTGTTGCTTAAGAACACTCACTCTTGTAATAATCATCCCACTTCCACTAGCACAAGTGGAATATTTTAGCTTCCTTCTCCGCAATTACTGAGATTACAATTCAGCTATATATGCATTCAACATTTTCCAGAGAAGAGGGCCAATTGTGTAGTTTATATTACACTGCAATCCTGGTATGCTTTGAAAGCCAGGAATGAAGTTATTTCATAATAGCACTCAGGCAAGGAGGACAAGCATGAGTTGAGGTTATCTGACCTACCACTTTCAAAATATTAATTACTCCTGCTCCAAACTGGCTCCTGCCAAGAGCTATTCTGTGCATAGAGTACTTCTCTTTTGCTGGGCCTTCCAAGTGCCATCTGTCCCTCCTGATTGCAGGAGGCTGCCTTCTTTTGTATTAAAGCTGCATCAGTCCCTTCCAAAGCTGCAAGGGTCTGTGGCTTTGTTTCCTCAAACCCTTCCTTATCTAAAGGGAAAAGAGCTGGGAGACTGTTCTCCCTTGGTCATCTCCCAGTCAAAGCAGCAAGACTTTTAGACTAAATGTCATAAATTTTCATGAGTAAAATCCTTTTTGATTCTCTGAAGTAATTTAGTACTAAGTATTTTATTTTATTTTCAAACATTAACTAAACAGATTTTGGGACAAACATGTCCCAGCTTGAATGTCTAGTAATTGTTCAGGTAACAGCATTGCTTTTAGTTGTGCTGTACATGCTTATATTCTACTTTTGATTTTTATTTTGAGATTCTTTCTGTTAGCTTCATTCAAACAGGACAACATTGTGGGACAGAAAAAAGAAAGAAAACAATGACTAACCAATGAACAAGTTGAGAAGGAAGGAAAAACTTGGGAGTAGATTTTCAAAGGTACTTAGACACCAGAAAAGCAATCTAAAAACAGAGGTGCCCAAATCACATCAGGAACTTTTGAAACAAACTCAAGAAGTTGATTTTTTTTTTAAAGCCTTTGGATTTTCATACAAAGCTCATTTTGGCAAGATTATTTTATCCACATATTATTTTGGATAATGATAATAATTCTATTGCTCCAATATCTTAACAAAACAGAATCTAATAATTATTCAGTTATTTTATTAGCCATGAAAACATACAAACCAGCATTTTCATTTGAAAGGCAGGTTCATACACAAATAAATTTACTAAGCCACCATTTTCCCATATAAAAATGAGAAAGTTAAGACAGTTTATCATATATATGCTTATCTATAATCTACAGTTTTATGAGAACATGTTGTATTTAGCAGGAAAGGTGATGATTTTAAGATAAGGATGCTGGTCCATAAAAGCTATAGATGTAATCCTGAAAAAATTATTAGATTTATTTATGTTCAATTGACTTTGGAGGTTTTTTTCCTTTCTCATTGTCTGGTTAAACAAGAAATGAAAGCAGCACAACAAACTTGTGCATACAGAGATACTAATCATACAGACAAATAAGCAAAGGACGGTAATTTTCTTAACAGTCTATTTAAATGTGCAACCTTACACAACTGTATTTACCAACTTCAATAAGATTTATGAATACACCTTTGAGGCAGAAAGAATTAATTCCTAACTTAAATGTTAGCCACAGAGCAATTAATGGTAGATGAAGTCAGAAATCAAAGCAAGAATGAGAAGGGACCTTAGATTTTTGTCAGTTTTTGTATCATATTGTGTCATTTTCTATCTTCTTTATGGGAAAATCCTGTCTGGGATCCTTCACATTAACTGTTAGTTTCAAGCAGATTAATGTTTAAAAGCAAATGCAGAAATCTTTCAGACATCTTCAATAGATCTTTAGTACAAACATGTCCATTACTTTCACAGTGTTGATAAGAAATGCCATTTGTTTTCCAAATACTTTATTTTTCCCACAGTATCCACCCCCAAAAACCCAAAGCTGCAACACTTACTCGACTGTACAACAGCTTGAGTCTGTGCAGAAGTGCCTGACGCTATGTTAGTCAATGCCCATGCAGCTTCAAATTGTAATGAAGGGCTGTAATGAAAGAAATTTATACTAATAAGTTGCAACATGATCTGAAGACTATTTTATAGTTCATCTCAACGTTATTAGCTGTATCTCCACATTTAGGCGGTACCACTGGACTATAATTTTTAAAACCCCAACATCTAAGCCTGGAATTTTCAGGAAAAAAAGAGATCTTGCATTTTGTGACCTTTGGTAAGCCACCCATCACTCTGAATTATTATTAATTAAAAAACAAACAAACAAACCAAACAACCAATTAAACATGGTTCTTTTAACATTACATTCCAGACCAAGTGCAAGCTGGTATACTTGGATACAAACATTTTTCTGCACCACCACAGACAGGGGAAACATCTAGAATCCACATGAAAAGACAGCATCACACCTGACTTATTAAATACAGATAAAATCAATTACAAATGTCACGACAGCTGGGGTGACAGCTCTTCCAAGATGTCTGTCAACTGTCGTTCATGCCAACAGCAGTTGAGTAAAACAGTTTGCATGAAAACTGCTGTTCAAACAAATACTTGTATTTAAGAGTTTTACAAGCTTCAAAACAGTTTACAGCCCATGGTCATTAGCACAGCTCTAAGCGTCTGGATTTTGGAAGAACAGAGAATACTTACTTTCAGGTGACTGTTTAATTCCCATGCGTTTTTTGTCTTAATCAGTCATGGCTTTTATATAGTCATAGGTACCTGCTTCTTTAAAATTTTTAAATGTATGAATTTCCAAAGCAATTTGAGTTTTTACTGGGGATGGGATTGCAAAAGAATTAAACACGAGGTAAAAACAAATTGTACCATAAAGGTTTAAATAAACCTTTAAATTTTAGGATCAAGTGCATTAAAATTCTAGTTTTAGGTTAGTTTTTTCTTTCTCTTGTGGTAGGCTTTCAAGTATAACATGAACAACCGCTTTAATGATTTGTTATGCAGTCTTTACGGAGTTTAACTCTGCTAAATATTATATAGCAATTGCAAAAGGACTGCTTTAAAAAAGTTGAGTTCCAATTTGAAAGACTTATTAAACATTTACAAGGGTAAACCATATAAAAACTAGCAGAAGACTCAAATTAAAAGAATTTTCAAAGCATTGAACCATCTACTTCTAGAGCAGACAAGCGTTCATGACCCATTTTAAAATGCTCTCCTGATTTGAATGTTATTGTCAGCTGCCTTCTAAGCAACTGTTTTGTTAAACAAGCTAGTGGAAAAAAAAACCAACCTTACTCTAAGCTCATAGTTTTGCAGCCACCAAAATATACCAAAACCACCAAAATACATTTCTGAAGTGCCCAGCTCTCCCAGCTGCAGAAATAACATTGAAAATGGAAATACTCTAAATACATTCATGCCAGCCTGAGAACGAAGACAGGCTAAAACCTTTAACTCAACTGCCTCAATCCCCACCTATCTGAATCAGGAGCTCAAGATTTGCTGTCTGTGGCCATGTTTTGTTTCTTACATTTCATTAAACGCTTGCAGCTCTGTGCTCAGTGTTCTCTACCTGCTTTACTGCAGCTCTTTGTTTTCCAGTAAAGACTCAGAGAGCCACGCTCACCGTGTCCTACCAGCGCATAAGAGAGCAGCAGAGAGCCAGAAGGAAACACACCTTGCAGTGAGAAGAAACCAGAAACTTATGCTAATAATCTTAATGGGAAGACAAGTGTACGCTGGAAAAGACCCCGTTCACAGCCAGGCATGCTCTTTGCCTTCATGCAAACACACATGAGTCTGTGGCAGGTTTCTTAAAAGCAGCTGGTAAAAGGCTGAGATATTCAAAACCAATGAGGAATGTAGTAAGGTTTTCTCCTTTAGCTGGATATGCTCAACCCAGCTCTAAAAAAATTATCTGACATTTTAACGGCAGCATAAATATTCCCAGAGAACTTGTGATTTATCATCATGGAATGTGATCTACTGTGTCAGCTTATATGGTGCTGGAATCCTCAGTTTTATTTCAAATAATGATTTTTTTTTTGTTTTTCTTAATGTAATGATTTTTTAACAAATTTTCACTAACAGTGAAGATTTTTAAAGGAATACTTACTTATCATCCCTTTCTAGGCATTTTACCAGAATTGGTAAAATTCCAGATTTTATTAAGTCATCAATAGGTGGATTTCTGTCACTGGATAGGAGTTTTCTGTGAAATCAAAAGTAAAAGTAAGTAACTTTCAAAAAAAAAAAAAAAAAGAAAACCAACAAAAACTATGTTTCTGTATCTTTATTTATTTTTACCTTGCAGCTTGGACAGCACTCAGTTGGATCACTGGGTTGTCACTCGTGGCGTTCTGAAAAAAAATATTTTAAAACCCAGTAAAATTTTAAATCTACAGAACACACTCTTCTAGTTAAAAAAAAAAAAGTTAAATGTAACATACCTGCAGTATAGCTTCTAGTGTTACATTTTGCTTGAAAAGAAAAAAGAAAGTTTTTGTAATTTTGCTGATAAATTATAGCCTTCTCAATAGTTCAGTACAAGAAAACTTATTTTAACAGTGTATCAGTTCATAAATTTGCTTTCAAATAACTGCAAGATAACAGAATACATTGTTTAGAGAGGCATCACGGAAGCTTTAAAAATAATTCCAGAATCAAGGAACTTACTGCTTTGAAGTCAGCATCAACATCAGAGTCTTCTAAGCTTTCCTCTTGGGGAACATTTCTTTTTTTCAAAAGATGTTCATCTCTTTTGTTCTGTATAGAAAAGAAGAAAAAAATAAAGCCACTTTCAATGCTTATTGGTATAGAGTGATGATACGCAATGGACCCTTTCAGTATGTAAGTATAGATTAGGTTGCCTTTTTTTTTAAGGCATTTCTAAATGGAAATAGAATTTGCAGTAAATTTCAGCTGTAAAAATCTGGCAGCTTGGTAATCAGACATATCTACAACAATCCATGACATTTGAATTAATTAAAACTTACACTCTGAGGATCAGTTTTCTAACAGGCATTCACAATATTCATAGCTCTGCATGACATTAACATTTAGCCACACATAACAGAAATTCTTTTTCAGTGTAAGATTGTTTTTCAGCTAAACCTGTTTTGAAGCTCCCTGGTCCCATCCATTTGCATTTTCTGTGTAAAGTAGCATGCTCCATGCACACTGGCACTCGCACTATTTTCCACTCACGCTGTTAGCCTAATTTCGGACTTAAAACAAGACACTCTCCAGTCTTAGCTCCTTTAAAAAACTACAAAAGAATAAAATTATCTTTTCAGGGGTAAAATGCCTATTTAACATTTCATTTTAACATTCCCAATTTAATGAATTTGAATTCTTAAAACAGTAATTTAAAAAGAAAGAAAACAAATCATCAATTTTTTATATTTTTTTACAAATGTAAACTGTATTAGAAGTATTATATGTATATAATAGAAATGTATTATACCAAAACTCTGAAATGGTCTCTTGAATTTTAGACTTCCTATTTTGTTTGGTATGTCTAGGGGTAGAAAGACAGAAGGAGCAATGGAAGATGACAATGCAGTATAAATATCTGAACACCTTTTTATGTTTGATTTTAGGGTTTTTTTAAAATAAGCTAATTAAGATTTGACTATTTAATGATGCAAAATACTGAGAAAGAGTAAGAGCTGGCTCTAACATCTAAAAGAAATCCAGTACACTAGCAATGAAAGGCAGGCTTTTCAGTCTACAGCTACCTGATCACCACAGTACTCATTAAAGAGATTTTATTATACCACACCTTGTTTGTAGTATGTAAAAGAGCCTCTAAACAGAATGCATTGAAGAGTCCCCCGTAACTCATTTTATGTTACAAAAATCAGCAATTCCAGGTCCAAAATTGCTGGGACTTGCTAACCTTTTAGACATCTTAGAAAGAACTTAAAACAGGTTTGAAATCCTCACAATCAATACTTTTTTTTTGTTTGTTTTCAGATAAGACAAAGCTAGAGCAACTAACAAGCATGAGAATGACCCCTTAATGCAGAAAACAACATCCCACCGACTTAGCATAGTTTAATTTCAGTCAGGTTTTAAGTAAAGAAATTGGATCCTCAAGGAGTGCACAAGACCACCCAGACTGGCAGTGGCAGCCCCTCCAGAGCCGTCCGTGCACACATGGATCCCATCCATACACACAAGCACCACAGGCAGTTTGCTGGCAAGTGGATCTGGAGAAGGAAGATGGGAGCAGGCAGTTAAACACTGAACAAGCAGTGTTACGCAGACAAACTGCATCAGGCAGGAAAGCATTAACTCATGGATTCACCATAAAGAACGTAACATACCTAAAATCATGTATTGACCTGGTTTTCCCACACCAGACACCGAGCTGAACGAGAGCCTGGCTCTCTCCTGCTCCACTAAGCCCTCTATAGCTGCACACACAACTATCCAATCCTTCGGCACCACGGGCATATCTCAGAGAACATTTCCTACTGGTAATCTGAACAAAATTAAGTACAACAGTCCGTATCCTAAAGCCAAGGTGTTACACTCCCTTAAAAGAGAGAAAGAAACTTCACAGGATATAACTGACCACAGAATAAAGCTGCAATTTTGGTGAATGCAGGCAATGCCTTCAGGCCGTCAGTCATGTGGTGTGATAGGCTCCAGAAAAAAATTACCTCAGCCAAAGAAAGAAAGAAGGAAGCAAGAATGTTCCTGTAGCTATTCACTGCAGGTGAGTTGGGGCTGCATTGAAAAGCAGCTCTCAGAAGCAATGCAGAGGAGCTCTCACAGCAGCCTGAGGCAGAATACTTACCAAGTACTGAAAGTTTCTATTCTAATTAGCATTTCTTAGAAAGTCAAAGTGTTCCTGAAACCTTTCAGTCCCAAAGTGTCTCTAAGGCTATTCGAAATAGCTCCACCCATCTGCAAAAGTGTCCAACCCCTGGGCAGCAGCTAAACTGCTCTCTCTAGTAATTCGACAGGCCTATCACTCTCCTGTGTAAGGTAAGAAAAGATTATTTGCAGCCTGCCACGGCTTTAAAACACTTATATTTAGACATATTGTAGCAAACTCAGAAAGGTTTTGCCAAAAATCAAAGCACCTGCCTCTTCTACAGGCTCCTGTGGTGAAAACAAAGACAAATGAACACACCTGGATACAGCTGTCCTGTTTAAAGCCTGGCGAGAGAGCCCTTTCAAAGGCAGAGAGCCATCAGCATGGCACGCCTGACCATGGGTAAAAACTTTATCACAAACCAAACTCAGCAGGTCTCCTTCTAAAGGGACCATCTCCAACACTGCCAGAACCACGTGTGCCATGCCCAGTAAGTATGGAAGTTCACAAACAGGTGCTGACTGCTGGTTATAAGCGTTGCCTACATTCTGGTAGAGCCTACAAAGGTTTGTGTGCTAACAGAAGGCATTGGTGACCATGCCAAAGGAATAGGTAACAGTGATGATAGCAGGAGTGCACTTTCTCATCCGGTTTTTATGACAGATGCCCATCATTTGCTTCACTGACAGTTCATGGTCAAGCTACATGAACAATTGAGTACTCAAGTCCTGCAGATCCTGGTGCTTCTTTTGTTTATCTTCTTGGAAAATGGCCACAGGATTAGAAAAAAAACCCAGACCAATGCAAGTTTCAAATGTTCAAAAACATGCTTAACAGAAGACTCCTTGTGGGTAAAGGAAACATCCAAAAAAACCTCTGTGCTGCAATGCACTTAGTACTAGGGGACATGGCCAATGGGATGCTCTAATGGAATTGTCAAAGGTGTCAAATATGAATTTCTACATATTTTTTAGCACTGGGCACACAGGAAAGCTCAGTGAGAGTATCAGCTGTTGTGAGGCTTCAAGATCAAAAGGGTAAAGAAACTAACCAGAAAATCTTTGCCTGCAGGTAACAAATACCATTACAAAATGTTTCTTCAGGTCAGGGGAAAGTTTAGGAACTCAGTAGCTAGTAGAAGTTCTTGTGGCATTAAAGTTAAGATAATTACATTTGGGTCTTCTGAGGACAAAACCCAGAATTTCCAGAACACTTCAACATTAGAAACTGGAGTTCCGAATGCTAGCCAGTATTAGATATACTCACAGATGACAACAAGCAGCTCTTGCCCTTGCAATTACATCCAAGAAAGGACTAAGGGTTCAAGCCGGTGATGGAAGTAGACTCAGGTTTTCTGGCCATCCCTTTTAAGCTACCGCAGAGTCCAAGTCAGATTCCAAGATTCTTCTTCAGATAAAGCACACAGAGACAGCTACACAGTTAAAAGACATATGCAACTTTCCCACCTTTGAGTGCTGCTAATTCACATTTGTGATAACAGAGAGCAATCCCCGTGTTCTGTTTGGTTAGTGCTCATCTGGCTCAGAAGAGGAGCAGATTGACTAAAAATAGTAGACACCAGTGTGCAGTCTAAGCCCTAAGCATGGATTGCAAAGATTGAGACCTCTTAAGTCAGGGAACATCAAGATCTCACCAAAATGGATTCCAGCAAGCCTCCAAAGAATTTCTTCATAGCCCCTTTTCAACTAAGCCCCTAAAAGATTCCATTAGGAATGGAATTTCCCTCTTGTGGTTTTTTTTTAAATGAATCCGTTGGGGTAGGCTACATGCAAATTCTTTTCCAAGAAACTTGTGCTACTAACACATGATAAGAGAAACCTCCAGAAGAACATCAGCAGTACTTCAGTGTCCCTGTCATTGCAATCATTCTTCAAACTCATAGACTCATTATGTACTAAAATCTGGTTTTTACAGTGAGTGAAAAGCTATACATACACACTGAACTGGAAAAGACTTTTAACTTATGAAGTTTTACTACCCTGAAAATTAAATATTTTCTTTTTCTTTTGGATTTTCAGGCTTACTGAGAATCAGAAAAAGATTTTTCTTTTCTATCCTAGCACTCCTAGCAACATGAAGACAGATTCCTCTATTCAAAGAATCTTCTACTTTATTTAGGAGCTATCATGGACATAAGCGATCTTATTTAAGAAAGATCAGAGTAAAAGCAAGGACAGCATGCCAGGGAAAGAGGTAAAAAAAGGACATATGCCCATGACTCTTTAATCCACCACTTATTTAGCAAATAATTGCTTTGCCTTGCAACAAACTTAATTGGCAATTAGAGCTTTCATGAGCTCATGTCTATGAGCTCTCAGGGGCAGCTGAGTTTGCCAAGAAAGCCAAAAATAAACCTTGTGAGAGTTCATGGAAGTTCTTAGGATTCCAGTTGGCGGACAGTATCCTGTGTTTCTGCTGAGGTTAGGAGTGCTAAGGCTTCCTTTGAAGGGTGACATCTAACTCAATGACCGCATCACTGACCTGGCTAAGGACTGCCTTTCTTCAGGCACACGAGTCAAACTTCCTCCTCAGAGAATGACAAGCACCCAGAAGTCAAAGGATGTCTCCGAGCAATGGAGTTACAGGATTCATTCCAGTGTCGAACCTTAAACTGCATCCCAGCCACTGCTCATCCACCACAGGCCCCTTTAGATTGAGACTAACAGACTAAGCCAATTAATTCCAGGGTCCCTATTACTAACAGGGCAGCCTTCAGGTTTCTGGGATGCTGAAACCAAGTGATAAACACTCTAAATCAGACTTCACCAAAACACTGCGCTGAAAAGTTTCATATTCTAAATCCTGATGCAGTCTCCATCACCTGACACTGAGAGTGTCAAAACTGACACTCTCATCCCTCAGGAAAGGGAGATGGTTATTGTTCAAGCTCCCAGACCTGTTGCTGTACAAACAGTAGAACCAGAGACCAAGACTATCTTTCCAGAAATTTAGCAGATCCATTCTCAAAATCCACAGAACACAAAGCCAATATGGAATCAGTAAAAGGGCACCTGACCACGAGGAGTGTCATCTGACTGGCTCATGATGCCAACCCATGCCTCAATCTGGAATCTGCCAGACTACTGCTACCTTTTCATGCCAGATAGCTTTGTTCATCTTTGTTAATTTAATTCTAAACAAATAATAAATGATTGGGAAATTAAAAACAGGAAAAAAAATAGTTTCTTCCTGAATAAGAGCTGTGGTGCTCTTATTAGATAGTGAACAAAAAGACAGTGAATAGAGATAACACATTCTTGAAGCACAGAATGTGTTGCAAATGCACCTTGATGTCTGTAAATTCAAGAGAATAAACACCTCACACTGATGCCTGCAGAAATTGTTTACTACCGTTCAAAGCCATGATTTTTTATTTATTCCATCTTACTAAAACAGAGATGTGAGCAATTTCATCAGATCCATTCATTTAAGATTTATATCCACATTGATTCAAAAGACAAACCCCTGACTATGTAGTGCTTCAAGCACTGTACAGATCAAGAATAGACTCAAAGTTGTCTCTTTTCTTCAAAGCCAGGTGCACA
Organism: Regulus satrapa; assembly: GCA_013396955.1. Lineage (NCBI taxonomy): Eukaryota > Metazoa > Chordata > Aves > Passeriformes > Regulidae > Regulus > Regulus satrapa. Next base: position 199,353 of record VWZN01018306.1, read on the forward strand.
TGCAGCATCTGGGTAGCTGGGATGAAGAAAAGACATCCCTTTCTTTTAAAGAGGCCCCCAGTGGCTTACTAAGGTCACACCAAAAACCTCCTAAATTTGGCAATACTCATGCCAGAGCAGCAGTGTTAAATGTACAGCCTGAAGCAATGATATTACAACTTATCCTTTCCACTGCTGGAACTTGATAAAACATATTCCTTAGCATTTCAGTCTCAACTCTGCACCAGAAGCAATGGTACAGAATCTCATCTGCCACTGAGTTCCCACAGCAAGGCAGCTGCCCACCAGCACCAGCTGAGTGGACACATGCTGAATTTATTATTAAAGCAGATTTTTTTCTGGTCTCTGCAGTGAAGATGTTTAAGCAACACTCCAGAAGAACACCAATTCCTGCATTTAGGAGTGCTGCAGCTGCTGTTCACTCTTGATTTACAGTCTGACCTACATCCAGCACTCAGGCTTCTCCTCTAAGTGTGTGACTGATCTTTGCATGTGCAGTTTGCAGTGAGAAGTCACTGGAAGCTCATAGGCTTCCTCCTCATTTTCACTCACATATTACTGGCACATGCTGGATTCCTTCCACAAATCCCTTGACTTGCTCCCCACCACACTTGCATAATAAACTGGCCTTGAAATTCTGACCTGTTACAAAAACCAATTATAAAAATTAATTTCAAATTAAAATTCTCACTTGGCACTGCAAAGTTCTCTCCAAAGATTGCACTGGAATGCTCAGATTCCCTCTCAATTTAACGAGATGTATAGGGATATGCTGCATTAGTTAGTTAAGCCATCTTTTACAGGTTTGCTTTGCTAGCAGGCACAGGCTGCCCAAGTGCTATGAATGACTCTTCCCAGTACAGATTAAAGTTATACAGCAAGTTTTGCACCAGTTCTGAACAAAGAGGGCCTCTAACATGTCAGCATAAACTTCTATTGCTGATCATTTTCCAGTTATCTGGGTCAAATTAGATTTCTCTGACTAATTACTATAGTTGCAGGACGAATCTTAGAAACATTTATGGTTTATATTGTAATGAGATAGAGAAGTTTTTCGGTAAGACCTGAAAAAACAAATTCCCTTTTTCCAAGAGGAACAGAAGGATCCCAGGAAAATACTAGCATACGATTTGGTTTTTTTGTTTCTCCTACACAATCAGGTGATAAGTGCAGACAAAATTTCTCAAAAACAAGTCAAGCTGATTTCTATCAACAGAGTTTCTATTAACAAACCCTTCACTTTGATTTTAGCGAGGATTTTGTCTTCTCAGTTTGCAAATAATGAAAAATAAAGATGGAATTGGCTGGGTGTGCACTCCTAAGCAAGCACCACTCAAACTGTCAAGGATTCAACTGGCAAACTGGAGATAAGCATAAAATGGGAGACCAAAAGGAGCTTGGGCTATACCGAGAATTTTCAAACCGAACACTTATCAGGTCATTAATGAAATTAATAGAAAATACAGGTTATACCAAGCTGGAGAGGTCCTGAAACATACTGGGGAAACAGAATGGGAAAGCCTGGAAAAAGCAGATGTAAGTCAGAAGACAGTGTTAAAAAAAAAGAAAAAACCCAAACTGTATTTATTTAACTACGCAAACAAAACAAACAACTACATTTGCTTTGTGGTACTCTAAGGACTGTACAAAGCATACACAGACTGCGTGCCTGTCAACAACATACTTAATATAAAGAGGAATACTGTGTAGGAACTGTTTTTCACTCTTCTATTTAAAACTCAGCTGCACCCTGCATCCTTTCAGATTTCCACACTTTCAGAAAAATACAGGCAATTTGGATCTGAGAAGCAGCAACAAGTCAAATCTAGGAAAGGGAAAGAAAGAGGTGAACCAAAGGTGTCTCAACAGGATAAAGCCAAAGGGGCCAGTATGAAGTCCTCAAATACACTCAAGGCACCCAAAAGCAAGTCAGTTTAAGTTTACCCTTTCTCTTAGCTTGTAAAGCATCCTTCAGGAGCAAGTCTTTGAGGGGCCTAGGAAGGCTGCTGGAAGAGGCATGAAAGACAAGGGTGTAACAAATGCTCTAATGAGGCAGAGCAGTAAACTAGATCAGCTCTCACACCCAATCACCTTCCCAGCCATACTGGCATTTACCCAATAGAGCCAAAATCTGACCCCCAAATTAACTTCCTTTACTGCACCCCAAGCAATAATTTCCAGAAAACAAAATAAACAAACAGCCTTACTTTCTAAATGCTGAAAAACTCTCCCCCTTTCCCATTCAGAGATTTTAAACATTTGAACAGCTGACAGCTCCACTGTAATAACTGGTACAGAAACTGAACATGGATCATTTCCAAGTGATACACTGGAGTAAAGCAGTACTGTTCTGTTGTAGTGAGCTTCACAAATCGGAAAAGAAAAATAAATTAGAATCCACAGCTAGCATTAAGCAAATTTACACCTTTTCTATGCAAGAAAAGCTATGGGCTATAAAGCAAAGCTTATGGAAAAATATTTAGCTAAGACACCAGAGCCCTGTCAGCAAAGTACCACAGTTGATAAACAAAAGCAGACTCACCTTCCGCAATTCAATTGTAACTTCATTTCTGTGTCTTCTCATAGTCTGTAAATAAAAAAAAAAAGTATGTCAAGAAAATAGTACTCTGTTTTGGAATCAGCACTTTCTAGGTAAAAAGTGCAGTTGTTCATCAAAAGACACGGAAAATTGTGCATAATTTATAACTCCAACTTTCCTAAGAGGATGCACGTGGCTCTTTGTGATGTTTTGCTTGGGGTATTTTAGTTTGGTTGGTTTGTTCTCTTTTTCTTTTTTTATTACACACCAAAACAGAAAGCTTTGTCATAAACCACAAGAAGTATCCCAAAGGTACAAAATATTAACTTCCCCACGGAGTTTCACTAGAATCATTCTCCAGGTGTTTTCACTGAAATGACTCTCCAGGTGTTTATATGTGCAGACCAAAGGCAGCAGTAAATCCAGGTTAGACAGTCTCATATTCCCATATAATCACATTCACAACCCAAACACATAACCTATACCAGTCCTCTGGCCAAAATCAATCATGAGCGACAGAAGATGACCGAGCTCAACACAGCAAGACCGATCAGGCTTGTGGAAAAAGGAGACAAAGCAGTACAGAGTCCCCTTAGGACCCACAGCCCAAACATTGCAAAGGAAAACTGCCCATAAGCATCTCAGATCCTTAAAGATACCCGGCACTCAGAATGCATTCCTGACAATGCTGCTGGCACTTCTTAGATAAGAGAGACCAGAAGACTGAAAAAGCATTTTACCCTACTGAAGGCAATCTCCCTAGGTTGATTCAACTACCAGTGGAACAGACATGTACCATCAGAATGCAATTCAAAGGAGAACAGGACTGGACAAATGCTGGCAGTCCAGCAAGATCGCCCACACTAACTAAAATTAGCCTTTTAAAATACTTTCTATGTCCTATCCTTGCTACTGACCTTCGCTGCCACTATCATGTTCCTTTTGAGTTAGGGCAAATAACTCCCGAGCAAAAAAGTACCAGTGAAGACCAGCAGTACACAGTAACCACCAGCACTCCCCATCAGCCACCTCAGAAAACACCAAACATGCTAAAGATGAAACACGGGTAGAAAAAATGAGCAGATTTCATACCATGAACATATACAGGACAGAACTACAATAGCTTCACTCAGCTTCTTCTCAGCCCGTTTGCACAGCAGTGCCACAGGCAGGGCTGCCACTCACTAGCCCAGCTTGCCCAGACCCCCATCCAGCCTGGCCGTGAACGCTGCCAAGGATGAGGCACCAGCAGCTTCTGTGGACAACCTGTGTCTCACCACTCCCTCAGTAAAGAATTTCTTCCTGACATCTAATCGAAACCCACTCTCCTTTGTTTTCAGTTTAAACACACTGTCCCTTGCCCTGGCGCTATCTGCCTGTAGAGAAACCCTCTCTGCCTCCTTTTTATAAACCCCCTAAAGGCACTGGCAGGCTGCAATGAGGTCTCCCTGAAGCTGTCTCATCTCCATTCTGAAATTCATTACCTTGGGCTCACTTGAGAACAAGGAGGGCTCATCATCCTGCCCACTGTTTGACTAACCAGCTCCCTCATGTAAACACGGAGAAAATTCTCCTTTTACATCTACAGGACTGTACTACTTTAAATAGAGCAAGTCCCTGTTACGGTAAGAGGACAGCAGCACTACAGCATCTACCAGGACTGCACGTATTTCCCCCTCTCATCATTCTGGCAAACCATTTGATTTTGGGGCCATCTGAGCCTGCTGCAACAGCTCAGTATAAGGACTGGACAGCTGGGGAATGGGAGGGCATCAGGTAGATTCCTTTGTCTGAACAAATGAAGAACCCACGAAGGCATCACTTGCAACTAGCAAGACCAGTCATTCCAATTTCTTGTTCTATTAGAACTTTATCTTTGCATTATCTTAATAACCGTGTCAAATTTAAGGACATGATTTCAGTACACCATACAGCCATTTGTTTTTCAACACTTCTTCCCCACGACAGCTGCCTTCCAGCACTAAAGAGGGATACAAGAGAGCTGGAGAGGGACTTTTTACCAGAGCATGGAGTGACAGGACAAGGGGGAATGGCTTTCAATTGAAAGAGGGCAGATAGCTTAGACTATGTATTAGGAAAAACACTTTAATATGAGGGGTGGTAAGGCACTGGTACAGGCTTCCCAGAAAAGTTGTGAATGTTCCAACCCTGGAACTGTTCAAGACCAAGTTGGATGAGGCTTTGAGCAACCTGGTCTTGTGGAAGGTGTCCTTGCCAATGGCAGGAGGTTTGGAACTCGATCTCCAAGGCTCCTTTTCACTCACATCATTCCATGATTCTGTAACTCTGCATATCAATAAAAAATGTAGTTAAACAATGCTGTAAAGTCTCCTTTTCTTGATCATTCTGTGTTCTAGACACCAAAACTCTTAACTGAACTTTCCACTAGCAACACCATCCCACCTTTCCCTAAAATCTCCTCTTCTATTCCTACTTATTTTAAATTTGAAGGTGCACCCTATCATACTCAATCACTTCAAGTATCCATTAGAATTCTCCTCTCCAAAATCCAATACTGTACGTGCCAATTTGAAGTCTCAGTGATTTTATTTAACTGATGCAAGACACAATTTGCTTTTAGATTTGCTCCCTACCTACAATTTACTCATTTATCTATGCAAGAATAATCTAGAACACTTATACTGAACAGAAAAATCAGACTAAATCTGAAGTTCTCTAGGAGACAAAGATAACATTTATCCCCTACCATACTTCTGGAAGCAGGGCAGATTTAAGGAAAACCATATGCTTTGCTCAACAGTTCAGCAGCTTGATATTTTTGGTTTAGAAAAAACCCAAATACAGTGCAGTTTCAGGCAAGACATTACTACTCCTTTCATAAATTTACTCTAAAACCTTCTCTAACAATACTTTGACTAAAGACAGTTACTCCAAGTCAGCCATCCATAAAGCCTCTACCGGGAAGACTCCAAGCTTCTTTCTAAGGGCAAATAATTCACTCTGATTTTCCATTAGGGTTTTATCTTTGTTTCATACTTGCATTACTTCAGCCTCTCTGATCCCACCCTATTACAATTCTGTCTCAATATTTCTTTACTCTTTCTTGTTGTTTTTTATCAAGCTGATCTTCGAAATATTTCACTACTCCATTATGGTTTTCACATTTAATGTGCAAAAATATCCCATCTTTTTCTCATTTAGAGAGCTACCACTCTTTAGGAAGATCCATAAAAAAGGTTATCACCTCTGCAGACATTTTTGCTGACCAGTACCATAGATATTCTGAGCTCTAATACTCTTAAGGCAATCTCCACATTACCAAGGTTTTATCCCTGTAGCTGTTCTTTTGTATTTCATTTTACACTTACTATGAGTGTTCTCTCTTTTAAAGCACCTCTGGTACATTTTCTTTTTACCCTCCTCCTTCAAAAGGCAGAACAGGCAGTACTCACCACTAAGCCCCCCCATTCACAGAGTTGATCACGAGGATATCAGCCTTAACTCCATGGAATCAGAGAGGGCTACTGGCCCCCACTAATCCAAGGGGCTCCCAGTCTTACAGAGTATCATGCTGGGCAGCATCTCGACAAAAAAACCCTCCCTTTGTCAGGGTCATCAGGCTCACCAAGAACCAGTGACACAATGTTGTAGAGTCCCCCACCAGCACAGGGGACTGAAGGTCCCAAAGAGCCTGTGGTGCATCCTGGCAGCGACACTCGGCTGCCACAGCTCCACCAGGATCAGCGCTCCTTGCTCCGAGTCTGCTGACACTATTTCTAACCGGACACTTTGTGTCCCTGACACACGAGATGACCCCGCTGCACACCAAGGTCTGTAAGTGGAGGATTCCACTTCATTCATACTTGTCAACTGTGGCAATTACAGACTGTACATGACAAACACATGAATGCACCTGATTACCTAATTTTATTCACGGTGCTTCCTGAGGATTTCTCCAGACTGTTGCCAAGCTTGATTTTCTCCTGTTTACCATTGGAGCTGATACACTAGTACAGACTATGCTGTAAGACTCTGAATCTCCACAATTTACACATCCTTGCCTTGAAAGACCTAAAGCATGTTTCATCCTCACCTGATTACAAGAAAAGCACTATATTCTGCATGCTCTTACTGGACTTTTGGAAGCTTTCTTTTAAAACTTGAAGACCAAAAGACACAATCTTATCTAGTGGGGTGAGGTGGGGAGAACGGGATAGGATAGGACAGGAAGATGGGACAGCCCAGATTTTATTCCCCAAAAAACAGACCTAAATGATTAAGATACTTTTTTTGACCTGATTTGGCATTTCTTGAAAGCAAAGTATTTAAAGCTTGTGTTTCAGACGAACCATTTTAGAAATACAGCAGGTCATCAGCACCTTGCTGCAGTCTCAGAAGAGACAGAAATTATAATGCAACAGCAGATAAAAAAGCAGCACCGGGAACCGTATGCAGAATAACACGCTCTTACACAGCCTGCAAGACCCAGCATGCAGGGAACTGACAGGCATTTACAATGGATTTAGACACTAGCAGAAAGGCTAAACATTTTCCCCAGCTAACAGAGGTCGGACAAAACAGAGAGAAGAGACAAAATTATTCTGCAGCCTAGCCCAGGATTCAGCCCCAGCTTCCAGGCTGGAAGGACATCTGCTGAAGTCTATAGATACCACACCAGCTGAAGCCTAGCAAAAGGCTTCCAAAGGATCTAATACAGGGTTTGACAGCCACAGCTTCTGACTGGGATCATGTCTGAGCATCACGTGCTCTAACAAGAAGCTTCAAGGAACGCTGAAACAGAGCATCTCAGCGCTAACCCCCCAAGCCAAGGCCGAACCATTTCCCTGAATAAAAAACACAGTCTTCAACTCTCAGACAGGGAGAACACAGCACAGGCAAAATCCTAAAAATCACAAGAACGATGACAGCCGCATCATCTGAACCATGAGAACACTCCCAAACACAAGATATTAATGCACCACGCACTAAGTGTAAACAGGAAAAAAAATCAGTATCTACCAGTCAGCATTAAGAAATAAGAACACAACACTTTACCAAGCTGTGCAACAACATTACATCTCAATTGTTCTACATGACTCAAGGCAGACTTAAGTTCGTAGGGCTTTTGTAACAAGAGATTTCTTCTCCCCAGTTCACCACATGTAAGGAACAATTATTTACCAGTATGTTTGACAGGCTGGCATAACCACAATAATGCGTCAAAGTACTCCAAGTCTCATTACAAGTCAAAAGCAGATGTTGAGCAGTTATTTCTCATTTCAAGTTCCTCAATATTTTGTTATTTTTAAAAATAAAGGATAAAAAAACCCAAAAGATCTGCTGTTAGATAAATCAGCGTTTCACTTCTGCCCTGAATTTCTGAATAGTCTTCCAAAGTCAGATACAAACAGGCACATATGAAGAATCTCTCCCTATCACATTCCACTTGAAGGAAAATTAATTCCTAGTTCCCTCGAATCTGAAATTCATTTCATGTGCCAAATAAGAAAATCACTGCAGACATTAGGGCTGCTGTGTTAAGGGCTGCAAGAGAACGTTGTTTAACTGTGACATAAAATGCAAAAATGCTAAGCTGACAAAAGACAAGAGATTTAAGAGACACCAGACCCTGGGGGAGGTGGGGGGAAGAGGAAGGCCACAGTCCCTGTAAAACAGCCTTTGACAAACTCAAGGGGCAGAAGGAACAGAGAATACAGCCGCCCTCATCGGATCAGTGTTTCAGATCTCTCAACGAGGGTGGCATCTCTCTCAACAAGATGACAAGAAACTCCAAAGTTCAGTTTCAGCCACCTGAGGTGAAGGGAAATGTCCTCCTTATTTTTGAGTTGATACTTGTTTCATGACAGAACACAAAACTGCATCCAGCTCTGGATATCAAAAAGCAACGGCCTCTGAAACGCTGAATCATCAGTGTGAGCTGTACCACCAGCACACTGAAAGAATTATTTTTCAGTGATCAAACATTTGGGCACCTTTCACGGAACCACACGCACCGCACAAACGCCACGGGTGAAACTGCACAACAAGCTTTTCAAGCCTTTAGCATAAAAAACATTTAACTGCATCATACATTAAACTGCTTGAAAAGGCAACCCTTAAAAAAAACCAAAAAACTCAAGGAACCCCAGAACCAATCAGCTGTACTTGTACCTGAGAACAAGATAACACTTTTCAAAATCCTCTGTAGCAAATACATAAGGTGTTGTAGCAGAGTGGGGAACAAAAGCCCAAACCCTACTACAGTTATACAAGGCTGGAGGGGGAAAAAAAAATAAAAATCAGGCTAATCCAAAAGGATAAAACTCACACCTTACACAAAGCAGTCAGAATAGTCCTCCATTGATGAAAGAGTGTTTTTAAACAAAGTTGCTACTTTAAGCAAGCTCAATCTCATCCAAAATTAAATATAAGAACTAGTCTCAGGGTTTCTGTAATTTTAAGTTTCTGCTTCATATCTAAATATTAAATCTTAATTGATTACAAACACTTTCAAGTCCCTGAAGTATATCACTTTTGGAGTCACAGAATTCTGGACACATGGTAAGATTACTTCATCCGTAGTCACTGTACAAATCAGCAAACCAAAACTATTTAAATGTGTAGGTGATACAACTATTCAGATGATCAGGACATTAAATTTCATTTTGTATGCTGGGATACAGACACCTTAAACAAAATTAAATATTAAGTTTCATGTACAAGGTGCTTAATAATGTACATTCTCTGCACAGAAAAAAATAACCAAACGCTGCAACAGAAAGTGGCATGAATTTTAATAATGTTAACTACATTCAGCTATACCAATTGTGTCAGAAGGAAGACTAAAGCATAAGCAGCATTTAACAACTAATATTCTACCTACCATTTTAACAAAATAGGGAGCTCGGTGCAGTGCTCATCCTGAGCATCCACCCCATTAAATGGGATACCCCAGCAGTGACAACTTTAAATCAACACATTTGGACCACATCCGCTACAATTTGAGTAAGCAAGCCCAGGAACCATCAGAAACGAAGAGGCAGGGAACAGATGTTTTTATCCAGGCAGCATATCAATACTTCCAGCTGCCCCACAAGCAGCTAGCTGCCAACCCCCACCCTCCAGCAGGCCAGCTAGCACAAATGAGCCTCAAGCCAGGCCATGGAATGGGAAAGCCAGAACCATCTTGACAAGATGAACACCGCAGCCCTGGCTATTCTGTGGATACAAATTTATTAAGGTGGGCATTTCATTCCTTTGAAAATTTGGCTATTAAATGGAGAGAACAAATTCACTGACCAATTCTAATTTCTCCGAATCTACAAACATCAATAAATGCTTTATTTCTGCTTTTGCCTCTCAACATTACAGAGAAAGAAATGTAACTTCTCAGAAAATCAGAAGTTACATGCTTAAAGAGCTACCCCGAACACATAGCTTGGTTAGTTAAAGCAGCTTGATTAAACATACACGGTGTCCAAACAGCTTAGCATTTGTAAGTCAATTCTAGACTACTTCCACCTGCCTAACTGAAAGAAAAAAAAACCTAACTGGCCCAGTTCCAACAGCTGGATTGGATTTAACTAATGCCTTCCCTCTTGCATATGAGCATATCCTTGAGTATACACTTCACAACAGGGGTGCAGGTGCAAGACAGTAAAAGGTGATGTTTGTATTCATGAAGTAAACACTGCTCTGCCCTAGAAACTGCTTTACTGGCCTTTCCTCCCCCTATTTCTTCCCTGGCACTTCTTAACAATTATGAAATACTGCGATGCACAGGAAAATGCAGAAGCCTCGGGAGCCAGGCTGGTTTGGGGGCAGAAAAAATCCCCATCAAAATGCTTGTTGGTATACAATTGATGAGATGATTATGATTGTCAGCTGCCTATCTTTGGTTAACATCAGGAGCTAAATACCCCTAATTTGCACAGGCATATAATCAGTACGTGTAAAGTTGAGGCTTTAACTGATGACATTGTTCTACTTGCTCTGGTAACAGCTGGCTTGAGATGAAAACAAGGACAAAGAACACTGACAGGAGGTGACACTGCTGCTCTACCTGTTCACACTTGCAAAGTGTATATCCCTTACTCCAAGACTTGCATAATCCCCAGTTTGCAGGAGGGAAGAATTCTGGGACTGCATCATGATGATCTGAATGCAGCCATGTAATCACGACCAGAGGAATTAATCCTTCTAGCTAGGTTTATTCCCTTACTTAAAAGCATCATGGATAATTACCCATCTTTTTTCCCCCCCCAACCAGTATAAGTTCTAGGCAGACTCTTCCTCCCCAAGCCCAATTTTGAGACCTGCCTAATTACCATATGCTCCTATATAAAGCTCCAAACTGTCCTTCTAAGAAATAGAAGATTTTTTTTTTTCCCCCAGTTGCACAAAGTTAGAACAACTTCACTTCTGGCTTTGTTATCATAGCTCCACATTAAATTACGCTGACCCAGTTAAAAATGCAGGCAGGGGGCTTGGATTCCACAGTACAAGCAACAGATTTACCAAAGCAGCCAAACAAACTTCAAATACATCTGTACCTTGATCTGACACTCCAAGGAAGTTTTATTTAATTTCATTACTATTTGTCCCAAAAGGCATTTGCTCCTCTTTTAGGTAAACATTCTTATTATTTTGCAGAAGGTATTAAAACTTAGTTGAGATTCCCCGTGTGCTGCAGGACCATAACATTTTAAAGCTTCCTTCTGGCTTGCAACATTTAACACAGCATTAGGTACATTAAGAGCAGAGTGCAGTATTTATGCTACTGTATTTTATGCCATGATCTGTCTGGGAATTATGTTCCTCGGGGTTAATAAAGGCCACTAAAAGAAAACTAGTTCTTTTGCACTCAGAGCTACCACAGTTTTGCTTTTTTTTTTTAATCCCCAGTTTGGGGCCCCTGAATCAAGCCCAGCTGCCTTTTGTTAACTAGTCTGTGGCAAGATAATTTAAGTATGTGAACCTGGCTAGCCTCAGCGAACTGGATGAATGAGAGATCTACCATAACTCTTTTACTTAGTGGTGGGTAATGACTCACTGAAGTCAGACTCTCATGCCAATATGGAAAGCCACAAACCTCCAATTATGACCGCTCATGATGCTGACTCACCTGAAAGCCCTGTGTGGAAGCAGGCAGAGCTGCCCATCCACACTGTCTGCTTCTACTGCTCCCAAAGATCTTGGCAGAAAAGCAATTGCTACGTTGATTTCTTAGCAGCTCTTTTGTAAGGATATTCTTCGGGGTCCTGATATCCTCCCTCCAACTCTTCCAACCTCCATACTGAGCTACCACCAGCAGAGAAGCAAGAAGTAAGCACTCGTGTTTTCATTCCCACATGCAAATTGTCCAAACAAGTACAAACCTATCAAACAACACTCAGGAGGATACTGGACTCAAACCGAGTTAGCTGGCTGCACTCAACACAAATTGCACCAGTACTGAAGGACACTGAGCAGTCTGGAATACAAGGAACACGTTATCACCCGGTTTGATACAGAATAAAAGCACTGGAACTTTCTATTCAACATCAAAACTCGAGGAAGGAATACAAAATCCAGCTGATTTGCAGTTACTAACTACTGCTGAGTGAATCAAGGATATTATATCCTGTCAAAAGTTTTACTGGATTTCCATTCAGATGTAGATCTTAACACTGTTAGTCACACCTTGACTGACATCAGACCACAATGCACCTATCTGGGCTCCACCTGAAGGCAAAATCAAGTTTCCAGGTAATTCAACAGCATCCCAAGATTAGCTCATCACTGCACAACAAGCTGATCTGCACAAAGCAACACACAGGCAGCAAGGATCACCAACTAATTCCAAGCACTACTTTTGACTGGCGGTCCTAACGGGGCAAGAAACCTCTGCAGAGAACCAGTCACAAAAAGCAGAGGCAATGCAGTCATCTGCCATCTCCACTGCCATAAGGTTTACCTTGAAAAACCTCACTGTGCTGGTTTGGTGCAGCCATTTGTGCTGCAGCCCAAAAGACACTGATAAGATACCTGCCATCAGGCTTTTCTTCTCCTCCTGTGTCTTTTGCAGAGAAGGCAAATACTGATTTTCACAAAAAAAGCCAGCTCTGCCTTATCTGAATACTGTAATACACCAAATAAACACCAAGAATAGCGGGGAAAAAACAAGACTGTCTAATTACAGGCGATTCCTATTCATATTTCTTTCGAAAGGCAGAAGATTAGGGCTTCTTGACACATTAAATAGGTACAAGAATTTGAGATTTGGTACTTTTGTGTTACAGGAATCTGCTTTTGGCAGTACACGAACTTCTAAAAAGGTAATCAGTTATTTTCCTATATTGCATGAGGAGCAGTAAATGCTTTAGTTTCCTGGAAAGAGAAACTTAACCTGTCCTTGAGGGAGAGCAAATGAGGTACCTACACAACTCGCTGGTCTCACCAAGACGTGGCACCCCCTCTGTCCTCTCCTGATGTTCCTAAGCAAGCATCCCTCCCATCCCTCCACGGAGCAGGGAAAGCAGCAGACCTGTCTCAAGCGGAAAACCTGACTGCTTCCACAAAAGACAAGGAGGCCCTTTTCCCTTCCACAGTCCAAAGACTAGAGGAGCCTGAAAGAGAGTCCAGAAGACCAACTCAGGCACAGCTTCTGATTTTTCTGACTAAGAGATGTTAGCAGAAACCAAACCCACCACGTAATACCGTATTTCACAGACAAAATACCATATTCACCTGTGTACAGGACATCAAAGCAGCAGAGCAAAATTAGAGCCTTTCATGGTAACTCAGTGCGAACAACTGACTGCAATTTTGATCTTCAGTTCAACATAAAGGCTTAAATATTTCAAAATAATTTTTAAAAACTTGCACGAAACTGTAGACAACCACTTTCAAGAAATTCTTTATAAAATAAAGTGTTTGGTCAGAAAGGCTTAACAGATTTCTGGGGCAAACACCAGAAGACCAAAGATTCTTAACCTTGCCAAGCATCTCTACTAGTTTCCCTTAGGAAGAAAAAAAAAAGAAAAAAAAGCAAAAACAAACATGCAAGGCTAAATACTAGCCAAGAAAACACACAAGGCTAAATACTAGCCAGATACCTTCTTGTGCAAGCTGTTTGAATAAAGACACTCCCTTTTCAGACGCTTCAACTGCAACATCAAAGTACCTCAGATGATCATTCTATGAATCCCTGATATATTTATAAGCACCTCCCCGTGAAGCGGGGAAAGAAGTTTTGTTATTCCATCGATAAAATGGGAAAATTATTGCAATTTGCATACATTCACAGGGTGCCATGAAAAAAACCCAACAAATCAAGTCCCTAGAGAGCTAGGCTATATTCAACCACAGCAAACTTTTCTGGTATAACACTACATGGCTCAAATGAAAATCAGATTTTCTTTGCTGTTTTTTGAAAGATATAATCAAAAGGCAAAAAAAAGATTAAACATGTGCTAGCTGCCTAATTAAATCTATGAAGAGATCATTCTGCTCAAGATGCAAGAGAAAACAACAAACCCAGCTGACAACGCAGGAAGAAGATGGAGCATTAGAAACTAGAAAACACACTCGAGCAACATCCCACAATCTTATGAACCTTGTCAGCTGCCCTTTTGATTTAATCATTTCACCATCCTGGATTCTAGATGCTTCTACCTCACTTTTTAATGCGACAGAAACATAGCATTGGTGTGTTTTACATTACTTGAACATTTTGGGTATGGCACTTCTCTCCTTGAGGAATCCTTGAGATTCTCAAAATTCCAATTTACACATCCTTCCAGTAAAAAATAATTCTGTCAGTCAATGCTGTCACACTGATTGCACATGTCTGTGCTCCTTTAATGCCTCTTCTTGTCTGTAAGGTTGCTCCTCAGTGCTCTTTGACCAGCGCTATACGAACACCACGGAGTCTTCTTGCACACCTGGTGAACAGTGCTCAACAGGACAGAATTGCAGCAGGGCCCACATTTTAGGACCCTGTCCTGACGTCCAGATGCTTTCTTTCTGCATCTGGCTGAAAATCAGATTTTTACTGCAGAGAAATCCCTACCACAGACTTTGCATCTAACATCACATGTGCATGAAAAGAAGCGAGAGGCCCTGATACCAAAAAGCTGGGCGACTTCCCTTACCTGAGCAGGGCACGACGTCTCTCTGCAGAACTTCATCAACCTTCTGACTTACGCTGCAGCTGAGTAAGGAAAGGCAAGGCCTGCAAGAACTTGCCAACCTGACGCTGCACCTGGTGAGGAATGCCCTGCTGCATCCCTGAAAAGCAGGGTGCCAGCCACCCTAGCACCCCGTGTGACCAGCCGCGCTCTCCTCGTACACACGAGCTCTGACTGCTCCACACCAGCAAGTCTGCAGGGCGGCTCCAACACTCGGTGAAACACACACAAGTCTTGAGAGGAAGCTCCAAACTGCTTTTGCAAATCACTTTATCTATCTGGCACCACCTCCGAAGTCCACCTGTTACTGAATCTGACAATAACAAAGGTTAAAAATGCTCAAGAAGAGGTCCTCAGCTGATGAGACACAACAGAGCACCAAGGAAATGAGTAATTCAGTAACAGGTGTTTGAATGAAGAAGATACAAATTTGTCTCCTGCTCTGCAGACACTAGTACAGCACATACTCCTATTTTGTGCTTGCTGTATTTCTTAAACACACACAAAAACCAAGTTTAAAGCTGACTGCAACATTTGCTTAGCCTGAGAAGGCAGACAAGTGTCAGGTGACCCAGAAGGGGCCTCCCCAGCAGATTTAATGGTGTTAATCTGACTGTGAAGGGATAACAACCCAACAGTTAAATACCCCTAGACAAGATAAACCTTCTCCCCTTCACACTGACCTCTTTGAGCCACCACTGGTCTTCTCCAGATGTGAAGGGCTGGCTCAGGAAGCTAAGGGAGCAGAAAATTAAAGAAACATGAAGAGCTTTGCAACTAGTTCCTTCACTCCAAGGCACAGACAATTCTGATGCAGGACTAACTTTTTGGAAGAAACCAGTGCTTTTGACTACCCACATCAAATTTTGTGAAATGGAATACACAAATGGAAACCCAGTTTCAGTTATTAGTGTATCAGTGATGAGGAATGTCGATTCAATATCAGAGTTTCCCACAGCAGGTATTTTGGAAACAACTGACAGACTCTATTCTTGGAAAAGATACAGGTTTCGGATTTCTTTTTTGAATCAGGTCAGTTGACAATTTGTCTTTACTACTTGATGACACAACCCATTATCTACTAGTTCACTGCCTCCTCTAGCCTGTTACAAATTTAGATGCCTCATTCCATTTCTAATCCCACAACAAATACAAATCTGATCAGTTACTTGTAGCTGGCACATCCTCCTAATTGCTGTCTTTCATTATAACACAGTTTTACAGGACAAAACATCCTCCTTGGATACGTGCTGGACTGTACAATTATAAAAGCCTCAAAGAAATTATGTAAAAAAATTAGTTAGAGCTCTTTAAAACTGTTACACTGCTACCAGCTGTGACCAGACTTCAACATTCTACAAATTAAAAATCAATCCCTTCATAAAAGAAGTTTTAGAGATAGCAGTCACTACAGCCACTGCTGTAGTGTTAGAAATACACAGGAATGAAGAAAAACACATTCTGTAATTACAGGAAGATTACCAGAGGTTTGGTATATCACAACAGCAAACAGCAATAATTGGGCCTCAATACAGCAAGCACAGATCCCAATCAGCTTATGAAGATTATGTTCATCAGGAGATGCCATCTCCAAATTGCATTCTCCACAGGTATTTTGGAAATAAACAATGATTTCCTAATGTACCTGTGTATTTAAAGCTTTTAAAATGCAATGAATCCAACTGGTTTTGAACCTCAAGGAAAACACTACACAGTACATCTAAATGGACTTACTAAGTATTTGCTTTCTGCCAAGGGTCACGAACATTTTACAGCACTGTACTATTTACCTGCAGACTAAATCTCGGAAAATCCTGCAGCAAGAGCAGCCAAAGAGGCTTCCCACATCTGTACCTTAATTCCTACCCATGTAATTCTTTCCAAGGTACTTGTATTATTCCAAGAGTAGGTATACTGGGTTTAAAGGGTAACAAAGAAGCATCTGGAGTTAAAAACTCTGCATCAGAGTCCTGGATCCTGCATTACATCTCTTTCCAAACAGAAAGTTACCTGATACCTGCGTTTTCATTTACCTCCTGAGACTCAACAAGCCAGTGAACCTTTTAAGACAGCAGGTCCATCGTATCTTAAACCTACCCAAACCAGCTGCCAAAGCCCAACTTCCCTGGGGTATCCTCTCCCGTGTCAAAGTGAAAAGCAGGGAGCTGATGAATCTGTACTGCGAAATCTTGAAAGAAACTGCACTGGTACAAAGCAGCTGGGAGTTACAGGATTTCTGGGACTGCTACAACCCTTACTTGTTTCACGAAGCCTCGGAAGGGAGAGGGCAAAAACTGAACGGCATCCGGGAGGGAGCTGGCAGCAGCACTTAACACAGGGCGGGTGTGGAGCCTCCCCTGCGAAAAGCCTTTGACACCTGATAGGAACACGGCTTTAAATCAACCTCTACCTTCTCCCAGGTGCCCAGAGACTGCACGGATTTGGCTTTCCCCAGAAGGACATTCCTCCGCTTGCAAAACATTCACGGCAGCATGACAGAAAAATGGGAATGAATTCAAGCATCCTCAAAAAACAGATCCTCACTTTTAGCAATGCAGGAGCAGTGAACACACTGAATCTGCCAGAGCTGATGACGGAGATCTGGGCTCAGCCCACTTTCTTTCCCTGCCTCATTTGGGGTGAGAATGCTGAAGGTACAGAATAAAAATGTATCCTTCAAAGTTCCCGATCCCAAAGGCGATACAGGCTTAAAGATGATACAACTGCTTGTAACTGGGGAAAAGACATCAGTGACCAGGACTTCTGAAACTAAAATCAAACAGAGCAGGAGCAGGTGAAAGATGACAGAGTGACTACACTTCCTTTTGGTAAATGGCCCTGAACAAATCTCAGAGGGATAACCCTACAGCCTAACCAACAGAAGACCAAGAACTTGTCTTCTTTTTACTTGGGACTGGGGGTATGAGAGGTACACAAAAAGGAAATTACAATCCCATTCATTTAAGTGTTTTACACAAAGATACTCCGTTTATAACACACTAACCCCTTTCTAGGTTTTGGGTTTCCTTCTCCAGTTGGTCGGTTTCCCTTTAAACGAGTGCACATATAGAGTTTTAATTTTAGTATGCACTTTGCTAATTACATGACCACACAGTCTCAATGTATCACACACACACAAAAAAAACCCACCAGCAAGTCATGCAGACAGCTCTACAAATTATAACACCTCTGCTCACCAAGACCTTTTCCTCAGTTTTAGTCAGGGATGCTGACTAATCCTGACAGAAAGAAATGGGCTGATTGTTTGATCCATCACCTTAAACATCAGGACTGTGAGTCAACAAATGGGTGCCTGCTGGTGTGATGAAGAATAAGCAACTTGGATTTCTAATCCAGGACACTGAAGGAGTAAATAAGACTAAGAAGGATGTTACTAAGCAGAGATTGAAGCTGAAGAACTGCAAAACATCAGAAGGCTCCAATTCGGTTTTCGAGAAGCTAGGCTAGCTTAGATAGCAATATAAACAAATAAACAGTTAAAATGGGTGTCATAAATTAAGTGATGGCAACTGTTCAGTTTTGTCCTGTAAAGCCTCAACTGCACTGGGATAATCAGTGCTGGATATTTAGGAGAAGGATCACTGAGACTTAAGCCTCGTGTCCATAATCAACACAGGAAAGTCTTCTCATTTTATATGTAACAATTCAAAAACCTCTTCCCCTTCTCAGGGGAACACAGAATTCAGAAGGCTGTGAGGAGAGAACTGGCAGTTGTTTGTGAGGAATATCTTGGCTCCTTACTGGTCCGCTCTGCAGGCTGAGGTTAACTTTGTCTGCTGCTAACCACACGTCAGTACCTATAAAAATACAAAAATCTCACTAATAAAAGGAAGAGCAGAAAATCATATCAAGTGAAGAACACTTAATTTGTGCCATTTGATTTTGCAATTATCCCTTCTGAGGGCTAAATAATTTTTTTTAATATTAATACCCCAAAATCCAAATTCCAGTTCGATATCACCGACCCTACCTCCCTAAAGGGGAAGACAACAGAGAGGTACAGAACTTCCACCCAAACCTGCAACCAGAAAGAGCAGAACGAACCTGGGCAGGTCAAAGATGCAGAAGCTCTGATTTCTGCTCATCAGATCTGTTCCTCTGCTCTTAGAAAAGCAAAATGAGACGCTGCATGGGGTACATACCAAAATCCAAAAGTACTTACTCATCTTT
Organism: Regulus satrapa; assembly: GCA_013396955.1. NCBI lineage: Eukaryota > Metazoa > Chordata > Aves > Passeriformes > Regulidae > Regulus > Regulus satrapa. Next base: position 218,235 of record VWZN01018306.1, read on the forward strand.
TGCTTCCCTTAAAGTTTCACTAAGGAAAAGCAACGACAATTACATGGCCCAGCACACCCAGTAATAAAATATGAGTTAACTACAAATTAAAGGAGTAAGTATTTTGGTCTGCCAGAAGAGTCTGTACCCAGAGGGGATCAATAGTAACTCGCAAGTATTTAACAGCAGTCAAAGGAAGATTATTAAAGAATGTGCTCAAGCCTGATGTGTTCAAAGGCAATGACTGTTTCCAGGCAGAAGGTGACTCAAGTGCCACTGTTTTCAAACTGAAGCTGAGACCGTACAGTTTAGAATATTTTAAACTTTCCAGAGGATATAATCTAGATATCCAACGACGATTTGTTACGCCATCATTCTACACAGTTCATTTCTCTTTGGAGGAATCTGACAAAATGAGAAGATGCAGATCAATGCCAATGAAAGCACTGACGCCTCCTGATTTCCAAAGCTGAGTACAGAAAAGTAAGAGTCAGGATCTCTTTATTGCAGTACAGGGAGCAAACCAAGTGTATTTAATTGCTGACAGTTGGGAATTAGGTATATTTGATTTAGAAAACAAATACTTTGTGAAGAGCCAATAACTTTCACTACATGGAGACAATGTGTGTGATCAGCAGGTCAGTCTGTGCACCAGTTCCTCAAGAGAGGCAGAGTAACTAATGGCAATTAAACTGCTCTGCTGTGCTCAGTCATTCTCCACTCTGAACTTGACTCACATTGTTTTACTTTTAGAGGCTTAAGTTACATAAAGTTTATTCCAGAAGGCTACTTCTAAGGTGAACTTTTAAATACCCGGATCAGAAAAGAGTCAAAGAGGGGGTTTAGCAGAAAATCTCAAGACACTTAATACAAATTAAGTTGTTTTGAAAGACACTGAAACATTTCCAATGTTTAGAAGTCCTTTAAACGAACCTAAGTTTCATTTTATCATATCTCCGTGGGTGTACAACTTTAAAATACCTCCTCATTTTACCTACTTGTTGGTGCAAAATAAACACGTCACTTGCATTTTAACCCTTTCCAAAAGCAGACGGGACAGCTTTGACTGCATTACCACCACTGGAGCTCTGCACCAGCCACAGAAAGGAAATCAGTCAGCCCTAGGGATGTACTTCTCCATAGCAGCAAAGACACCCCTCCAAAATAATTCCTCCCCTTCAGGGGGAAATGAGAGCTAAGCCACCTTGGCTGGTCTGGCAGAATTAATCTCGGCAAAGCTCAGGCAGACCATTCCCCGATTCCCGCCCATGGAAGGGGACATTCAATTCCCCCAGTCCCGGGCATGCTATAAGCGAGCATGGATGACAGATCAGTTCACACCAGGCACGGACATACCTAACCTTTCCCTGTTTAGAGCCCCGATGGATCCAGGCCAGTGGCTGAGAAAGCAGCAACAAAGCCGGTAACCAATAGGGAGAGATGAGACAAGGACAAAATGAATGAGGAGCAGCAGGAAGAGCCTCACTGGAGGAGAAGGGGAAAAAGAAATGCACCACGCCCCCTCCCTTACCCTGAGAAGCAACTGCTAAACAGAAGGATGGGCAATTTTTAGTTACTTTCTAGCATTTGCTAATGTTAGCCAGAAGCGTCCGAGTTATCACACGCTTTACATGCAATATTTTCTGTGAGAAAGGTTCACTGCTGCAGACTTAAATAAAAATTAAAGATTACTTTACGCTGTGAATGTCATCTTAAAGACACTGCTGCTGCTAAGCCTGACCTGCATAAAACTGTCTCCACCCAAACAATAGCAGCAGGAGCGTGAATTCTGCTAAAATACAAAATGCGCTTTCGCAGGACCAAAACTGCAGTCTACCGATTACAAAAGTTAAGTGATAAAATCAACAGAAGCGTGGAAAACACCCTCAGGTGAAGCCAAAGTAATCTGACACATATTTAGGTTTTCACTCTAGCGAATCCTAAGCCGATTTCAATCCTAGCCTGATTTCAGAGCTCCCTCCCCCTTCCTTTCCCATTACAGAAACTTAAAACACGAGATGTGGGATTTCCTCTTCCCACTGCGAGCAGAACCGAAGATTCTTCCAATAACGACACGCAGATTCGAAGACCTCTGGGGAACACCTCTAGAGAATAAGCTCCCAAAACCCCTGAAACTTTCCAATTCGGGGGAGTAAACTATTACCCCATTAACCTTACCGAGCACCGCACTCCTTCCCCCATTTAGATGGGGACGCCCATTACCGATGGCAGACCATTACCGACGTGCCGGGACAGCGTTTGATAATAAAACACAAAA
>VWZN01018306.1:222056-232966 GCA_013396955.1 Regulus satrapa
AGAGCCTGGCTCCGTCCTCTTGGCACCCTCCCTCCCTTCAGACACTTGGAGACATTGAAGAGATCCCTCTCAGTCGTCTCTTCTCGAAGCTGAACAGGCCCAGCTCCCTCAGCCTTTTCCTCATAGGAGAGGTGCTCCAGTCCCTTATTCGCCTCTGTAGCCCCCCACTGGACCCGCTCCAGGAGCTCCCTGTCTCTCTCGAGCTGAGGAGCCCAGAACTGGACACAGCACTCCAGATGTGGCCTCAGCAGGGCTGGGTAGAGCAGCAGGATCACCTCTCTCGACCTGCTGGCAATGTTCTTCCTTAATGCGTCCCAGGATTCCATTGGTCAGGTTAGCTGTGTGTTTGTCCCCCCAAATATACTCCGGGGTGACGGAATATATTTGGCACGGCTCATGCACAGAGTGACCTCAGGCAACTCTGCCAGGCAAGGCTGTGTTGTGGGTCTGCTCTGCACCTCCCTCTGCTCCTCATGACTGCACTAACGCTGCTTAGGCTGCCTGGGAAACGCTGCACAACAACCACCTGGCAAATCCAGGTGTTTTGGGAAGTCTCAAGTCCCCTTTGGTGAGTGCATCTGCCACGCAAAGTGAGCCCTGCCTGGAAAAAGCAAATCCAGCGCTTTGCCAACACACCCTTCACGCCCCCCGTGCATGTGGCAGCTGGAGTCCTGCACCTAGTGCAACACAGAGCACGAAGGGGCTCTGCCAGCCCAACAGATTGTCCCCAAACAGTCAAAATTATTGCACCGCCGCTCCCCATGTGCAGCTCTGGGAGTGTTTGGACAGACTGCAGACAGACCCAGCACCTCCAGATTCATGGCAGCCTGGGCAGAGCAGTTTGGGTCAAATACAGTGCCCTGAAGTAATTTCCAGTTCATTACCTGGAATTTTCATGGTAGAAAAGAGGGTGTATGTGGGTGATGTAGTCGCAGTCATCCAACACCTTGCATAGAGCAGAGTATTATCCAAGAAAACCAAAACCCCAAAATAATGAAAACATGTAACATTCAAATTTAGCTCATTTTATACCAGATCAGGTTCTGCAACAGATCCTTGTAGCTATATATAAAATTTTCACAGACCTCTTTCAGAGTCTCTCCCTCTAATTGACAGCTCAGCTTTTTATTTGCCTTTTCCCAACCCCTCTTTGGATCATTCAAGTGACTGTAACTTGTGCCTCACAGCTCTGGCAAAACAAGGCTTGCAGCCTGATGGAGATGAGTAAAATTCTGGAAGCCTAATGCTCTTCCTCACCGTCATTGAGCTGCGTGCCAAATCTGACTGATCAATATAGCATTCCCTTCTCTCTTGTTTCCAAGTAGTTGCAACTCCCAGTACACTTCCCTCCATGCCTTTTCCCAACAGCTTTATTCGGGCGTGCTGCACCATTGTTGCTAGGAGTGGAAGAGAAGGAATCAGAAGCAGACCAAGACAAAAAGGCACAACTGATATGGCTGGTGTTTGTCAGAGATGGCTTCTAGGCTCAGTCACTTGCATGTTTGAAGGAAAAATTGCTCCAGCTGTCTTCAGGAGAGCTCCTAAAGCAGATTCAGCAGCTGAGAACTTTAGAACTTTGTTTTATACCCCCCTCCCCAGGAAGGTGGCTGTAGCTGCCAGCTGGGGCTGACTCAGGCCTGGTAGGACAGCAGAGCAATGCTGATATGATCCCTGCTAGGCAGGATCTGTTCTCCTCCTGAGAAACCCGTCACCTTTACCATGAACAAAAGATTATTGTTCAGCACCACTCAGCGTAAGCTGAGAGGTAAAAGGAAAACTTGCAACTAAAAAAATCAAGTGTCTCCAGGTCGGAATAACTCAATTTACCAATCCAAAAATCTATACCCATTCCACTAGATAGGATTAATAGATGCGCTGTTTTTTTCTTTCCTATTTCTTCCTTGATACAAACCCTTCTGAGTTTCTATAATGCATTTCATTAGTCCTAGTAGACACTCAGGGATTGAACACCTCTTTGACAGAGCTACATGGAAGTTTGCTTGACTTTACTGCCTGAATAAAGCTTTGTGGTAGAGCTCTTGACTTGGTCATTGAAGTTTCATGTACTCAGAGAAAACATTTTGATGCAGTTAAGCAAATACTACTTGTTGGCACTGGAATTAACAGGCACTACTAAAATGTAAGGAATGAGTACTCACTACTTTGAAAACAGAACAAACCATGTGCATTTGGGTGGCCATTCTTCATCACCATGAGTTTCATATTGATGTGTTCTTGTTGCCAAGACCTGCAAGACATGTGTGAGGGACATGAGCACATTTAAAGGATTCACTGACCCTGAGCAGCCTCCGCGTGCTCCATTTCCATCCTTTGCCCCAGTGATGCTGCAGTGGTGCCAGTCTCAAGCTCCACTGCAGCTCTGGCCCTAATGTGGGCCCTGGGTGTCCTGGCTGGGTGATAGGAAAGGGTGAAGGGTAGCAAAAGAGGGTGGTTAGGTCCACCAAGGTCTCTGGGTGCCTTCAGTGCCCTGACAACAGAAATTCTGTCGCTTAAAGGTCTATGAGGAGGAAAGATCTTTCATAATTCAAAGATATGGGGCAATAAGAACTTCTCAGGTGTTCCATTACTGGACAGAGTTGAGTAGTTGAGTTTTTTCTGGGATGGCCTGCTGGCTCCAGCAAAACTGGATCCGCCCAATGAACATTGCTATGTTTTGGGAAGAGCACATGGTCAGCTTAGGAGTCGACCTGCAGTGTGAGGGTCAGAGGCTACTTACCCTGTGGTTGCCAGTCACTTGTTCTTTTGCAATCAGCAATTTTGTCTGTATCCACCAGTCAATAGAGCTGCAAGAAAACCACTGTGTAAAAAAAAAAAAGAAAAAAAAAAAGTAATGAAACCTGAGTCATGTTCTTGCTGGCAATCCCTCCAAGAAGGACTGGGGAGGTTTAGGTGCACTGCTTTAAGATGCAGTCCCACCCTGCTAATGGATGTTAGAAGGAGAGTCAGGAGAGACAAATAAAATGTGTCAGCTCTTCAGTGTCTCTTTACAGCCATGAGCAGCTGAAGCCAAGGCCTTTTTGGTGGAGGAAGTATGGATGCCTCCTCAGCAGAGGAGTGGGATGGCTGGCAAGGTGGGATCGTCTTGAAACACTGCTGCTCAGTTGGCTACAAACCACACGTCAAGAACCATCTATAAAATCCTGCAATTTGTAATCACAGGAAGGTACAAGGACTGCTACTTAAGTTTAAACTGTTACCTAAAGCACCCATGGGTCTCCTGCCTTGCTTGCCCACCTCAAAATGGGATACCCGAGCACCTCTGACCTGGGATGCACAGCAGCTATAACCACATGTTACCACGGGCACTGCAGAGCAAGAGCGAGCCTTTTTTTTTGCCCTACAGAATCAGTGCTGTTCATGTGCTCTCTAACTCTCAGCAGATTTTAACTTTCATGCCTTGCCTTTCAGGTACCTCTGGAGAGAGTTTGACTGGCGCAGGCTCCGTCCCTTGCACGGCAGGGTCCCTGCCCAGACCCTCTGTGTCTGTCCCACTGTATGTACAGCTCTCCAGCAACTGGCTGAGCAGCGTCTCATTGGGTGTTGCTCTCCTCCAAAAAGCGATGAGTAACGTGTGAAGTCAATGAAAGCAATGCCTGTGACACTCATTTTCCCTTAAGGTAACGTGTATTGTTTTGGTGAGACCACTAATGCGTGTTTGCAGTTCTCCTCATTCACTGGGGTGAAATATTTGTCTTCATAGGAAAAGAGTTGTGTTCTTACCTCATTGCAACTATGGCTTAGTAATGACAGTGAGCCAAATCCTGGTAGACATTCCAGCTTGTCAAAGACTGCCAACAAATGCTGTGTGAGCTAAGAGGTAACGTGCACTCCAGAAGACATGATATAGATCCACTGAAGAGAAGCCTGTGGTAAGTTGCTGTGTAGATAGATCCACAACCCCCAGGTCAGGAAATTCCTAAGCTGAAAACAGTTTAAACACTGGGAAAGTGCTGGAGGGAGCATAATTTTTTTCTTGTTCTTATGCTTTTCTTTATACATCCATTTACTGGTGACCGTTGAAGATGAAACAGTCTTACTGAATCCTTATTCAGACATGCTTTTGGTCTGCCCCACAATAGTCCTTATATTCACAGCAGAAAATTAGTGCTCAGTGAACCATATCTGTGTGAATTTGACACCCCAGTACTCCCAGAGTACAGCGTGGTCCTCCAGTTTCAAAGCAGTAGGTTATGGGTATCACCTGGTTGTCCTGTTGCTGCTTTGTCCCTTCTCTGGTCACCACCCTGAAGACAGCTTACCTTGTGCCAGACTGCAGCCTGGGGTGAAAACAGCTGCTTTTTGCAAAGAAAATTCCAGCCTTATGTGTGGATTATGCACACAGGGAAACATGCTCTGGCTGCAGTGGGGCTGTGCATCCCATCAAATTTGCTCTCTGATGCTGTTTCCCAGTCTTTCAACATTGTCTCGGCAGACCTAACAATCTGAAATACTTCTCTGCTGCAGAGCACCTTATCTCACTACCCATAGGCAGCCCAGTCAATGGCACCTTGCAAAAGCAAGCAGCTCCAGAGGGCTCTCAGGAGCTGTGCAGATTGGTAAAGGGCTCAGGGAAATGAAGGCCCTCCCTCAGTATCTCTGTGCCAGCACCAGTCCCAGAGAGCTGCCCTTTCTACTGGGAGAAGTCACTTCTAGGGGCAACACAAAGAGCTGGTGAGGGAGCTGGCATGAGGCTGGCTTTGGGAGAACCAGTGAACAGCCCAGGGTCAGGATTTACAAATGCCTCATTATCTGCAGACGAGGAACAGAAGCATTGAGGGAGCAGCTGGATAGTCTGCTAGCATTCTCAGAATCCGGGGGATGTTGTTAGTGAAGGAGGAACCGTAAAACCTCTGGTTATTCATCGGTTCTCTGTGTTCTGTCTGAGCCAAGTTGCTGGCTCAGCATCTTTGTCCATGCTTGAAGTGGGAGAATTAGGTTCTGCTCCCTCTGGTTCAGAGCATTACTTTCCTTTCTGTGCTATTCTCAGAGGAAATCCCAGAGTTTGCAATATTTCCTCCTCTCCTGTTGTTTCCTGGTTTTAGGCAGCTCCACATGAGAGCTGGTGAGCTGCTGTTGGGGATGACAGCAAGGTGGGCATGAAATAGGGGCAAGGATCATGGGCAAGGATCTTCTGCTATGGTACCCAAGCAAGAAGAGCTGAGGCAGGTCCCGGGTCCTGTTTGGGTCCGGACCAGGGAATCAGATGGCCAGGTACAGGGATGGCCACAATGTAGCTCGGGCAGAGACCAAGGGCAAAAGCCCTACTTAAAAACAGTGCCTGAGATAAGGGAGTGAGTCCCTGCCAAGGCTCCTCACAGCTTGTTCTCAAACAGCTCTTTGATTCAAGGCCAGGCAGCTGCACTGTCAAAGCTGGCCCTGGGCCCAGGGAGCCCAAGCCCCAGGAGGAGGGGGATGTGCTGAGGGCCCAGGCACCCACCTGGAGCTGAAGACATCCCCTTCTCCTGATGTCTAAGCTCCAGGCAGCCACTGAAACTTGATGGGTCACGGATATTCACAGCAGCTTCTCCAAATTTAAGGTAAAAGATGATCAGGAACCAGAAGGTTGTCCTGCCCAGAGGATCCAAGCAGGGTTTTTGAGATACTGTTTGTAGAACCATGGATCCACCACCCTTTTGCCTTTGACCTTGAGATGCAGGTGCTCAGGAGGCTGGGCTGGGCTGTGCCACAGTGATGCCTGATGGACTCACTGTTTTTTCTATAAAAAACATTTTGTAGAAAGGGTTCTGGGCACTCTTCCCCATGACCTAGAGCCTTTGGCACAGGCATCCCGGAAATGCACTTGCTGAAGCCCAGTTCCAGAGCCAAAAAGGGCCAGAAAATCTCTGGCACAGGCAATGTTGTAGCTGAAGTATTAAAGAAATGCAATTTACAGGAAAGGTCCCTGAGGACCTGAGAATGACTGTCCGCAGGATGACTCTTAATTTATATTTCAAAGTGGATAATTCAATTGGCATAATTGGGAGTTTTGTCTTATTGTCATGGCCTTGCACCTGCAAGGATATTCTCCCATGAGACATAATGGCCACTAGTGTGAGCATCGCTGTCTTTTGCCATCTCACTTCCTACTCCCTGCCTTGCTGCGTCTTCTAGGCAGGAGGACTCCTCAAAGTCTTCATGCAAGCTATGGGGACTGTGGCAAGGGGAGAATGCCACAGTGGTGGAGGGAAAGCCTGTCTTGGAGGCCGTGGGACTCACGTCAGCTACCCAAAGCCCCTGTACTGTGTCCTGCAAGAGTCATGGGCCAGGTGAAGGTTGCTGCTCTCCATCTATGGGGAGGTGGCCATGGGATCGTGATAGAACTGTCACCATCACTTGCAGCAGGCTGCTGGAGTTGCACGTGCCCGTGTGTTCGCAGTGTGGACGGGTCCGAGCTGGCTGTGCTGCCCAGGCCTGGTGTTGGTGAGGTTCACTGGGGACAGGCAGCTCTGTTGTCACAGCCCACTCCTGACAGCTGGCAGGACACACGCCCACGCCCCACCCTCCCCAAAACTATTGAAGCTTCTGCAAACCAGCCTGTTCACCCACCTCAGGGCTTCAGCTGGACCACGAAATACAGGAGAGCCCTGGCTGGCTCTGGTTGGTCCCCCAAAGAGGATCTAGACAGGACGACCTCATTTTAGTGAGCGCCTATAAAGTCTCTGGAGTGCAGGTAGATCAGATCAAGGCAAGGTCAGATGTCATCTTGCAAACTCCCTTATGCTGACAACCCCAAGCAATGAGAAGTTTCATAGAGCCATAGCATATCCTGAGTTGGAACAGACACACAAGTATCATCAAGTTCAACTCTTGGCTCTGCATATCAAAGTCCTGTATTTAGGCAGCACGAGGGAAAAGGATGACTTTTCTCTTGTAGCCTCTGATTTGGTGGCACTGGAACATCACTTCTGAAATAACCTAACTGCAGGTTTGGAGCTCTGTGGTTGAGGTGACCTTCATCAGCTCCAGAATAATAATGAGAAGCCATACTAACAGCTTCCTAAATACCACGGTGCTGGGACAGTGATGCTTTGAAGAGGTGGTGAGCAATACACCATAGCTGACACTGGGACAGGACAGAGTAGTTTGATCAGCCATAGTCAGGTATGTTTAGCTAGCAGGGATGTGAAGAGCCAGCACATCATCACCTGTGCTGGGCTTCCAAGGCAAGATTTTGGCAGCAGGAGGGGGTTACAGGGGTGGCTGTTGTGAGAAGCTGCCAGAAGCTTCCCTCATGTCCTACAGAGCCAATGCCAGCCAGATCCAAGATGGACCTGATGGACAAGGGCAGGGTGGGGAGAAGGTGTTTAAAGATTTAATTTTATTTCTCATTGCTCTGATTGCATTTGCAATAAATTAATTTCTCTGACTTGAGTCTGGTTTGCCCACAACAGTAATTGGTGAGTGATTCCTCCCTGTCCTTAATTCAACCCATGAGCATTTCTCCTGTTTTTCTCCCCCTGTCCTGATGAGAAGGGAGAGTAATAAAGTGGCTTGGTGGGCTCTGGGGGTCCAGCCAGGGTCAACCCACCACACCATCACCAAGCATGATGACCTGTATCAGATTTTGGTACATGTTAGCAATATACTCTTTCCCCTAAGCACAGTTGCTGAAGGACTTACATCTGCACTGCAGAAAAAAGGCAGAAGTATCTCAAAGTGGAATTGTAGTGCCACCAAAGCCTTCATTTGGATTTGATCCGATTTTACTAACTCAGACTAGGAATTTTTTTGTGTGTAAGCAAAGGCAATTAAATGACAATAATTATGACAAAAAAAGCAAAAATTTACTGAGGTGGATCTGGGGGGCTTCTGGTTCCACCTCACTCCCAGCCCCTCTCCCTTGATCCCAGCAATGCAACATGCATTTGCACACTGTGTGCATGTTGTGCAACCAGTGCCTCCCTGCACCCAGCCAGAGCAGGCTCTTTCTGTCCCTAGTTAATGCAGCTCTGATTACAGCATCCTTAGAAAGGCGGATTTTCTTCCACGTTCTCATATCCAAGTATTAACCTGCCCTGACATCGCTTCATTTGCCAGAGCTGATAGCACAGCTTGAGATTGCTTCACTGCAGAGATTACACAGAACTAGAGGCAGATTCCAGTGACTTCTGTCCTGCAAAACAAGTTCTAGTTTCTGCTCCACTATAAGTTAATATGTATTTTTAAAAATATATTTTTATACATAGTTTTATATATACATATTTATTCTCTCTCTCTCTCTCTCTCTCTCTCTCTCTGTGTGTGTAATAGCTTTTCTTCCTGTAGAGATAAGAAAATCACAAGTGCAGTTGGATGTGAATCTGTAACAAGACATACTTTTGCCTTTGTGTTCCTTGATGGAAGAAAATTCAGCTGGAGTTATGGTTATGGTATCAGCACAAACCCTCTAGAGCTGGCTACCAACATCTCCTTCTCCTTTGAGGAGACATTCTGTACATTTAAATCCAGAAAATACATTTGGCTGCTATGAACATTATAGAATATCCTTCTTGTTTCAGTAACTATGATTTGCAAGGAGTCACCAGGGTGGTGAATCTCTGTGCTTACACATTGAAGCTGGTTTCACATGATTATTGGCAAAAGTGGCAATTTTATTTTAAAACCTCCTTTGATCTGATCTCAGGATCTATTTGGATCTTCAGTCCCCATGGCAATAGCTTCTCAAAGCCTGAAAATAACAATGTGCACAGCTATTTTGACTGAATAAACCAGATGCCACGTATGCATAAGGCTAAGCGTAACAGTGTGTGCTTGTGGGGTGAGGGTTTTGTTTCAGACATGAAAGTAAACAGCAATTTTCCAAGTGCACATAAAGATATACTCCGCTTGGTCAGATGTGTCAAGTGAGAGGGTGACGTTTTTATATTGTCACTTTTTAAACCAGATCTGCATTCACTCCTTTGAATGGCTTTTTAAGGATACCTGATGTGGCATATGTGCACCGGGAACCCATCGCTCTTTACGGAGAAAAACCGCTGGAATGGTGCCATGGAGGAGGAGAGGGAGAAAAATACATTCTAGCTTAATTTTGGATAATCATACATCCCCCCCTTTGAACTGGAGCTGTTAATCACAATGGGAAGCCTTGTGAGTTGTTTTGGCTAAGAACAGAAATCTGTTTTCATCTTTGGTGCTGCCTTAGGTGTTGGAAGATAATGTGTGATGGAGGAAGAATCAACTACACAGTCAGTTTTTTTACTCCCTTTGAGTAAATAATGGCTTTCTGCAATTCTGAAGGACCTTCATTTAGTCCTTTGAGGCTGTTCCAGCTGGACTGTGACTGGATGAATCTCTCCCTGCAGGCCAGCAGGTAACACATGGACTTTCTGTCCTGGTTGCCCAACTCTGCATCGCTTCTGCCTCCTGTGTGATACCTGTGCAGGAATGCCAGGAGCTGGCAGGCACAGAGGCCCTCAGGAAGTTGGCCACCATTTACCATTGGTGCTCACCTGCTGGCTGGTATTCAGCTGCTTGCAGCCTCACCCAGGCTGTTGTGTGGAGGATGTGGGGACAGCTGGACCCACACAAAACTTTATTCACAGGGTCTGTAGCTGGTGATGTGCATTGACTTCAGAGATAACAGCTTTGGGAAAGGTAAAAAAATGAAAGGAGAGAAATAGAAGGGAAAGGAAAGCTCACCCCTATGATAACTGGGAAGAGAAAGTACAGGAGAGTCCTCCCCTGAGCATCCTCTTTGCTGACATCTTTCACTTCTCTGCAGACAAATTTCCCATGGTAAGTATATAGGGGTTTTAGGGAATTTCTGGACCCTTTGGGCTCAAACTATTGTTGGACTTAATGATCTTAGCAGATTTTTACAATCTAAATGATTTTATGATTCTGTAAAAGATTAAATGGTTCTATGACTTTATTGTGTTCTCTCATGTAAGCTGAGAGCAAGAGCCCAGGAATAGGAAGAGAGATGGAAAAGGAAAGCTATTCTCCTGCTGGTGGCCATTGCTTTTCACGGCAGTCTGTCGTAACAGGGCTTGCAGGTGCAGGGCTGTGGCAGTAAGACAAAACCAACATGGGTTGCATGGGGGTCCAAGAGATCCCAGCAGCATGGCAGGGAGCAGTGAGGAGCCTGCAGAACTCCAGACAGGAGCTTTTCATTTCACACAAGCTGAGGCACTTCAAGCTCTGCTCAACCCAGAGCAAAACTGTGGCATGGCTGAGAAGCACATACAGCTGGGAAATGCTCCCAGTTGGAGCTGTACAACTCTAAATTGTCTCTTTTTATCATCACAACCAGCAGAGCGGGTGATGACAACTGCTTGCTAGGGTGACATCTTGCCAGCTGCAAGTGAGCTTGCCTAAAGATGAGTGTCCTCAGCCCCTTGCTTGACTCTCTTGACAGGCCAGCTGGAGCAAGGGCATCCCAAGCATCCCATGGGACTTGGATGAGGTGACTGAGGCCTCATGGCTCACTGGCCGTGATGGGGCAATGCCAGGTGCTGCACTGGGCTTGCCAGGAACCTGCTGGAGGAGATTGGGGTCCATTAACTCCAAGCTTGGCATGGGGGAATCTGTCTGCAGCTGGGACACATCACTGCAGATGTCTGCCATCCCTGTCTGCAGCATCCACCAGTGGATGCTGACATCCTGGGCAGGGACTCATCCTGGGCTGTGTTTAACCCACTGGTAAAACAGATCCACCAGCTGCTGTTTTCCAGCAGCGGGGATTGGGCTAAGCCAGTCCTGAGTTTGGCTTTGTCTTCAGGGTAAGCCCAGGAAGGATTTTTAAGCTTTCTTCAGCAGTGCAAGGAAAAGGGAAAAGTAAGGGGCAGCAAAAAATGTAAGTCAAGGCAAAAGAAAAAGCCGGCAGATGCAAGAAAAGGTAGGAAAATAATAGGCAAGTGAGAGAGGAGAGGAGAGGAGAGGAGAGGAGA
>VWZN01018306.1:233337-248701 GCA_013396955.1 Regulus satrapa
GGAGAGGAGAGAGGAGAGAAAGGGTAAAAGAAAACTAATAAAGAGTGCTGTAGTTCCTACTTCACTGCTTGTCTCAAACAGTGGATTTAAAGTGCAGCCTCAAACAGTATGAGTGTTAGCAATGCTCTATCTAAGCTAAAACATGACGATGACAACATAGTGGAAGCAAAAAATGTGAATGTGGACTAATTGAGAGGGGAGGGAGCCTTGTGTAAGCAATTGTTTGCAGATAGTTTTACGATGATTCAACGCAGTTGATGTAAAATCTGGCTCAGTTGAACTGGGTGTCGGCCAGCCTGCTGTGGCTACTAACATTTAGCTGAAATTGCTTTAGGTGAGGAGAGGGGTGCTGCCTTTTGAGCTGGCACCCCTCTTGCTAGCCCCAGGCACAAGGGTTGGTTCTGCTCCCCGAGGCCTCTGCCATGTACCAGTATGGGTGGTTGGCAGGCTTGTCATGAGTCAGGACAGGGAACTGACTGATCCTTGGGAAAAAGACAAAAAGGGAGAGAGGTGTTTGTGGTGGTCTTTTTAATTTTCCCAGGCTGTTTTTCCTGCTCTCAGCTAGCTACTAAACGAGAAATCACCAGGGCCTCCCACAAACCCTCCAGCAAACCTTCAGCAACGTGGATCAGTATTTCCCTAGCTGCCAAGGTAAATACAAACAGCGAGGGAAAACAACAGCAGCAAACCCCAAAACCCTGCAAGCCTCCTTCATCCACTTTGAAAAATGGTAGTGACAGGGGACTCTGTTTGGGGGGAGTGCTGGGTGAGTCCCCTCAGGGACCCCCTCGGCAGACCCACGTGCTCCCTCCTGCCCCTCGGCAGGAGCGCTGCTCGCTTTATGAAATGCTGAGCTGCACGTCACCATGTCCCTTGTCAGCACTCAGCAAGCTCATATTAAAACAAGAGCGAGGCCAAGTGGATGAGAAACTGAAAGCCTCCCTGCTGGCTATGGGGAATTCCTTCCCTGGCAGAAAATCGTTGCCAAATCTATCAAAATTGCCACCAGACTTCTCTTCTTCCACATAATAAATGAGAGTTCAGATAATTATCTCAGTGCCACAGATTTTAATTTTTTTTTTTTTAAAGTGTTGCGTAGAGCATACCTGGTGAGTCCCTGGCATTGTTCTAGTGTAAAAGGAATAGGGCTTCCTTGTGTTTGAAGAGATAACAGTGCTCCAGGCCACAAAAGATAACTGTGCTTTTTAATTTAGTCTTACAGCCATGACAGCAGTGCAGGGGGTCTCTGCTGCAAATATGCTCAACCTGCATTGACTGATGGCTGTAATATCTGAAACCTGGTAGGTTGCTTTGGGGGAAGTGCCAGAATAAGCATCTTTTGCTTACTACAGGATCTCAGAAGACTGAGATGTAGTCAGATGTAAATACCTGGCTTGGTAGATAATACATTTGGGGTCCTGTTCAGACCCTCACTAGGTGCTGTTGGTGGTTTGCTAATAATTACAGTTACATTTTTGAGTGGTATCAAATACTGGGAGATACCTTTGGGTCCTGAAGCTGGAGGGGAAATCCTTGCAGATTATGAGGAGGAAGGAAGACCACTCTTCATCTTCCTTTTACATTTAACAGTTAAGGCAGAAATTTTAAGATTTCTGCGCAGATCATTAGAAATCTGTATTTGTAGGGACCAGAGGAAAACATTATTATATTTTTAAAATCTAGTAGAAATACAATGCAGGACAATTAAGGCAGCTAATAAAACTTCACCTCTTAGACATATTTGACCAATACACATGTTATATATTGCTATAGTTTTTTGGATGTTACTTATAGTAAATAAATATGTTACTATAATAAATATCATAGTAATAAATCCCATTGTGAGTATTATTTAGCATCTCTATTTCAGTTCACTCTGCAAAAGGATGCCAAGAAGTGAAACAATGAATTAGTGGGCAGATGCTTTTCATCAAGTGTCCTTAATTGCCAACTGCCAGGTTGCATTTCTGGCAGATCGGCAGGAGACCTCTGCAAAGGGCAGTCGTGGTGATGAAAGATGCCACAGTGATGGGCATGTGAAACACCAGCAGCAGCCTGGATCACTGTCACAAGCACAGGTCCAAACCAGCCTCCTGCAGCAGTGATTTTTCAAAGGGCTGGCCGTGCCCATGGCCCAAGAAACAGCTTTTTAACTCGCTTGTGGGAAGCTAAAAAATGGGGTGAACCACAGTAGATGCCTGCTGCTAATGAAGCAGGGGCCACAAGTTGGACTGCTTCAGACCTAAATTGGCTGCCACCTTTCCTTTCCTGCATACCCTTCAAAATAATGGGTAATGCTGTGTCAGTCCCTTTCTGAATGCTGCCCCATGGGTTTTAATTACAGTTTGTCTCTGAAGGCACAGTGTCTGCTCTGCTCTTTGTTCTGCTGTGAACTCGGTGACACCAGGGACCCTTTTCTGTCACTTTGGCAGACCCCACACACTCGCCATTCTCATCTACAGTGGGGTTTTTTGCAGGATTCAGCAAACTCATGCCCTGGTCCTACAAATTGCTTCTCGAGGAGCAGGGAGCCAACACAGGGAACTGCAAAGAACCTAATTAGGGAACAAGTAATTAATTTTCCAAACATCTTTTGTCTTTAGATTTACTAGGCCCTGTAAAGGGCATGGGCAGCCAGTTTAGTTGCACTTGGATCTCTTCATGGTGAGTTTGGCTGGCTTGGGGTTTTTTATGGATCCTTCTGATGTGTCCCCATAGCGGTTTTCCCCAGGAAATATAGGAATGGCTTTGTCACTACTGGATTGTTGCTTTTCCCTTGCATACCTTTCCCTTCTCCAACTTCTCCTTGAAATGATGGGGGCTACATGTAAGAAATCCCATGCTTTGGCATAAAAATGCCTGATCTCAACTCAGCTTACCCAGATCAGAAGCAGATTTAAGCCAAATCATAAGAGTATCCCCTCTGCTTTTGGTATTTATTTACACTGGGGAGAAAGTAGAAAGATTAAAGATGAAATGGTCCCTTTTAGCCACTGCCAGCCTGCCTGAGCGAGGAGCGTGGGTGGTATAGGCTGCACCCATCACCTTCAGCCTCTTACCATGGACACACACCCTCTGGGGTCATAGACTTTTAAAAATATCCTCGACCCAGCAGAAAAGCACACATAAACCAGAAAATTATTGGCCACGAATCACAAATCCATTATTCGAAAGACAAGTGCCCTTGGAAATCGCTGAGGGAACGCGACTCATCCTCTTAAAATTCTCCGTGGCTCTTGGCACAGCACAGAATGAGAAGGTGAAACGAGCGGCGACGCTCGCTGAATTATGCACCACAGTGGCTTCGCAGCAGCGCCGCTGCCCCGGTGCCCGAGGGTCTCCTGGTGACTGACATGGCAACCTGCTGGCCACGCTGGGCCTGAGGGGAGCTCACGGAGCTACAGGATCACAGGATATTCTGAGCTGGAAGGGGCTCACAAGGATGATCGAGTCCAGCTCTTAAGAGAGTGACCCATATGGGGGGTGGTCAAACCCACAACCTTGGAGTTTTTAGTGCTGTGCTTCAACCAGCTGAGCTAATCTCAGGGAAGACACTGGAAAGCTGATCTTGTTTCTGTTTGCACAGCAAACTTCAGCATGTCCGGGATAGAAGGCAGGAAAAGCTACGGTAAGTTTGCACTTCTTCTTTGGGTGTCAAACCCCAAAGTTATACAAAAATCACAGCGGTTTACCCCAATTTGATAACTATATGCTTTCCCTTATCTTCAATAAGCTGCGAGCTTGTGGTTTGTCCAAAAGAAAAGGATCTTCTCCAGGTTTCTACACTGCCATGGATTAATATCCTTCTTCAGATGTTGCCCTAGAAAGCTTTACCTTCTCCTCTCAAGTTTTTTCCCTACAAGCACTGGTGCCTCTGCCCAGGCAATGGCTCCAATTGCCCAGGTCACTAGGCAGGACATGGATCACGGAGCCCATCCCGGGTCCCCAGCAAAGTCACCCTGCCATGAGAAGGGGAGGCATGGTCTGGGCTGTCTCTGCTTGCATGCATCTCTCAGCTGCCTGGATAAACCTATCAGCTCAGAGCTGTGTAATGTACTTCCTTGCTGGATCACTAGAAAATCACCAAGAGATCCTGAGGCAGCCTGACACCTGTAGTCGGCTGAAGGAGCAGATACTGCTTTGGAAAGTGACTTAGCAGGGGAAGGCATGGTATTTTTCCCTCACAGTTTTTCTCTCTGCCTTGTCACAGCAGATTATTTGACAATTGCTTAAACTGGCTAGAGAATAATTGTTTTTCTTTTGAGTAAACCCAAGTTTATATGAAAGAAAAGGGTATGATCTTAAGGTTGTGGTATAGAAAGGAGGAGGAGAGGGCAAGGATGTGTAAAATTACACTGTCTGAGAAAGTCACAGGGATTTAACTGCTTACAATCCCATTAGGCTTGTGCTGAGGAAGGAGAATCTGGTTTAAACTGGAGGAGGGTTTCCAAAGCTTCTTCCATGACTGTGAGCCTGGAGCAATTCCTGCCTGGCTGATGTTTACAGCAGACACCCAGTACTTTGCTGGGGTGGCAGCAACTGCCCTGCACTGCCTTGCTTGTTCTGCAAATCCCCCCATCCTGTCCCAGTCACAGTTATATGGATATGCTAGAGCATTGCCCCAGTGCTGGCAGCCTCCCCCCCAAGGATTTACAGAGCTGCCTTGTCCTCTCCAGCGGCCAGTTTTGGGCCAACATAGTAGCCTGGGATGTGTTGTGTTGCAGCTGTCCTCAAAGGGCATTGCTGTGGCCTGCTGCAGAAGGAGATGATGGGCAGAGCTCGAGTCTGATGGGAAAACATGGGTTCCTGAAACGATGTGATGGGTCATGCCAGGCCCTGAGATTGGGTTGATTGAGTTGGGTGAGCTCTGACAGGTTTGTGCAGGTATGAGGAACGTCACTGCTTGTGTAGGGCTGTGGGTTTTCATGCTAAGAGCCATCTCCAAGCAAGATGCTGAGCTGTGGAGTGGCAGGTTAATCCCTTGTGGGAGCTGAGATTGCACAAGTTATTTGGGGAGCTGAAAGCTAAACTCGGATGGACTCAAGTGGTGCCAAAGGAACTGTAGCCAGCCCTCATTTCAGCAACCCCACACTGCAGTGCTCATTTCATCCGAGGAAGAGAAATCTCTTTGAGAACCTAACATGAATCAGTACTGGAGTGCTTGATTTAACACCTGCTTACTATTTTACTTTAAATATTTTAAAATAACTACCTAGGAAGTTATTTCTATCTCTTTCACATCCAAATTGCAGGAACACGATACTTTTGCACTGATGGGTTGTAATTTAAGCTGTTAGATAATTCTTTCTCAATATTAACATTCCAAGAAGCAAAACAAGTATCAAGACAAAAAGCAAAAAGGCTGAGTGAAGAATATTTACACTATAATTTGTCATATATTAGTCTTCAAATGGCCATCACCATCCTCATTATTTTGCATATCATGGTTAATCATTAGCTGTTCAATGTTCATCTTCAGGAATGCCCTGAGCTTATTTCTCAGGCTTCCCTTACACAATTGATATGTCCTGAGGAGTTAATTGCTCTGAAACTCAGTTGCAGATGATGCAGGGAAATTTCAGAAAATATGGAAAATAACTTCAAAATTAACAAGGGATAAAGATAAGAAAATCTGGAGTGGGCAAATCAACATTTGATGATGATAAGACACTTTTGTTAGCATTTTATTGTGACTTTCCATTCTGGATAGAGTGCAGATTTTAGATGTCCTTGTTAGTATGTCTGCATGCTTCAGAAAGCAGAAAGTGTGAAACACTTCTGTTTTGATTCTTATATTTTGCTCTCTCACTCTATTTAGGGGCTTCATCTGCCCGTGCTATCTCATGCAGCCTTAGGACAGGAAGATTAGGTTGGCAGAGCTCACTGCCCTCTCAAGGCTCAAACTGAAGGTAAAAGCCCTTCTTAGATACCTGGATTTAGTCTTGCTTCTTACAGCTCAGCATTTTTGCTGAATTAGCAAAGGTGAGCACATAGAATCACAGAATTGTTTGTCTTGGAAAAGGCCTCTGAGATCAACTGTTCATCCAGTACTATCAAGTAAACCATGTTCCCACTTGCCACATCTACACATCTTTTAAACACCTCCAGGAATGGGGACTCCACCAGTTCCCTAGGCAGCGGGTTCCAATGCCTGACAACCTTTTCAGGAAATAAATTTTTTCCTAGTATCCAATCTAAACCTCCCCTGGTGCAACTTGAGGTCTTTTCCTCTTTGCCCTTCACTAGTTGCTTGGGAGAAGAGACTGACCCCCACCTGGCTACACCCTCCTTTCAGGCAGTTGTGGAGACTGATAAGGTCCCCCTTGAGCCTCCTTTTCTCTGGGCACCATGCCATACATAGTCCCAGCTCCCTTCAGGGTCCCCTAGCAGCCAGGTGTTGTTTTGCAGTGGAAAGGTACTTGTTAGGCTGCACCACACCAAGATCCTGATCCAGAAGAAGATTTAGTAGCTATGGTTAGCTCAGCCAAAAGTTCCCGAGCCTAAATCCAGAAATGTGAACCATCAAAATACTGTGCAAGCTGCTGCTGAATCTTGGAGAGGGTTCAGGCATTGGGGACATGGCCTCAATGCACGCCTAGAAAGCAGAGGCATTGAGAGCCTGTGACCTGCAGCCCAGGTAAGCCTGCCCTGCAGGGGTGCTGCTGGAGCCCTGCTTTGGGTGATGGTTCACTGGGCTGAGCACAGCTCCTTGTCCCACTGAAGGTTGTTGTCCTCCTGTCGACCCTAAACTGCAGAGGAACAGCTTCAGACAGCAGCAAGGGGGGGGTGAGCTGAGGGAGCACCATCTCCCCTCACATAAAGGCTGCAATTTAAAGCAAAGCCCTGAGCCTGTGTTTGCTAAAGGTCTCCTGGCTTATTACACTGAAGCTTCTCTGAGACCCCCACTCCATCCCCATCTGCAGTACCTGAACCACAGGCATCTGTGTGCCTTCTCTTCTTGGACATATACGAAAATGTTCGTCTGAAAAATTTCTTATTTGAGCTAAAACCAGAGGTTCAAGTACATTGTATAGACACAAAATATCTTTATAAATGTAAATAAATGCATATAGTATAGAAATATGGATTTGTGTTCATAATGTAGTAGTAATACATTTTTCACATATAAATGCTCTACATGTGTATATAGAGATTTATATAATCTTTATAAATTTTGTTTATATGGACATATGATATGCAAAACATGTATTTATCTGTGGTAGCTTTTTTCATTTTGTGCGCCTAGTGTTGCACTTTCCCTTCAGTTGTGGGTGGAGAGGCTTTGATGCTGTGCTGGGTGCATCTTTGAAACACAGCGTGCAGAAAGGGAAGCACAGCCCCGTTCCGACTGGATTAATCCACCCTGAGTGATGCTCCAAATTCCGCCTGTAAACATTGCTTGGAGGTTCCTACAGGAAAGAGGCAGAGGTTTGTGGAAGAGGGGCCACTTCCTCGCAGAGGGGACTGGAGGCTTTGCAGTGTGTTCCTGGCAGAAGGAGAGAAGGGAGCGATGGTGAGTCCGCGTGTCCGTGCAGTGGGGTCCTGGGTGCTGGATGTGCTCGACTCACACTGGGAGGCACTGGGAGATACTCATGCACAGGAGAAAGGGTGTGGGAAGATGCCAAGGGAGGTTTGAGCATGCTGAGGTTTGGGCAGGGATGGATTCCTGGTGCTACATGTCATCTGCCACAGGACACTGTGTGTGCTGGGGACTTGGCCAAGGGGAAAGTGACCATGAAAAGTTTGGGGCTCCTTGGAGATGACCAGGCTGCTTCCCCTGGCATCTAGGAAGCAAAATTCCTTCTCAGTCAGGTCAATGCTCCTAAAGCAACAAAAAGGTGTTGGTTTTGTTCTAGATTGGAACAGGGGAAAGAAAAAAAAATTAAAACCTGGAAATATTTGTGACAAGCCCCCTGTTCTCACAAGAGAAGTGATTTTCTTCCCAGCAGGAAGCATGCAGTAGTGGTCACTGTACAAGAGGCACACTTGGCAGCACATCCTTGTCCCGCTCAGCTTCACGCCCCAGATGGGGTCAGCCCCTGGACAGAGCATGGTCAGGAAGGGCCAGATTTGGTCCTGGATAGCCCACCTGAGCTGTGCTGCTGTGAGCAGAGGGAAGCCATCTGGCTGGGAGGGAGGCAGAGAGCCTGTGGCTGCTGTGCCATGTGTGAAGTTCCGTCTGCCATGCAGAAGCTTGGCTGTGCAGAGCTGTTTAGGAGGGCTCTGCCGTGCTTGGAGGGAAAGAGCAATTATCTGCCCTGCCAGTGAGTTCTCAGGTTTATGTATAGCCCCACGCCTTCCCCTAAACAAGCTCCAATGCAGAAATTGCAAAGCTGAAGAGATCCTCTGCAATTAGGGGAGAAGACATCCCTCTTTCAGCTAACAGGCGAAAAAGAGCCGAATGAAACCCTGCATTGTTAATGGGCTCCGGCTTAGTCAGTGGGGAGCGTAATAAACAAGGCAGACTTGGTTGGGATAAAAAAAGCGTCGAGTATGGCGAGATTATGAAACAATAGGTACTGATAGAGAGGCAGCACAGAGCCAGCCGCAGAGCAGAAGCTTTACTGAATGCCTGGGTTTGAATGAATCCTAATGATAATCACGGGCTACATGGCAATTTGTTTAAATAACGTGCCTCCTGCTTCCTCCCAGCCCGGCAGAATGAGTCCGTACATGTTAATTGCTTCATTTTGAAGAGAAAGCTCCTCTCTGTGTGGCAATATTCTATATTTAATTTTCGCTGTTTATTTACTCTGCCCTTCTCCCAGCCTTTTGCTGTCTATGAAGGCATCTGCTGCAGTCATTTTGTGTTTCAAACAAAGGTGTTTGCATCGAAGCTCTGAAGCAGTTACAGGGAATCTCTCAAGGAAAAAATGAAAGGATGGATTGGATGAGTGAGATTTTGGGAGGGATGAGGAGTTGTTGAGCCAACCTAGAGATCACTGGTAAGCACCCCTACACCACAAGTTCTCTGAGCTTTGTGAGGGATTGGGACAGGCTGCAGCTTGACCCTCTCTCAAGCACCCTGCTCCTTTCCAAACAAAATGCTGGTGAGGAGGCTGAAGCACACCTAGGAATGTATTACCTAAGATTAACCTCAACTGCATTCACAGGGCTTGCTCACTGGAGAGCCTAGCATGCTTATGGTTTATCAGAGAGAAATAATAATAATAAAAATAATAATAATAATAATCTGGAATTTTAGCAAGATTCCCCACTGGTTATGTTCCATTTCATTGCTGGAGCAGAAGCAGACTCTGCCATTACCAGCAGCTGCACTGTACAGCACATAGTACTGGTGGGAGCAGAAGCAGAGGCAGTCGCACCTTTCTGGGCATCTATAGCCAGACTTCTTGGTGCTACTGCTGAACTTAAACCTGACTCTTCTCTTCTCTCTCTGCCCCCATTCATTTTCCCCCAAGAGTCTTTCTTGAAGGGTGATTAATCTGTTATTGCTATAAACTTTTTTTGGTGTCTTTAATGTCCAAAGAGGAACAGGGAATTCAGTCCCAGCTGCTTTTGTGCACAGTAGTTTACAGGTGTGAATTAGCATCCTCTAAGTTGAATTTCCTCTCATGTGGCCTTTGTTCCCATCTGACTGTCCCTTGCAGAGTGCTACATTATCTCCTTTCATTTACACAGGTTTCAAAAACTGTTTTCACAACGGTCATCTAAAAATGTGGTTGTGAAGGTCACCCTGTTCCAAAACAGCCTATTTCCCCATAATACCTCCCACCAAAGTTTGCTGACTAAAATGCCACTACCACGCTGTGGGATACTTATGAAGGAGTTATGATTATTTTAGAATTTATGAGAAGGTACCAGGGGAAAAAGAACAGGAATGTCTTTTGCAGCTGCAAAGAGTGTTCCTAATAGCTAATTTTGCAAGTCTTACAACCTACCTGAAAGCAGCAGGATTGCTGCTTGGTTCCTGCAATTATTATAAAAAAAAAAAAAAAAAAAAAAAGAAGGGTTTTTACTTTATTAATATAATTAAGGGCATTAGAAATTA
The DNA here is from genome assembly GCA_013396955.1 of Regulus satrapa. Classification (NCBI taxonomy): domain Eukaryota; kingdom Metazoa; phylum Chordata; class Aves; order Passeriformes; family Regulidae; genus Regulus; species Regulus satrapa. The sequence goes on from VWZN01018306.1 coordinate 243,350, forward strand.
TTTCAACAGTGATGTATCCAAGTGGCACAAAGTACCCATATGCAATGACATTTATGACTATTAAATATTATTTAGAATAATGCCTTTATTATGGCTAGGGCATGTTTCTGTGGCCACACAAGGAGATGTCACAGAGGAAGGTGTGCCTGGGAGGAACAGATGAACCTTGGGCCTTATGCTATTTGTCTGCTGCAGCCTCATGTAGTAGCAAAGCGCTGGAGAAAAAGCAAGTCCCTGCTCATTGCTGTCACTCACCATCCCCTTTGTGAAGCTGGCATGAAGAATCATACTTTCAGATAACTCCCAGGCTGGCCTCTGCATGCACTGCAGGAAAAAGGCTTGGTGTCATTGTACAGGTGACTATTGGGTCCAGAAAATCATTACCAAAATCAGCTCCTTTCTAGCTACAGGACTGAAGATGGTCCACAGAGCTCAATCATCACGTAGGCTGCACAGCCCCAGTGTTCAGATTGTATTGAAAAAATGTATAATCAGCTTTGGTTCCAAGTTTTAACAAGCTTTTTTGCTACAACTAATAATAGAATCATAGAATCACAGAATATGGAGTTGGAAGGGACCCACAAGGAACACTGAGCCTTGCACAGGACACACGGGTGTCTGAGAGCATTGACCAAACATATCTTGAGCTCTGTCAGGCTGGTGCTGTGACCACTTCCCTGGGGAGCTGTTCCAGTGCCCAACCCCCCTCTGGGTGAAGAACCTTTCTCTAGTCTCCAACCTAAACCTTCCCTGACACAACTTCAGGCCATTCCCTTGGGTCCTGTCACTGGTTTGGAGAGTGCAGAGATCAGTACCTGGTCCTTATCTTCCCCTCACGAGGAAGCTGCAGACTGCAAAGTGGTCTCCCCTCAGACTCCTCCAGGCTGAACAGACCAAGTGACCTCAGCCACTCCTTGCATGCCTTCCTCTCAGGGACCTTCACTGCATTTGTACCCCTCTTTTGGACACTCCTAACAGCTTAATGTCTGTCTTATGTTGTGTCATCCAAAACTGCACACAGCGCTCGAGGTGAGGCCGCCCCAGCTCAGAGCAGAGCAGGACAATCCCCTCCCTTGCCCGGCTGGCCATGCTGTGCCTGGTGCATCCCAGGACAGGGTTGGCCATGCTGGCTGACAGGGCACAATGACTAAGATTCAACTTGCCATCGGGCAGGACTCCCAGGCCCCTTTCCACAGAGCTGCTCTCCAGCCTCTCAATCCCCAGTTTGTCCGTACATCCAGGGTTGCCCCATCCCGGGTGCAGAATCCAGCCCTTTGGCCCTTTCACTTGTTGAATTCCATATGACTGGTGATTGCCCAGAACTCTGATTTGCCAAGGTCTCTTGGCCGAACCTCTCAGTCGTCAAGGGAGCCAACAGATCCTCCCAATTCAGTGCTGTCAGCAGACTTAGTATCCCTCCAGTTCCACATCCAAGTAATGAATGAAAGTGATGAAGAGCACAGGGTTGAGGATAGAGCCCTGGGGAACCCCACTAGTGACAGGTTCCCAGTCTGATGTCACCCCATTCCCTACAACCCTGTGTACCTGACCCATGAGCCAGCTGCTCACCCATTGCACAGTGTGTTTATCCAGCTGTGTGCTGGATATTTTATCCAGAAGGATACTGTGAGGCAGTATCGAAAGCTTTGCTGAAGTCCGAGATTTCCTCCACTGGCTTTTCGAGATCAACTGGGTGAGTTACCCTGTTGTAGAAGGACGTTGAGTTTAATAAGCAGAACTTCCCCTCATTAAGCCATGCTGGCTATGACCAATGTCTGTGCCTTCCAGGTGATTTTCAATACCTCCCAGAATAATCTTTTTCATTATTTTACTGGGACTGGCCTGGATGTCATTGTAGATGACCAAAGCAACTTGGTGAGAGACCAGGATTTGTGCTTATTCCCCTCCTCAGAGTATACAGAAAACAGAGCCGGGTGAAAGCAAGCACTGGGCCTAGGCAGGGCATCCAGCTAACTAAGGGAATGTGTTAGATATGTTTTCTGGAGCACACGGACACAAAGAAGTGCAGTCTGGCTGCAGGCCAGCACAACTCCATATGAGGACAAGATCATGCAGCCCAAGAGAGGAACTGGGCAGCGATCGCTGAAGCTTAACTTAGTCGAGTTGCAGAATGACTCCAGGCTCTAGGAGGAGTCCAAACCACTGAGCAATTCACCAGTCAAGCTAACACCAGCAGCTGTAAGTCCTTCCACATCAATGCAACAGTATAAATCATGTGCCTCACTAGATTCAGACACAGGAAAATGAGAAAGGAAGAGAAACAAGGGGTAGAAACAGAGATGGCTCTAAAAGGGAACTTTCTTATAGACCAATCCTGAAAGCAACAATCAGGCACTGACAGTAAAGCACAGCCAGGCAGTTCATTGCTACACAAGGTCACAGTTTACCTTCCCCCACAAGCCCCGCAGTGGGAGGCTCATTGTGGAGCGATGGATGCAGAGCTGAATTGACAGCCAAACCTGGGGGATCTGGCTGTTTCCCCAGGATGGATCTGACATCCCTGGCTCTTAGGATGAAGACAAAGGGTGAAATATTATGACTGCCATTCCACAGAGGAGAACGAATTGCAGCATCGTCAAGGCTATCTGCACGACAGGGCAGCTTTATCAGCTCCAGAATAGCAGTGTGCTATCCCGAAATGCACGTCTAGCGAGGACAGAGCTATTTCAGTAACACTGGGGGGGTTTTTAGGTTTTGTTTTTTTTTAGCAGTGTAACACCCTCCTGAATGCAGTGAGCCGTGATGCAGCTACAAGCAGTGTTTTTGACAGTTTAACACTCAGTGGCTCAGGAGATCCTTCCCACTTGCACGGCTGTGTTAGCTGGGGATATCAGCCCTTCCGTCTCGTCACCATCACAGCTGGCCTGCTTCACCTGATTGGGACTTTCTGTGTGACCTGGGACAAAATACTTAAGGTGGAGTTCTACCAGAGCTTTGCTGGCATGGACAAGGTGTGCTTTTGCACCAGCTACAGTCACCACCTCCTTCTTTCCTACCCCACAGTGACAGCAACAGCAACAGCAAACACAGAAAATGCAGAGGATTTCGGTTCTGTCCTCGCCATTTGGTCCAGCTCTGGCTCCTCTCCCCAGAGCCCCAACTTACAATGTGCTTATGTTGTTGAGAAGCCTCCAGGCAGTTCAGTTTGCTTCCTTATCCCAACCAGCATGGCTCTGCAAGGCAAACCTCCAGCAATACATGGAGAATAGGAAAAAAGGCCATCTGTCACTACTGCTCACTCTGTCTGAGGAAATAATTCAAGCAGCATCAGCAGAGATCTTTTGCTGCGTGACATGCATCTCCCACAGGGACTTTAGCTGACAGGATTATGTTGACCATCACTTTTTTAATAGAGACAAAGTTTCCCAGAATTTGGGAACTGATGGCCTGCAACAAACAAATGGCTAGTGTATCGCTTATTTTAACATTAGTGGGAAAAAGGGCTTTTAGAGCAGATGAAAAAAAGATTATGAATTGAGAGAGAACTGAAGAAATGGACTACAAGCAACCCAATCTTTTCCTAAAGAAATCTCTTGGAAAGTACAGACTCTTAAGATAATTAGATGGTCCTCCCTTTACTGTAGCATCTGAAGGTGTGTTCACACTCCCTACTCAGGGAGCTTAATTTAGGAGTTATAACTACTACATTCAAATTAGTCATGAGTGACTCAGACCTGCTCAGACTTGATTCTTCAGACAATGGAGAGATGGAGTTGTGACAGGCATTAGGGTACAAGCAGTCTGAACATGGCCTTGACTGCCTCACCTTCTTTCGAGGTGTTCTCCTGACATCCCCCTGAAGAGGGAAGTGCTATTTCCATCCTACACACAGGAAAAGATGACTTTGTCTGGAGCAAGCTACCAATTTGCATGAAAAATGTCTCTTCTACCAGCTTATCTCGATTTTGCCAGCATTTACTTTGGCCGAGAGCAGCACTTTTTCCACACAAAACTCTCACCGAACTACTGCAACCATTATTCAGTATAATACTTGTTCACTTATGAAAAGGTCATAAGCCCTTCTATAGTGACAACAGATATTTCAAGGAAAAGGGAATTTCAATTTCTCAACAATGGGGATTTTAACATGTGCTGTTTGCCAATATAATGAGCACATCCAAGAAAAACGATGTTTTCACATTTCACATCCAAGTTTTCACGTTTGAAGTTAGGAGGTGTCTTGTCTACTAAACATGCCAGAGTTTTCCATGGATGTGACTTGGCTTCAAATTTTTGCCTCCCTATATTATCTTGAATTAAATTGCAGGCACAATGCAACCTAAATACACATACACAAAGATATAAACTCTTTTTTTTGGCATGTTCTGGCATTAAGGAATAGTGACCTTAGTTTTATTTATGCACTTCATGCTGAATTTCTGGCATTTTAGCAGATGACTCCCCATAAGAATGTTCTCTCAATCTCATCTAATTCCCCAGCCCACTTTCCTGACTGTAGCAAAGGAAATTCCAGTGTCTAAGAAATTATTTCTCTTCCCAGGAAGTGTCAGACATTAGGACTATACGGAGGGACAAAGAGCTCTTCTGCTGACTCATCTTGGCAGCCAGATCAGGTCAGCTTTCTTAGCTCCAACAGAGAGCTAGAAAATGAGCTAGGAAAAGCTGAAATGTCTGGATGGAGAAACTAAAATAAAGAAAATATTAAAGAGCTGTTGCGCAAGCCAGGTGAGGTGGGAAATGGTACTTCCAACACTCTGTCCTTACAAATATTTAACAATAAAAAATTTCAACGTTCAAGCCACCAAGATTTGACTCAACAGACAGCTTACACATGAAGCACTCAAGAAAAGCAAAGTGTACACCTGAGAGCTCTCCCTAATCCTTCACACTTTTAGAAATCTGTGTCATTGAAGTGCTGGAGCGTATCCAAAGAAGGGCAGCATAGCTGTTGAAGGGTTTGAAGCACAAATCTTTTTGAGCAGTGTCTGAGGGAGCTGGGGGTGTTTAGCTGAGAAAAGGAGGCTTAGGGGGGACTTTGTCACCCTCAACAGCTGCCTGAGGGGAGGGTGGAGACACGACGGAGTTGGTCTCCTCTCCTACATAACAAGTGACAGGAGAAGAGGAAACGTCCATGAGTTGTACCGGGGGAGGTTTAGATTGGATACTAGGAAAAATTTCTTCCCTGGAAAGGTTGTCGACCTTTGGAACAGACTGCCTAGGGAAGTGGTGGAGTCCCCTTTCCTGCAGGTAGAACACGTAGATGTGGCACGTGGGGACAAGGTCTAGTGGTGGACTTGGCAGTGCTGGGTTAATGGTTGGGCTCCAGTATCTTAGAAGTCTCTTCCAACCTAAGTGATTCTATCATTCTGT
>VWZN01018306.1:265212-307369 GCA_013396955.1 Regulus satrapa
TTTTTTTTTTTTTTGGGGTGTTCTGTTTTGTTTTGTTTTAAATTCCCCCTCCACCTTTCTCTTTTTTAATTCTTGGAATACTCAGACGCGGCTCACTGAAACGAAAGGTTTGCACAGCTGGGTCTCCCAGGTGCACCTGTGAGTTACTCTTTCTCCTTATTCTCCAGACCTGTCCATCTCTGAGTCTTAACCCTGAGTGTTTGAAGAAGTACTTTTTGCTTCTAGAGTACTTCTTCATGTGTTCAAAACCTGTCCTGATTTTAAGTTAAATTTATCTGCGAAGACTGCTACAGTGTGCTATCACCACCGCACTTATAATTTTGTTTTGCAAAGCACAGTTTGGGGCCAGCTTTGTGTCCCTTTCGCAGGGGCAGAATATCACTTTATTTTAAAAGCTGTAACATGACTTGTGGTCTTTGAGTTACACAAGCACTTCTGTGTCTATTTCTGCATTCCTACAGCACACACGGCATCCAGAGCAGGATCCACAAACTGGGCTCCAACAAACACAGTAAATATTGATAACATGACTATAGAAGCCTACCTGCGCCTACGTTCACATTTTTATTTATCTACAGAATACTATCAAATAAATGTTGTGTCATGAGCTGCTGATGTAGAATGTTTTGCAGACAGCAGGTGATTTGATTGCTTGCATCTGAAGGCTTATTTATCTCCAAACCAGTTTGGGATGAAATTGTTGTTTCTCATTATTTCATTCGGCGTATTCTTTTGTGGCATTTCACCTAGAAGGCTCCGTTAACATTTTATTACAGTATGAAATATGATGTAAGTAATGTAACCCACGTGGTACTATGTTATCTGTCTTGTGGGGGCCAGGGGGTTAATACAGATACTCGGAAATCCTTGTTAAAAGAAACTTTCATTGCCACAAATATATTACTGGTCTGGATGGGCTGTATCAGTCACGCTTAGCCCCTTTTAATGGAAACATGAGGTAAAGTGCTCTTTCTCCAAATCGTGCCTAAAACAAATCTGATTTTAAGAGCAGCTTTAAAGTGTGCTTCCTTTTTTTTATTGGACTTACTGTTACAGCCCGTAAACATTTGGGGTCAAGAGCTCACTTCCTTAAAATATGCCAAATGGGATTAGTCTTGAACTTCTAAGAAGTAAATATTAGGTGGAAACTGATGTTTATTTATTTCATATGGAGGGCATCGGGATTCTTATCGGTAGCTTGTTGTTCACAAATTTAGTCTCCTTTAAGTCACTGTGGGATTTTTATTGCATGTGTTTTGTTGTTTGTTTTTTTTTTTTTACAGTAAATGCAAAAAGATAAATGTCAACGTTGTTTAAAAATAAAGAGAAAAATGAAACTTAGATGGAGACTTAAGCCCTAAATTACTCCCTGTGCCATGCTTTTCTCTGCCCCGCTATGTCCTTTCTTCTCCAAAGCGAGCTCTGGGGAATACGAACACGCCTCACCCCACGCAGTCAGCGTTGCCTGTTCCGTGGTGCTCCAGGGGGTGAAGCTTTGGGGAGCAGAGTCTGGCTGTGCCTGTTCCCTGCCCGCTTCCTGCTCCGCTGCTCTCTTCACTGGAGAGGCTGGCTGAGTGAAGGCTCTGGCGCCCGGACGCAGAATATACGCTGGTGTGCTGGAAGTAAGGCAAAAATCAGCTGGTAAGAAATGTGGCTTCCTCGTATGCCTTTCTTGAAGGATGAGGTGAACAATTGCGGCAGGATAGCGGTGTGTTTGTAAATGTGCTTGTCAGCCTCTTTACAGAGTGCACGAACATCAAAAGCTTTACAGTGCACAAAGAAATGATGTTGCCTTCAATATTTAGAAGTATAATTGTGCTCGGTGATCGAGGGTTAATTCAGCTTTTGCCTTACTTGGATGTTCGTTTCTTTCACTGGGGAGGCCAAGTATTCTGGACCCTCCCACGCTGGATGCAAAATCATGCTCAGCATGCCTAGACATGTTTGCTGCTTGCAGCGTTTTAACTTTATTTCCTTGAACAGTAGCAGCAGAGACATTTTGTCTGGGAACCATAGTGCTAGTAGAACACCACCACTCCCATCCATTTCACAAAAGCAGAGTTATTTGGAGGACCCGCTGAAGGAAAATTATGAAATTGACTTGTTTCGTTCTCTGGCTTAGAGCTTCATTCACAAAATACAACTGTCTCTCATTAGCCCTGCACAGTAAATCCACTGGCTTCAGACAAGCGTGTTTCAGAAAGGTTCCCTGATACGCCAAATTTGCAGGAGAGGGCAGCTCTCTCCCGTTGTGGCAGCACACATTACAACAATGTAATACATGACTAATCCCTTCTCAGAAAAATAATTCCTCTTTGTCCTGCAAGTAAAAACTAATCGGACTTGTTTCTCTGCTGCCACATGCTTTGTGGAGGCATTCACACCTGTGAAAACCAATGGGAAAAAAAAAAAAAAAAAAGTAGTTGTTATGTATGTTGGAATGGATTTAGTAATGTCTCCATGCAACTTGCACAGAAGTAAATGACGGTGCAGGACTGGAAAATCAAGGTTTGTTTATTGAAAGCAGTCCTTCCACTCCCAGGGTCAGGCCTGTGGTTTGGAAGATGATACAGACAAGGTCTCAGATGAAAAACAGGTTGTGCTTATACTTTTGAAATCTTCACCATCATGTAGTTCTTGTGAGGATTAACATTCTGTAGGAAGTCCTCTGTTTTACACAGTTAATCTGACACTTGCCAAATCATAGAAAAAAAAATTACATATGGAAATTAATTTCATTCCTTGTTGTTTTCTTTGCTTTGGAGGTCACTTCTCCTTTCCTCTTCATGCAATACAAGCGAAACCCAGTGGAGCAGAGATTTGATCTATAGGCAATCCCAAACCTCATTAAAACTGACAGGCGTGCTGGCCGTGCTTTGTTCAGGAAGAGGCAATTATGTTCTTTCATGGCACAAGATAGCTAAAAAAGGAGAAACTGCTGCCCATGGCACAGGGGGGCCTGGCCAAGTGCTAAGATGAGCTAACTTCTATGAGCAAGCACTAATTTGGGGAAAGTCAGGGAGACTTTTCTAGGGACTGCTTGCGAGCACAGCAGCAAGAGCACAGATTGGTTGCAGCTGTGTTTGCCTGTGTGCATGTCCAGGACCGGAAACACCACGCAAGAGCCAGCAGACAGTGGGAGAAGCAGTGGTGTATGGCCCTGAGAAAAAGCCAAGGGACAGCTTCTTCTGGGCAAGCATCCTGGCTGGAGCAGCAAACTTGGACTGCTGCACAGTTCTCCCTCCCATTTGCTTCCTCTGCGTGCAAGGAAATGGGACGTGGCTGTACATTCTTTGTAAATAAATAGGATTTCGCTAAAGAGCTGACTGAATTCATCATCGATTCCCCCCCCCCCACATCCCTCCACAGAAAAATCTGGCAAAGTGCTAAATATTAGTTAACTGTGTGGGTCAAAGTTCTGTATGCAAACCTACAGAGCTTCTCAGTGCTGCTAAAACAGTCACCAGAGACCCTGCAGATATCAAGAGAGTCTCTGAAATTCAGACCTCAAAACAGCAGTTGATTGTTTTAATCACTGATGATCCTGCATGGGTTTTTAATGCCTGGTATTTCTACAGTCCATTTTAAAAGTAGCTTTTATGGAACAATAACAAGAAACTGCTTTCTCTGATCCCTTGTTTGGATTGTTTAATATAGCCCAGATGTATGCAGTCGAAAAGAAATTTAGTCAGATAAAATATAGTTGTGACACGGTTATACATCAGTAAGGTGTTTGATACCCGGAGCTGTTTTGAATAATTTATTTGCGTTATCTTACGGGTGTCTTCTTATCAAGCTGCTCTAAGCTCTTGCAGATTTATGTCCATATTTAAGTCCCCACAGAGACAACGTTATCCACCCCAGACTGAGAGTATGCTCACCCCAGTGCAGCTGAATAAAGCAGAGTCCTTCAAGAAGTCTCTGTCCTGAAACTAGAGTGCACTCTGTGTGTGCTCTGACACCTCTGTAACGGGACCTGAAGCCTTAGCCTGAGCGGGAAGGCAGGTTTGCAGCCAAGGATAAGACTGTAAAATGCCCTCAACTCACCTCTTCTCCCCAGAGCTTCACCCCAGGAGATAATTACAATCCAACAGGTCCTTGGTTCAGAGGTGCTTTACTGATGTGGAAAACTAATCTGGGGAGGGGGGAAATGCTGCATTTAACTCCAGCTATATTTATCAATCAGTTCTTCTCCAGCAAAGCACAGCGGGTGCCTGGAGCCTGGAATGAGCAGCTGGTGTGGTCGAGGGCAAGGCTGTGTTACTTTTGGCAGCAGTGCTGGCAATAGCTGGCTGGAAGCATTTGTGAAATTATGGCCTGTGGGGGCACTTCTGGTTTATGCTGACGTGTGTGCAGGCCGCCAGCGAAACAGGCCCTCTCACTAGCTCATCCTGGCACCGGTGTTTGTTCGGCTGCAGGATCAGCTGGCTGCCAAAATTGATCCTGCTGGAAACTTTTTTTTTTTTTNTTTTTTTTTTTTTTTTGTAAACTGGATTAGCTTTCAGCTCTGTTGGCAAGCCAGTCTGGCTTAACGTGTAGCTGCATGAGTGTCGGAGCCAGCAGAGAGGAGGCATCAGGAAAGCATGACTAAGGAAAGGGGAAAGGATTGGAATGATGACTTTTGCCAGTAGCACAGTCCTGTCTTGGCTTAACCCCCCTGAGAATCTGCCTGTCACAGCAGAGTTACCTGTTGCAGCTTGAGTCACGTTAATGGCTTGTTTCCACTTAATGAGAAACATCTTGTTCCTCTTCTCCTCGCTCTTCTGATGTTAGACCCGGTGATTGTCTAATCTTGCACTGGACTGATTTAACTTGTCGAATCAGCCCAAAACTCACCTCGAGAAAGAAAAGGGAATAGTGTTCCGCTGGCTGAGTGGGTGGAATTAACTCGGTACAGCATCTGCAGAGACTGCCAGAGCTGGGACAGGCAAGGGGAGTAGTAGCTGTCAGCTCTGAGGTCGCTGACTGAACCACAACACAGGGCTTCGGTCTCAGAAATCCGGCATAGCGCTTGTTAGAAGAGCCATGATCTGGTCTCTCTCTGTAGTTTAAAGATGACTTCGAAAAGGCAAAGGTATCTGCTAAGGAAGGCAGGAGCCTCCCTTGGAATGGAAAATGTAAAGCCCTTCTCTCTAAATTATTATAATTCTGAAATTAAGGGACTCTTAGGCAAACATGTGAGGATAGGAATAACAATTTTTTACTAGTATGTAAAAAAAACAAACCCCAAAAAAAGAGAAAAAAAACCCCAGCAAGCTACAACTTAATAGGAAAATTAAAACAAAATGCAGTAGTACAAAAACACCGGCAGAGTAAGGATACCACCTGACGCCCTGTAGGTCAGGGTGTTGGTAGCAGTCCGATTAAATGGTGGCTGCCGCCCTCCTGCAGTGACAGATGTGGTTCTGTTGGAGCAGTGATCCTGTAGAAGGGGGCAGTCCTCCTCTGAAGATCCAGTGGTGGGGTAGAAGGGCCTGCTCTTCCTCTGGGGATCCAGTGGAAAAAGGCCGCTCTGGTGTTCTAAATGTCAGATTTTTATCCAGGTAGGAATGCTTGGCGCTTTTCTCTGGGTGGGGGGAGCATCTCACAATGGGATGATGTAATTTTATCAGTCATGCAGTGAGACTCAACCGCCCATTAACCGAAGAGATCCTCCTGGATGGAGGACAGGTCTCGGAAGAGATAAACTGTCCACCTGGCTTTATCAGCTGGCCCGTTAACAGAGGGCATCCCTCCTGGAGTTATGAGGGATGGATCATGGAGGAGATAAAGAGCACTGCCCCACCTGGTTTCAAGAGATGGTGGCAGAATACGTGCACACTTCTGGTTACGTCCTGCATTGCGACCCGAGACAGTGACAGTAGACGATTGCCTTTTGTCTCACAACAAATGCGGTGCTTGTCTTGAAAATCTGGAAATTGCCGCTGTCCTGTAATTCCTTCCAAATTTCCACCCCTGTATTTTCCCTCCCATCACCCTCCCATAATTAAATGGCATAACCATTGACCCTCCCATAACTAAGTGGCATTTATCCTAACACCTCCTTTCAAGCTGTGCCTCTCTTTTGAGCCTAGATTTCCCTTGGCTTTACTCCACAAATCTACAAATGTTCTTTTTCTATCAGCCGGAGCTTTTCTCTGAAGCTTCCACAACTGGCCTTTGATGCTGCCTTGGGAAGACACTGAGCTCTCTGATGCAGGAGTGCAAGCTCATAAACAAACTGCTACTGACAGTGCTGCTATTGAAGCAGAGTTTAAAAGTATAGAAAGATTGACTCGAACGTGGGCAAAATGGTTTTGTGCAACTCTTCTCAGTCAGATAAGATGTAGAAGAATGCCCAAGTTCTATTTGATGATGCTCAGGACAGCCACGGGACACTTAAGTCGGGTGCTGGTTAGGCAGTGTCTGGTTCTGTGCACCAAGCACAGAAATCCTGCTGTGTGTTTGACCAGAAGCCTAAACTTTCCTCTTTGACTGAAGAAATCAAAGGCAAGGAGGCACAAGAACATTTTCAGGCGGACCTAATGAAGAGGAATTATCCCAGGTGAGCAGGCAACCACTCTTACACCCATTCAGCTCCTTAATTATAAAGAGACAGAGTTGGACCAGCCCAAAGAATTAACAGAGGATAAAACATACTCTAAAAATATATCAGGGAAAAATGTTATACAAGAGATATATGAAAATAATAAATGAGAAATCTAAAATGCCATGTTGTTGCTAATCTTTAACCATAAAATTACAGAGAAGATTAATAGGACCCAGAAATTCTTGATATAAAAGTGGGTGTTGGCAAAGTGTAGACAAGGAGTACTCAGCAAATGTAAACGCACAAGCATTGAGATAACACTTGAAAGCAGTTTAGGTGGCTGAGGGAAACTACCTGGAATTACTTGTTTTCAATAAACAGCAAACAAGATGCTGGACAATTAAGAAGAAACAAGCCGGATGTTGAAATACATCTGAAGGTCTCAGTTGCTTTTGTGCAGCAACTCTACCTCCTGGGGCTGTTCTCCAGTGGATACTGGAAGAAATGCCTCAGTGTAGGCACTCTGAAAGGGATTTTCAAAAATGCTTGTCCTTGGTCAAACTGTTCCCATTTGAGTTCGGCTGAGCAGGCAGGACAACTTGGGTGGGGCAGCAAGGAGAGAAGGTGAGGGGTGACTGCAGTAAATTGGGGAAGCATAACCTTGGCATGTTATTGAATGGCTTTTAAGATCCAGATTCCTAAATAGTCAGAAGAATCAGATCATCAGATGCATGAGGGAGTTTAATTTGAGAGAAACGGGGTCTGATTTGTGATGTTCCTTGCGTGGGTTATCGTGGAGGTGAAGAGTCTCTCCTGTGCTGATGAGTGACGTGACTGCAGAGTAGGGGAGTGAAGGGATGCAGGGTGTTAGCTCTGCGAACAGCTTTTGATGTAGTATTTCACAAAGTCTAACTTGAAAGTAAGTTCAGTTTGACTTTGATGTGAGACCTGTTCTGTTGACTGAGACCTTCAAAAGAGATACCCAACACAAAGGTCCTCTGACGTCTCAGCACTTCCAGACTCAGCTTCATAGTCCTGTAACTAGAATGTTCTTTCAAGTGGACATGGGCTCTCTTCTGCTCCATCACCCTGGGACTAGTCAGTGTTATTGTGGAAAACCTGCATAGGTTTTACAGGCCACGCTAACTCACCAAGAGATTCACCATCTGGAAACGGTGTAACCAGTGTGTTCAAGCAAATAAAAGCGAGTCGCTTATCTTTATACGAAGCACACAAGGCTATCTGTCTCAAACGACGTTACCTTTTTTATTAAGTGCTTTCAGAAGGTGGCAGATGCCCAGCAGGATTGCCACCCAGCAGCGCCCCTCCTTAGGCTGTGCCACGTGCGCCTGTGAGCTGCAGGCTCAAGTGTAATTTAACGGAGTTAACAAACAGCAGAAACCCGTATATATCTCGGCGGAGGCACGGGCTGCAGCCTCGGCCGCCGCCTCAGGCAAGACGCATCCACCGCCGTTCCTCTCTCCCGGCAGCTCCGGAGGCTTTCCTGGCCGCTCACGGGCGGGTGGAGGAAGGGACCAGCCTCAGCAGCTCCTGCCCTGGGGCTGGATCGGCGGCCGCGGGCCAAGGTGGGTGGGACGGCGGNGCTGCCGTGCCCGGCGGAGGCCAGGGCCGGCGGCTGGCTGCAGTGCCACGGTTTAGGGGCGATTCCCCGCTGGAATTGGAGAGGGGGGCTGGAACCAGGAGCAGCAAGGGCCCCCTCGGCCGGGTCATTGCCCTTCTTGGGGCATCCCCTGCGCTCGACAGACCGCCCGGCCCTGTGTGGGAAACGGTGTTCGTGGGGCTGTGGATGCACTGAGCACAGATTGCTTGTTTCTCCAGGCCTTCCTGCCTTCCTAGAGTCCGGACGGGTTGGATCTGCCCGGGGCTCCTGGAAAAAAAACTTTTGGCCATGAAATATCAGGTTTAAAGCGTGAGCAATTTACCCGGGTCTTTTTGGCTGTCTGGACAGCTGAAAGGGAAGCCAGAGAGGGACTCTTCATCAGGAACTGCAGTGACAGGACAAGGAGTAATGGGTACAAACTGAAAGAGGGAAAAATTTTTTCAAATATTGGGAAGAAATTCTTTACTGTGAGGACGGTGACACTAGAACAGGTTGCCCAGGGAGGTTGTGGATGCCCCAGTCCTGGCACCGTTCAAGGCCGAGTTACTTAAGGCCTTGGGCAACCTGGTCTAGCGATTGTTGCCCCTGCCCAAGGCAGGGAGAGTTGGGACTGGATAATCTTTAAAGTCATTTTCAGCCCCTTAACGTTCTATGGTCCTGCGTTACCTACCGCTCACGGAGGTCAGTTGTTCCACATTAAAATGTATACAATGACCCTCCATTACATTGTAGTTTTTCTCTGTGGAGTGAACAGGGTAAAGATCATTGCTTCTGGAAGGAGGATCTTCCGTCTCTCTTCCCTCCTGTGTGGGACTCTTTTTAGGGGTGATCCAACACACCAGACAGAAGGTGACCTGACAGGAGGCTGGTGAAATTGCCCATAGTGGGGTCCTGACACAGACCGGCGTCCTTGCCAAGGAAAGGAGATGAGACCTCTCCTGACTAGCTCAACTGCTTGTAGAAACGTAGCTTGGCTTGGTCGGGTCTCATTTAGAACAGTTACACGCCATTGCAGGAAACTTGCAGTTCAGGAGTTACCTTTTTGTTTTGTTGGAATCGTGGTGAAATTCTGGTTTTGCTTTCAGCATGCTGCTGGCTGATAAACCCAACTTCTGTGCTGAGAAACATGCTAAACGAATTTCTCTCCGGAGTGTGGGAAAAAGCTACTGTGCTTGTTTTTGCTTTTATGGTTTGATGTTGTTTGCCATTCTTCCTCATGATAAAACTGTGCAAGTTGCAGTTTCTGATGGGTGACATCTGTTTGCTTTGAACCCAGAGATGCTTTCCTTCAGCGTGCTACAAGTGGGGAATTCCAGGGCCACCCAAATCTGGCTCAGAAGTTACAGAGAAATTCCCAGTGGAAAAGTTGAAATGTCCCTGTAGTTCATCATACAAATACCAGGTTGCTAAGGTGTGTTTCGGTCCACAATTTACTGTCTGAAATTAATATCCTAAAGAAGACAGAAGTTAATCTGTCTAACCAGTCATACAAGTCTTCAGTATTCTTTGTTTGGCATTTCTGGTGTTGTAAGGGGGGGAGAATGGGGGAAGTCTGTAGACCTGCCCATAATTTATTTATTTTTTTTTAAAATCCAGTGTTTTTAATGATATTGTGTAAAAATTTTGAAAGTTCAGTTATATTTATAAAGCATAATTATGTAATTTGCTAAGTGGGGTTGAAGTGCGACAGGACAGTTTTAGTTGGACCATGAAGCCTTTTTGCATATGTTTTTTGTATTTTTAGGAATGTGAGAACCTTCTGTTTGTCCTGCAGTGTTGATGGGAAGTGTTGTAGTAAGCATGTCCTGCATTGGTTTGCAGTTCTTGCTGTCAGGCATGCAAAACTGCTTTTCCAGCTCCCTGACTGGGAAGTGAAATCCTTTCTGGTTAAGGAGATGGATCAAAGAAAATATTTTCTGCCCTGTGCATATCTAAGAGATGGAAAACTGTCATTTCAGTTTTGTAGTTATTATCCTCTTAACACGTGAGCAGAACTGATCTTTGTGCTGCTGCTGTGGCTGAAAGCTGTGAGTACAAGTTGGAAAGAGAGAGCTGCTCACAAAAAGGAGACTCAAGAGTGGAGGGATGAAATTATAATCTTCCTGTCATCCCATTATTTTCAGCACTAGGAAAAAGACGGAGGAGAAACTTTGCTTGGGGAGCGTGAGAGGTGCTTCAAAACTACATTCTCGTCACAGAAAATGAGGTTTCCAAACGGGGTCTGTGGGTTTATGGGAAACCCTTTATGTAGAGTTTCCAACAAGCTTCTCTGGGGTTTTGTCCCCAGTTGAAGTGGGGGCTTCTTCTGCCTCCTGACTTTAGTTCTGAGTCAAAAAGCTGGCAACTTTTCCAGAGTCTCTTTTTTTTCCAACAAGCACGGAGAATATGTGGAGGGGCGTAAGCACATGAGCATGGCTGTCTCAAACATTCTGTCCTGCCGTGACGGGAAAGCTGGGATTGGGAGGGAGGGACTCAAGGGGGCTCCTGGACCACCAGCACAGGCCCCCCCACTCATTCCCTGAAGGGCTCCGAGGGCTGCTCGTGCACCAGCAGCACGAAAAATGAGGAGACGTGCACTAGGGAAACTGTGGAAGTGCGGGGATCGGTCCCCAGGCTTTTGCTGATCCCACATCTGAACCCTACACGGTGGCAGAACCGGTGTGGGATCTAAGGACTGGTGGTCTTTTTCCTTCCCTTCCTCTATTTTCCAGCTTTACTCTCTCCTCTCTCGTTCTATCCCAGTCAGATTTTACCCTTTGCTCTGTGCTGAAGCTTGCTGGCAGAGTTGGGGGCTTGGTAAAGTTCACTGTGAGAGCTAAGAGCCTGTTAGCCAACACTTGTACAGCTAAAGAGTGGGACAGCTGTCGGAGTTAAGGTGGCTGTATAATGAAGGATAAGAGTTCCCTGACACTGGGCTGCCCTCTTTGCTCAGCCCACCAGAATTTCTGCTGAATTTTTCTGCTGAATTTCCGGGTTGTGACAACCCCTCCTCCTCACTTGAAAAGCATGGGAGGTTTGCTTACACTTCCCAAGAATGGCTTTTAGTGTGAAGTCTCACTGGGACTATTGGTCCTATTGTGAAAGAAAGTCAGGACTGAGCTCACCTTTCTTCCTGATAGTGAACTTTGCTTTCCTTGGATCGCTGGCATTGGTTTTATTGCTCTTCTTGTCCTGTGCAGTGTGCATCTTGCCTTGCAGCTCTCTTCCTGCCTCCCACGTTTTCTACTTCATATTTCTTTGAGGGGACAGAAACTTTAGAATCTAATTACATCAAAACTAATTAAGGGCTCGCTCACATACCTTGATGTCACAGCAGTGCTTTGATGCATTTCAATTTAGAAAAGGAATTTTATTACGTGTATACGAATAAGTTGTATAATATGGAAGGAATTTGTGCAAGGGAAGCATCTTTCTAATAATAGCTCAAAACGAAGTGTTTGAGAGCTTTGGATGATACAGACTGTCACCTGTTTTGGTCTTTATTAGCTCTTTGTTTTCCTAGAGCATGCTGTAAGTTACAAGGTGTCTGCATCTGAGAGCTTGGCTTTAGTTAGAGGCAGGGGAGGGTGGTGGGTCCCTTCGCTGAGACTTTCCAGTAGGAGGGATTAGACAATAAATTTCCTTCCTGTAGGTCCTCTCCACAGAAAGAAATTACTGAGGCATGAATGCTGTGAGAATGGAACTGGAAATAGAGATTGCAGATGAGTAAAAACGTTTTAACAGTTTCGTTTCACGGTGAATTATCAAGGATTATGGGCAGCTGTTATTTGAAGTGTTTTGTCTTTATGCTGAACAGCTCGATAGCAACACATTCACTTGGTTATTTTCAAATATTGCAGGAGCAAGAGAAAAGCTAATTCTTAAAGTGAGTGGTGACTCTCCTTCGGCCTTCCAAGCAGAGCAAAAAGACACATCATCTATTCTGTAGCAGCAGAAAGCCTGCAGCTGGGCTTTTTCACTCACTTTCGCTATTGCCTACAGTACCAGTGTGTGGGGTTTGAAACTGGGAGCTTTGGATGAGTGGAGCGAGTAGAAAGCAATCATATCTTAGCAGGATGTACTGGCTGGGTATCTCCCGTGCCAGTCCTCTTTCTGTGCCTTGCATCAGCAAGCAAAGATGTCAGTCTTGCACTGTTATTACGAGTACCCGAGTTATTTTCTTTCAGAATCCTCGCTGGGATTGGCAAGCGTTCTTTTCCAGCATTTCTAGTTGAGAGTCCAAAAAAGTGGCTCTGCCTGAGCATTGCACCATTCTTGTGCCTGCCATTTGCCGGCCAGGTCCCGCAGCCAAGGGGGACTGGCTGCAAAAACCCAGCTGAGGTTCTGTCTTAAGGATACTGGAGGAAAAAATACATCCTTTTCTCGCTGAGACGTGTCTCAGACATAGATTGCTTTTTGTATGGTCTCCTTGAGGGAGAAATAAGTTTTTAAAAGTTCTGTTACCGTCTTTTTTTCCTCTTTCCTAGGATATGATGGAGCTCCTAGAGGAAGATCTGACATGTCCCATTTGCTGTAGCCTGTTTGATGATCCTCGCGTCCTACCCTGTTCACACAATTTCTGCAGAAAGTGTCTGGAAGGAATTCTTGAGGGAAATGTGCGGAATGTGCTTTGGAGGCCATCCCCTTTCAAGTGCCCCACGTGCAGGAAGGAGACTCCTGTCACCGGAGTCACCAGCTTGCAGGTCAACTATTCCCTGAAAGGCATCGTGGAGAAGTACAACAAAATCAAAGTCACTCCAAAAATGCCTGTGTGCAAAGTGCACAGCGGGCAACCCCTCAACATTTTTTGCCGGACGGACATGCAGCTGATCTGTGGGGTTTGTGCCACCCGCGGCGACCACACCAAGCATGTTTTCTGTTCCATTGAAGAGGCTTATTCCCAGGAGAAGAGAGCTTTTGAAACCTTGTTTCAGGGCTTCGAAACTTGGCGTTGCGGGGATGCCCTCTCCCGGCTGGATACCTTGGAGACCAGTAAGAGGAAAGCTCTGCAGATGCTGACCAAAGACTCTGACAAAGTGAAGGAGTTCTTTGAGAAGCTGCAGCACACTCTGGAGCAGAAGCGCAATGAGATTCTGTCGGACTTTGAGACCATGAAGCTCGCGGTGATGCAGGCCTACGATCCAGAAATCAATAAACTGAACACCATCCTGCAAGAGCAGCGGATGGCTTTTAACATTGCAGAGGCCTTCAAAGACGTGTCTGAACCCATTATATTTCTGCAACAGATGCAGGAGTTCAGGGAAAAAATCAAGGTGCTGAAAGAAACCCCTTTACCTTGTTCCACTGTGGACATCAGTCCCGCCATGAAGAGCTTTGATACCAGCCAGTGGAATGGAATAAAACTTGTTGATGTGGACAAACTTTCCTTGCCTCAGGAAAGCAACGCTTTCAAATTCAAGATTCCCTCAGTCTTTTCACGCAGATTTGTAGTGAACTCTCTTATTTTACTGCTCATTATTGCCGTCACCAGGATGTCCTTTGTGGAGTCAGTCATTGACAATCTCCAGTGCTGGAAATCTCAGTTCCTTACCGTTAGCTTGTCCTATTTGGCAGATACCGTGGAGATAGCAGATCACGCAGTCTTTTATTGGGAACAGATGACAGATGGAGCTTCACTTTTAAGAGAAAAGTGTAAAAACTATACGTTGGTTGTACTGGATAACGTGGCACAGTTTGTGTGCAAATATAAACTGCTGTGAAGTGGTGTCTCCTGGAATATAAGAACTAAGAGAGATCTGGGGAAGAAAACATGCAACTTCCTAAGTTAATTGGTCTTTCCAGGCTTCCAGGGAAAACATGAAAAGATTCAAAATGATTCCAAAACATTCATAATGTTCTCATAGCTTGAGCACTGCTAAACCAGAAAATGAAATGGAGCTTTGAAAACCACTTTGTGGATTCTTCTTTCAGTGGTGATTACGGGGAATATTACTCACTGTAAATCATTTTTCTTACCAAAATATAGGGTCAAACTGTGTCTCTAGTTTGATGCTAATGTAATTGTAGAATAAGATAAAAGATTCTAAAAAAAAAAAAGAAAATTCCAACTGGGAGATCGTTTGGAAGGAGGAAGAAGTATTGTGACAGAGGTGAGCGCTGTGCTGACAGGTTTGCTGAGGACTGCCCTTGCAGCATGCAATCATTCACAATCTGGAACCAGCTTCAACCTGATGATGTTACTTCTCTCTGAAATAGCTATATGTTTTGGTTTGGTTTTGTGGTTGGTTTTTTTGTTTTCTTTTAATTTTTTTTTGTATAGCTAAACGTTATCCAGTATACATGTTGTGTTCAGATTATGTGTTCTGTACAAAAATGTATCTTCAGGGCAAGCATAAATTCTAGAGATAATGATAGAACAAGCTGCAAGACGGCGTGTGCTTTGCAGATAGCTCACAATTTGCAGTTCACTTTCCCAACATCAAATTGTTGGGGTAGCTGGGCTGTTTGGTTAGATCCACGTTTCTCTGAAGCCACACTTCCTTACAAACTGGCCTTAACATAAAAATCTTAGCGCAGTGAAAGGCACGCAGGGGTCTGCCCTGCAGAGGTACAACAGCTGCTCTCCCGTCCCTCTCTGCCTCTTCAGATTCCAAAATCAAGGGAAAAACGATTGGGTGATTCCTGGAACAGGTTGCACGATGCAGCAGGTGTATTATGGATGTTGGTGGTGTGTTTGAAGAACCTTGTATAGGTTCTTCTGCTGTTACTTATTTTTGTGTGTCTCATTTCAGGAGCTAATTGAATTTTCTGCTTGTATTGACTTGGCCTTAGATAACAGTGGTTTAAAGGGAACCTTAAACTTGAGCTCTCTGAAGTGCCCTTGTTTTGGAGCACATGGTACCGAAGTGTCTTGCTTGAAGCACATCTAAACCTCTTTTTGCAGTGCTCCTATGAGCAGCAGTGTAGGGAAGGAAATCGCTGAACTGACATTTCTAGAGAACAAACAGTGTGTGCCATACTTTGGGAATATTAATTGGCCTCTCTCGAGGCTTCATAAGTTGTGACAGTCAATTCACCGTATTCTAGTAGTCCTTGCAAGCTGTTCATTTCAAAAATAAAACATGAAATTCCAAAGAATCCAAGTTTCCAAGCAACCAAACCCAGCAAACAAAACTATTGTACACGATATTTACATCCCTGTTGCCTGGGAATCCTGTTGCTGCTCCACACCTCACTCCAAACACTTGCTAAAAAGCACACAATGGTTCTTGCAGCTGCCTTGAAGTTTAGGAAAGATCAAGTGACAGCCACGTAGATCAGAGCGAGCCGTGATTCCCGAGTGGCTGAGGTAGCCATGAGCAGCGGAGAGCTGGTCGTTCTGAGTGTGGGAGGGGTGAGATTTGTGACCCGGGCTTCCACCCTGCAGCAGTTCCCCGAATCCAGGCTGGCACGGATGGTGAGTGATGACGACCGGGAATTCCGGCTGGTGGATGGAGAGTTTTTTGTGGACAGAGATGGAACTTTGTTTAGTTACATCATGGACTTTTTGAGGACTCTCCAGGTGTCCTTACCAACTGATTTCTCAGACTATCAGAGGCTGCAGAGAGAAGCAGAATTCTATGGACTCTATCCCCTGGCTGACCTCCTGAGCCAAGAACATTTGCTGAAGCCGAGGCTGGAGATCTTGGAAGTGCGTTTTTCTCTCCAAGAAATGCGAGCCTTTTTCCGGATCTTCGGCTCCTGCAGCGCCACCATCGAAGCACTAGCTGAGCAGATCACTTTGTTTACAGGGCAGCAGGCAGGACAGGGCTGGAACAGCCCTTTTCCTTCTCAGAAACCACTCATTCCACTTCCTTTGGAAAGACCCTCTCACCATGATGTGGTTTTTCTGTGTGGTACTGAGTATTCTGCTGGTGACCAGCTCGTGGCCAGGTACTGTCCCTAGAGTGACTTCTCGTTACGGACAATTCTTTGTGACATCCACTTTATGAAGTGCACGCTTAAGTGCTAGCAGAGCTCATTTTAAAGAAAATGAAAGAAAAGAAGTATGTTTCCTTCTTTCTGTTCAATGTTATCTTTTTCTAGTTCTGAAACTGCCATTTTAATTTGTTACACTGATTTGCCTGTTCTCCAGCTTTCTGAAATGCTGTTCTTGATATTTGTTTATGAGCTCTCTTGAGTTTTTCTCTCTCTCTCCCATTTCCTCCTCACTCACTTTAGAATTTCACAGTATCGCCTTGTAGAGAACATGAAAAACACAGTAAAATGAAGCGAAGGAAACAAAGTAAAGAAATAAAGTACTGGGGGAAGCCTAAAATCTCCACTAGCTTATGGTGCAAAAGGCTTTCACATGGAAAACATAAAACAGAGAATGGCAAGAAGGGTTAAAAACTCCAGTGGAACTGAGACAGCATTTTGGGGACTGGAAAGCTTTTGTAGAATTTTTATTAGGGGGAGGGAGAAGAGGCAGATTATTAACTATATGCTTCACAGTGGGTTTTCTTTGAATTCGGAGCCAGGTTCCGTTTTTATTAGGATAACTGTGTATCAATAATTTTTGTGATAACAGTATCGTATTTTAATGACTACTTAGGGTTTTTAAACTATCTTTTGCTGGATGTCTCTATTGTGTGGGGACATGTTCTTAATGTACGAGAAAATGTTAACCTAATTTGTCCTCTGTGGCTGTTAGAACATCTGGAATTTTATGGAAATTTCATTGAAATATTTCCAAACGGGTTATTCTATTTGAATATATGAACCAACACAGCAGTCTTTTGATTATTTTTTTAAAGAAAATAAAGTTTATCTTACTTCCAGCTTTCTTTGGCTAAGCAAGTAGAATTAAAAACTACTTTTGCGTTTGTGAAGCAATATGTATGTTTGTGTGCCAAACTTTAATTTTGTAACATATTGCTAATTTTAATGGACCAGCAATTGGTTGAGTAGGTTATGTCAACTTAAGTAGTGGGGAAAATACTTCTGATTTTTTTCATTTATTTCTTCAGACTAGGTAAAAATTTCCCTCTGCAGATCAATAGAAAAGCTTATCTTAAGTAATGAAGCAAGTCAGATTTGATTCCGTTGCCTTGTTGAATTTCTGTCTCCTTAATCTTTGTGGTGACATGGACTTTTTTGCCTTTCTTGTGCTTTCCCTGAATGTTTGGTGTACTTGCCTGTGAACTGTGGACCAGTTTCACCCATCGGTTTATATATTTTGTAATAGTATTTTTACCCGACTTCTGCTTCTCAGAATGTCTGGATAGATTCTTACACTGTAGTTTATATCAAATAAAATAATTTGAGGCCACGTGAAAATGATTTTCATATTTGTTACCACACAACCTGCTGTACAAGGGAACTTTGCAATAAATGTCACTGTTTGTAGAGAGAGAGAGAGAGAGAGATGTCCTGTGTGTTGGAGGTGAACATGACCCTGCTGCCCATCCTTTACTCTTACCTGAAAAGCTTTTGCAGCATTGCAGAGCCTGCTGCTCCCTTCTCTTCAGTGAGACAAGATGGGAGTTGTCACAGATATTTCCTAAGAAAGTAAGTGTGCTGGTGGGGGAGGGTGTGAAAGAGAAGGGCTTCTTCCCCAGCACGTAACTGGATGAACTGAGAATTACTCTTAATGAAGGAAAGAGTCCAGTTGTCCTTAAAGGAGGAGGAAAAAAAAAATATCTGGAGCCTTGGCTGCTGTAAACACAGTGCAGCTGTGCTAATCTGCACTGTCAAGGAGTAGGTAAAGTCTGTTGTAACTGCTTTTTCTTTTTTTTTCCCCCCTCCCTTCTGATTTTAGGTATGTTTCCATAAAGCCTGATACTAGAAAGCTGATTAATGGTACTAATGTGCTAGGCCTGCTGCTTGACACTTTACTCCGAGATGGATTTCGCCTCGTAAGCACCAGGACAGTTGCCAGTGAAGAGAAGGTTGAATGCTACACTTTGGAAAGGATGAAGAGGGCAGCAGGCCTTGCCATCATGGTGAACCAAACCCCAGGGAGCTCTGGGGTACCACAGGCAAGGAGGAGCCAAGTGGGGAAAGGGAAATAAATAAAGGCTTTTCCTTCCATCTTTGGAATGTAGCAGAGGGATGTATCAGCACCAGTGGCTTTTTTTTTTTTTTTTTTTTTTTTTTTTGGTAATGGCTTTTTTGAAACTGCAGCTATTGAGGGAAGTAACAAACACATTTTCTTTCAAGTATTTAGGAGAAAAAAATTGTTTTCTTGCCTTTTACTGCTCCACCCTCTTTAAGTAAAAGAAGCTCAGATTCCATACTGGGTTTGGGGGCCAGAATTCAGCATTTCCAAGAGTTGTTTTTGTTTTTTCTCTGTGGCTAAAATTTACATGAGTACTCGTAAAGCATCAGTAGATTTATAAAACCATGGTAATACATGAAGAAATAACATCTTGATGCAACTGTCGTCCCAGCAATTTGGAGAAGTGGCTGGAGGAGGAATGCAAACCCCAACGATTGATTAGTGCTTCTGCTCACTGGCTCTCCTGCAGTTTGGCCGTGAGCAGTGTAAGGGGAACATCCCGTGCTGTGTTGCTGCGTGGCTTTGTGAAAACCATCACTGAGGTCTGTGAAATAATCTGTAACTGTCCCTGGCAGAACCCTCCTCTGTCCTCCCGCTCTGGTGGCATTAAGATGCTCTTTGGTTCAGAGAATTAAATGATAAAAGATTTTTATGAACAGAAGGGCAGTTGATTTTTAGTGCTTTCATCATAAAAAGAATGAAAATGTGATCAGCAGCCCTTCAGATGAAAGAGTTTGTACAGTTTTAAACAAAATAGTGCAAGGGATTCTTAGCACTTTGTTAAGTACAGCGCAGTTGTAAGGCTTAGCGGAAGTGGCTTTAAGAGCCTTGGGAATGCTAGTACTGTACAAAGCTTTGTAAAGATACCCAAATTAGCTCAGGTATTGAGAGAGGTAAGTTAATAAAGCTTTATAAATTGAAAATCTTTTGTTCCTCCATCAAGGCAGGGAAAGAAGATAGCAATAACTTCAGGGATTCATTAGTTACATCTCAGTTCTGTTGCTGGTAAAAAACACCACCTTCCCAAGGTTTTGAACAGCCCAGGAGAACCACTCTGGGCTTTCTTAGCTGACCAATTAGACCTGGCTTTTGATTAGTTTAAAAATGTGAATGCATTACTTTGTTTGCAGCCCTTGGTAATGGGGGTGGGGCTCAGCCCTCCGTTTCTTGCCCTAAGGAGGTTCAGTGACATGGATCTTCGGACACCTCTTCTCTTTGGCTACTGCTCTGCGGCATTTCAGCTTGACCCAAGTTCAGAAGCTCAGTGAGGTCCTCTTTGCTCGTTCTAGAACTGTTTGAGTTGAGAATAATGTGATCATGGGACTACATCTACTAAGCTGTTTACAGGTTATGCAATGTAATAAATGGGAGTGTAAGAGTGAATGCTTTCACCTCAAATGGGATTCTTTTTTTGGTCAATAATGTCAATATGTTCATATTTGTCTTGAAGTAAGATATTTCTCAACGGTGACAACCATCATTTGCTGAACAACCTCCCCACAGATGTGGTGGAGTCTCCACTGTTTGAAGTTTTGAAGAGGATGCTAAATGGAGGCTCTGTTTCACGTGAAAGACTGCACCAGATGATCTTTGGAGTTTCCTTCCAGCCTGGCCTGTTCCATGATTCTGTGGAGATCTTCTGTGACAGAAAGGCTGTCGTGGTGGGCTCTGAGGTCACACCACTGTTGGGTGACAGAGCAGACAAGCTGTGTGAGATGACTGTCCCCCCAAGTTGCTGTGCTGCATACAGTGCTCCTTGTTTGCAAACTATAATGTTGATTATTGGGTGAGTCATTGACTGTGGATATTGTAGGTGGAGGGACTAGCCAATAATAAGGTGAAGCACGAGAGAAAAAAAACCCCAAAAACAGCTTCTTACAGGGAAAGTTGAAAAAATAGACTTGAGGCCGTTTTTAGACATCATGCCTTAAATGCTCACCAATAACAGTAGTGTAAGCTGAGACAAGTTTCAGAGCCCCTCTTAGGAACAATTACACTGTTTCACCTACCATAAAAGTAAGGACTTTGTTTTCCTTGCTGCAGCAGCCACTTTGAAAATTGACGTTTGGATTCCAATTTTCTTTTTCTTTAAATAAAGTGAAAGAAAAGACAAGATACTTCAATTTTGAAAGAGTCCCGAAGTTTTTACTTATGCCCTCATCCGTGTTCCATGTCTTTGGCAAAGTAAATGTTTGATACAACTATTTCAGTAACACGTCATGTTGTGCTGAACACTCTCTGGTTCCCCTCATGGGTTAATTTTTATTTAGCACCAGTATCATTCTATGAATGCAATATTTGGCTCTGGAAAATATACCAGTGCAAGTTGCTGTCATGTAAATAGCCATATGTGCTTTACCTCATCCTTGGGTGACAGTGTGCTGTGACTCTGTGCTTCTTTTGGAAGCAAAGCACATGACCATCAACAAGCTTGGGCTCCCAGAGTTCTTCTAGCATTTTTTCTTACTTAACTCTGAACTGAGAAGTCTCACCTTCTGTCATTTTGTGTTCCTGCAGAGAACATGACTAGGCTCTTCCACGATGCTTTCACTTTTTTTTTTTTTTTTTTTTTTTTTTTTTTTTTTTTTTTTTTTTTTTTGGGGTTTTTGGGGGGTTTTTTGGTTGGGTGNTTTTGGTGGATTTTGTGTGTGTGGTTTTTTTGTTTGTTTGTTTGTTTGTTTTTTTAAACCAGGTAGCTCCTTAAATAAGTTTGACACCATTTGTGTTAACAACCTGATGACCTGTTGAAAGTGTCTGACTGATACCAGTAGGATACCCAAGGCTTTATTGGAAGATTGATAGAATAAATTAATTTAATTGAAGGTAGTTCTTCAAGGAAAGCACCTTACTGGATTTATTTATACAGAAAAAGGAAGCAGGTGTTGTGTAGCTTCAAGCTACAACTAACTAAATAGCAGTAATTATGGAAGAACAGGTGAAATTATGTTCACGTGCAGACAAATGAATACAAAAATAGCACTGATTTACTAGGAGGATCTTCAGCTGGCCTCTGCCTTGCGAGGTCATTTATGCTACTGTGAAGTGTTGCTGAGCCAGGATGGCAGTTTTTCTGAGCCCTCTTTGAAGTGGTGTGCAGTGTAACCTGCAGGAACCCAGGCAGGAATTTAGTGGTGGCCAATATTTTTACTGCACCTTTCCCTCTGAAGCCCCAAACAAGCAGGGATGCAGCAGAGAGCAGGTTGTGCTCTCTGTGTGCTCAGCAGAGTTGTTCACACTGAAGGGAACGGCTGTACAAGTGAATTGGGCTGATAGGAACTACGAGTCTGAGTGACTTTAAAAGCTGTTTCTCAAAACCACATTATGTGCTAAACGAGTACTTCCACCCAAACCCCGGCAGGCAATTCAACTCTGGTGTCTCACAACGCAGTCTCTGCTAGCAGTGTGTTGTAGGTGACTTGGTTGTGCTTTTACATGTGACAGAACCAGAAGATCTGATTGCTCATAGCTAGCTCTATTTTTGATTAAATGGAAATGGGATTTTGAGGCATTTAGACTTTTATTTTCCCATAAAGTTATCTGGTATCCCTGAAATAATCCACTTCTTCAAGTCATCGCCAACTTTATGAAGAGAATCCTTTTTTTTTCCTGTGAAGATGCAAAATTTGTTGATTTCAGTAACCTTCACTGCTGTATTTGCCTTTTTATTCTTCCCTGGATTCAGCAGAATTGTGAACACTGTTCCACTGCCTGTGGTGCTAGAAAGGGACTGCCACAGTGCTGGGACAAACACTCACTCACTCACTCACTCACTCACTCACTCACTCACTCACTCACTCACTCACTCACTCACTCACTCACTCGGAGCTCTCAGTGGCTTTGTAACAGGCAAACAGACAGAGCCCTGAGGGAAAAAGGAACTGAATGGTGAGGCAGCACCATCATCCTGTCCCACTCACCGTGACTGCAGTTTACATGGCAGGAGGAGATCATTCCAAATGAGGTGATAGCTTGTGGGATTTGCAAAAGGCAGATGATCCAGAGAAACAATGCCTCATTTGCTTTATGCTTTCTCATCTTAATCACTTCTCCCTCCTTTATAGCTGGGTTTCATCCTGTGACAGTCATATTCAAGGCTGTCCTGGGCTTTGCCAGTAGAATCTTTTGGTGCCTGTGGGATGTCCCAACAGGATAGGAGTACCACAACACTTTTTCCATTCCCCTGTTCTTTCATGGTGCTGGCTTCCTTTTCTAGAGATTGGTGCTTTTTTGTGTTTTTTTAAAGTAACTTTTTGCCTGCTTCTTCGCACAGTGGGAGGTCTCTCTTGTGTCATTCTTATTCCTTTCAGGGACGTGTCATTTATTTACCACTTGAATTGTTTGGTATTGTGCTGATACCAGGATGGACAGAGTATATTGTGAAATACCTTCTTGTTCTTTGGGTATTGATTTCAATGACAGTTCATGAGGGGTTTTGTTTCTTTGGGAAGTGCAGTCACTGCATTCTTACAGGTTCTGCAGTCAGCACTCAAGTGATTGTATAAATTATTAAGAATAGATGTTTAAATAAAGCTCTAGAAATCGATACAATAGACTTAAGATACTATTTAGACTAAGACTGATCTCTTTGTGCTGGCCATATTACTGGGAAGTTTCCCCCTTTATTAAATAATTCCAATCCATTTTTCAATTACCTTCATAACTGAGTTTTATGGAAGTATTAAAGGATCCTCCCTATAATATGAGAAATTAATAGCCAATAGAGCAAAACTGCATCATGCCCAGTGATAGCAACTTCCATTAACTTTGGAGAAACTTTTCTGCCCAGCAAACTCTTCACAGTTTCTACCTCTTTTGGTTGGTTTCCAGCTTTCCAATGCTCAGAAATAACTCCCATAATCTGACCCAAGCAAGGCTGATGGGCTTTTGTCAGTCTCTTGAGTGGGTAAGTCTCCAACACAACCTGGGTGATATTTTGTTTTGATCAACAGCTGAATTCAGTACCAGAAAGCCACCAGAGTGGATCAAAAGTCCTGCTTGAGTTCACAATGAAGTGTTCATAATGTTGAATACTTAAAAACAAACAAGCAAGCAAACAAACAAGCTTGTTCCTAGATTGCTGGAAAGTGTTATTAAGTATTCATTGAGAAACAAGCAGGAGTAGGGAGGCTCATTGCCTCTTATTCCTTCCCTTTGATTTGTGCTGAACCATTGCCAGGCTTTAACTTTACAAGGTTTATTTTTATCCATTTTCAACAATAAACACTGGGAGTGTCTTCAGTAAAAGATTTACAGTGCATCATGAAGAAATACAACTCCCTACCAAATATTATATTGATCTATTCCCAAATGCTACTGAAACAGCCTATAAAACCCCAAATGAAGTCCAGTGATGGAGAACTTCCTCTCTCTAGTGACAGATACATATGACTGTTATGTCTTCAGAAGACAATAAAAGGGAAGGGAGTGACTCTGCTTCTTTGACCATATCTTCAACAGCCCAGTAAAATCTGTCAACTCAATGTAACCCACATAAATAATGAATTTGGGAACCAAGGGAACTGCTAGGCTGTCCGAAGATTCCCATTCTTTGAAGCTGTCTCTCCTGCTGCAGTTAGGCCATAATTAGTCACAGAAGGCCTTGTTGTAACTAGTAAATGGATGGACCAACAACGATTTGAATAGTCTTGTTCTGGATGGAGATGTGCCTAGAGCCCTGAATATTCTCAAATGGGTGGGTGAGGTGTAAATCACTAGTCATCATATAAAATACAAATAAATCTGACTACTATTAAAAAAAAGTCAGTTTTTTAGATCATGAGGTAGTTTCTGCTGCAACTACCTCCTGATGTGTGATCTGATGTGTAAATTATTTCCAAGAATCCTTCCTCCATTTCTACTTTCACACTAAATGAAATGCTTCAATAATTGGGGTCTTCTTTCTGGTCAGAAGGATGATGAATGTAGCCCTAAAGGTTGGAAACAGTAATGTGTACAAGTCTGCTGTAGAAAATTAATTTAGTGCTGTGCTTTCTAAGCAAGTTACTGTTACATCAGTCAGCTGAGTGCTTGCTGAAACTGCAGAGAATTAAACGTTGCAACATTCTTCCATTGCAATTCTCCATTGGAAAAAACAAAAAAAAAAAGGCAATAGAGTGGAAATATCGAGTCCAGGGTTTTGCTAGTACTTTGGAGTCAGGAACTGAGTCCTCTTTGAATTTCAAAGGCAGTTTGTGGCTTTCACTGAGCGCCTTCTGAAAAGGCTGGTTTACGGTTTTTGTTTTTATTCTCCAGTGATATCTAAACTGAGTAATAAAATAATTGCTGACATACCGGTTTATTTACAATGTTGTATTCAACAATAAACAGAAGGCATGCTGATCCTTCCATCCTTTAATCTCTGTGTTTTTATTATGTCTTCAGCCTGCTCCTCAGCCAGGTCCTGGTGGAACAGATGAAGGGGCTACGTGGTAAGGGCAGGCACAGATCCACAGAAGGCGGCAAACAAATTTCTTTCCCATTACAGAGAGGAAGTAAAGGAATAAAATTAGGCTGGAAAGAGTCGTGGCCTTTGTGGGACCAAAGTGACACAACTCAGTGTATTGAGGAGAAGACAAAGCTGCCAGAAATGTCAATACCAACTGGACAAGGAAAAGCAGATCTCACAGGGGTGAAAGAAGGGGTGGGTAATAGCTGCTATACAAACCTGGAAATGGCACAGAATAACATGGACAGGAAACGTAAATGTTCATGAGACTATAGGGATTTTTTTTTTTTCCCCCAGTGTGTTAGGTTAATGCATCTATAGAATATCTTCCAGTAATAGTCTGCACACCTGAATCAGAAAATTTCTCTTTAGGAAGTACTTTCTGCCTGTGTGCTGTGAAGTGAAACATTGCAGGATCAGTCATGTTGATACCTCACATCTGGAGACAGAAGCTAAGCTTTTGGAGGTCAAATAGATAAACTCTGAAGACCAGAACAACATCACTGAAAGTCTGACCCCTAGAATCACAGAATGGTCTGGGGTGGAAGAAATCTTAAAGGCTATCTGGTTCCAACCCCTCTGCCACGGACAGGGGTGCCTTCTACTACACCAGGTTGATCCAAGCCCCATTCAACCTGCTCTTGAACAATTCCAGGGATGCAGCTTCCACAGCTTCTCTGGACAACCTGTGCCAGTGCCTCATCACCCTCTGACCCATGATCCATGCTCTCAGTGAGTTTCTGAGGCAGACTCTGGGATTAAACAGGAAAGCTGAATGCTATGAGAAGTCACAGAAGGCTAATGGAACATCAGGATGCTACGGTTTGGATCATGTCTGTCCTGCGGAGGGATCTATGCTGACTTCTTGTCTACCCTCAGGACCAAGACAAAGCCATGAGTGAAGGATGTAATGACAGTCCTTAGATCACTTATGGAGTGTTTAGGACATGCATGCATATGTGGGATTTTGTTCTTCTGAAACAGGCAGTGACAAGCACGCAGGTTTTATACTGGAGGCAATGACGCCTGCTAGTAGAAAGACCACACAGTTCCTTCAGGCAGGGTGGGTAACAGTGTGGAAATAACTGTTTCGAAAGCTCTGAGTTCTCAGGGCTTTTGAACTTGTTAGTGATAAACTGCTGGCTGAAACATTTCTCTGTATCTGATCTTTCAGCTGTGAGTATTTACATTTCTTGAGATCTGGGATAGCCAAAGTGAATACTGTACTGGAATTGGAACTGACTCACAACCACCTTTCCCTTTCCTTTTTAAGAGATAAAAAGGGGATTTCTTTTCCATAGGAAAAGAAACAATGTTACTAATCATCTAACATGCCTCTCATAAAACACCTGTGACCAAAAGGAGTCAATGAGTGACTGAAATGGAATACATAAATCTCTCTGACAGTTGGTAGGCTTTAACACTTCATAAAACCATTTCAATGCTTGAGAAGAAGAGGCAGAATACTTAAAAATATTCCAAATATTCTGGTGCCAACAGATATTGCCATGTGGATAAAAGAAGGAGGTAAACTGCTACACACAAGGAAGTTGTTTTTTTTTTTCTCTTTAAGTCTTGTCCTGCTTTGCTGGAGGGCATGTAGGGCCTGCAGGGTTGGAAAGCCTATGCTCTCGTGATGCCTGTACTTGGCAACTGGTATTTGTCTCGGGGAAATCTAAGAACAGTGCGTACAACCCTGACTGTACAAAGAAAATGCAAAGCATTGAATAGGTCCTTGTGCTTCACAAAACCCATACGGAAATATTTTTTATCAAAATGTCTGTCTCTGGAAATGTCACTACTACCATAAAGGCTCTCTACTGCACCATATCTAAATTCTTTTCTAGATCTCTGTGGCAATGCTTATCATTTCAAATTAGTACTTGCAGTATTAACTAATTCTATTTGAGACCCTCATTTTCAGAAGGTAACTTTCTGCAGCAGAGATAAAACTTCAGCAGCTTTTTGTTCTAGGTGTCAATACCTGCTGTCATTGGAGCCAGCTCTCACAGAATCAATTAGCTTGGGAAAGATCTCTGAGATCAAGTTCAAGCTATGACCAACTGAACATTACCTTATCAACTGCACCACGGCACCAAGTGCCAAATCCAATCTTTTTGTAAACACCTTCAGGGATGGTGACCCCACCACAGCCCTGGGCAGGCCATTCCAATATCTAATCACCCTTTCTAAGAAGAAATTCCTCCTAATGTCTAACATGAACCACCCCCAGTACAGTTTGAGGCCATTTTGTCTCATCCTCTCTCGCTTGTTACCTGGAACAACAAACCAGCTCTCAGCAATTACCTAAACGGATGTTGTAGCAAAGTGGGTGTTAGTCTTTTCTCCCAGATAACAAGTGACAAGATGAGAGGGGACGGCCTCAAGTTGTGCTAATATAGGTTTAGACTGGACAGTAGGAAACCTTTCTTCACTGGAACAGTGGTTAGGCATTGGGACAGGCTGCCCAGGGGAAATTGCCATCCATTGGAAAGCTCAAAGTGGCACTTGGGGATATGGTTTAGTGGTGAGCATGGTGGTGCTGGGTTAATGGTTGGACTAGAGATTTTGGAGGTTTTTTCCGACCTAATTGCTTCTGAATCTGTGAGACGCTGAAAAATACAAGAAGTTCCCATCTCTATAAACCGGCCTAGAGTGAACCACACCCACCTCTCTACTGCTGGCTAAACAGAACTGTGCACAACCTTTCCATCTTCTGCTGGTTCTGACTAAGCACAGGAGTGTTTTATACGGAACTATTTCTACAGGATGCTGAAAGCTTATACAGAATTATCTCTGAGTCCAGCAGAGTAGTAATAGCTTCAATACTAAAGGCCAGACACCCATTTAAGTTTATGAGGGCTGATTCTGAGCCTGATTTGAAGTGAGGAGCTGGATTTCTCTAAAGGAGCTCAAGCATTCAAAAGTGATTCAACCTTGCTAAACTTAATTTTGGTGCCACATTGTTACAGATAATTTATCTAGCATTATGGCTGCCAAAAAATCCAAGAACTGTAGACCACTGTAACACAAAAATTCCAGCTCTGCATCGTTGGACTGCCTGGTGTTCCCCGGTCTGAGCTGCGCTTAACTTCTTCAGAAGAATTTACATAGGATAAAATCAGGATTCTGTTTTACAAATGTTCTGTTCCTTGTCTCCATCTAATCAAGGTCTAGCCATGTTAGGAGACTTGCTGACAGCCCAGGACAAGAAGTTAGAAAAGCAAAAGAGCTCTGGTCTTTCTCAAGTGTTTCTGCGCAGGCAAACTAAAACCAGAGGCCAGGTGCCCGTATCACTTGTGACATCTTGAGGCAAGATGTTTTGCTTGCTCAGCCTTCTTAAAAGATTCAGGAGATGCTCATCAATTCAAGTGAAGTGTACCTTACGTAGACAGTCTTTAATGACACCACTACATTACACAGCAAATTTCTGAATGCTAGGGAGGTCATGCTCATTTATGGAGTCTGCACAGACATGGAATTCTTCCTAGGCTGAAGCAATTTCTCCAACCAAAGCAAAGAAAACCAAACCCAACAAACCAGAAATGCTAGTTTCTTAATTAAACCACATCTTAACAGTTATTTAAGTGTTAATATAAACAAGTAAGAAAGTAAAGTAAGAAAAAAAAAACTAATGAAGATTAGTGAAAAATAAAATTACTATTATAATTGGCTAATGAAAAGATCTCTTGTAGCTACTGAGGGGAAGAATGAGGGGATAGATTAACAATACTCTTGCACAAAGAAATGCAGTTATTGCTTTTACAGGTGCTGCTGAAAAATGTTCTGCTCTACTGGTACTCATTGGTACCAATGGCTGCATGCAGCACCCCTGTATTAATGCACAACACACACACACAAGAATTGAAAGTATTCTTAAAAATGTTAGAATTCAGGAGGATTTTTTTAGTTTTGTCTATGTAAAATCCAGAGGCTGATGAAACAAAGTGTCACAGGTAAAGAAGTTCATTATAAATTATCTCTTTTTAACATAAAGGGTGACAGAGAAATTCCTATCTCAAAGATGTGCCTTATGGGGATTCACAGTAGTTTCCCAAAGCCTAGATGTCTCAAAAGAAGAGAGTATTGAAAGCGTGAGAAACTCAAACACTACAGATGACCAGGACCAGGTGCTGTTTTAAAAATAATCCTGCAGTAAACATGAAAAAAAATGAGATAAGGTTAGGATTCTGTCAAGTATGATTGAAAATGTCAACTGCTCTGGACAGTTGTTCACAGCTAAAGGGAAAAACCTGCAATTTTAGAGGAAACAGATATATTCATAGCAAAAGGTAATGCTTTTCTCAGGCTACTTACTTTATGCCTAAAAAAGCATAAAATAATGGGAACCCAATATAACAGCTCTGCAAGTTATCTGTATGTCCTAAGTGACTAGAATTATTTAAACTAAACATTAATGATACTCCAAGAACCATGAGGAAGACTTGAAGTTTAATCCTAATTTGGGAATGGAGTAACCAGAAGATTATTTTAATTCTTCTGAACAGGATAAATTGTTTTAATCTTCCTCAACCTAGAACAGGCTCTTACCTATCCTGCTAACTTGAGGGAGGCTGTAAACTCTCCCATGAAAAAAACCCAAACCAAACAAAAAAGCCCTCTGATACCCAAAGACTCAAAAAGCTCCTTCAAACCCAGAAAGAAAGCATTTTGAGGGTAGATTGCAGGAGAGAAGAGGTGAATCCCCTTGCTGGTTGCTGAAAAGCCATGAAGTTCTTTAATCCTGCTCCCTGCTTTCTATTTTCAGCAGATTTAGAGAATGTAGGAGCATAAAGCAGTTTAAAGCCACCCTTACTGGAGCTCTCTTCAGCAATAAAACCCAGAACTTTGGCATAATAGAGGACTGTGATGCGGTTCACAAATACTTAGTTATCTCAGTGTTCATCTCCTGGAAACATAAGGTATTCCTTTAGTGTGCTTTAATGGGTACTTACATTTATTGTATGCTGGCTTTACCATTACTTCAGGAAACATCTTAGGAAAAGAATATGGAACATGCAAGGAACTGCACAGTTAGTCCAATAAAAGCAAATTCCACTACCCTTTGAAACCCTACCTGCAGCTTGCTTTCATCTGTAACAGCAATACTTATCACTGCCAACAACCTTTGAACAAAATAGTTTTGTTGACTCTTTTGTGCATATCCTTGATTTAACAAGAAAGATGGGGAACATATGTGGGCAACTTCCCCTGGGTGTTTTTTCAGAAGCAGGAGATGTGAACTTGAGTCTCCTCAGCCTTCTGAAACCCAGGTTTTCTGTTTTGTGGAAGAATCCCCTTCCTTGAGACTGTTTCAGCTAATTTCTTAAAACTCTTCTGAGGGATTTTAGCAAGCTGTGACAATTTTAAACCAGCTCTTTGTTCTGTCTACATCTTTCCCATTCCCCCTTTTCAATACAGCATGTAGCCTTCCCCTCTTGTTTCTGCCAGTTGTTCCAAGATATCTGACCACTGATTTTTTTAATGTGTTCTAAGAGTGAGAAAAAGTTCTCCAGCACTCTGGCTTTCTTGACAATCATGCTAGTCTTCTGTGCTGTAGTAGAAAACTAATGGTCACATCAGTTTCTCTAGCACTGTTGCAGCTATGGATTTTCAGCCAAAAATCTAATCCTTAAATGAAGATGAAGTGTTAAAACCTTGGCCATACCCAATACAGAAAGAGCTAACTTCTGTATTGTTGTCTGCTCTGTTAGAGCAGAAAATCCTGTACCTCTCTGACAGAGTTCTTTCTGGAATCCTTGTGTCACCCAGCACTACATTTCATACAGCATCTACAGCATTCCATCACTACACAGACATACGGTTACCATTACAAGGGAGATTTATTTTTAGATTCCCTTTACAAACTCTTTGGGAAAAAAAAAAGCCAAAACATCTAATAAATGTCCTGCAATTGTCAACACGAGATGCTAATTTCATTTTGAATAAGTTCTTCCATCTCTCAACATATGAGAGAACATAAACTGGAAGTATGCAGCTAGTTGCACTGGTAGCAACTCAAAGCAAAGCAAACATGATTAAAAAACACTCAAGACTCTTGGTAAAACTGTACCTTGTTAAACAGCAGAAGCTCTCCTAGATGTGCCTGCAAGAGAATCTCAGTCATTAAATAAGACTGTACCTGGTTAGTTCACTGCCAGCTTACAAGCTTTTATGTTTTAAAACCCTGCATTCTCGACAAAAGTTTATCTAAATACTTTGCCTTAGTTAGGCTGTAAATATTATATTAAAGCATGCTAGTCTCTAGTTTAATCACAATGACTGCTCTGTGTTTTTACTACAGCCATTTAAAAATAAATTTCTATAAAGGCAACTGTGTGCAGGCACTCTAACCGAGCTTCAACATTTCTTATACACAAGAGACAAAACTTAATTCAAAGGCAATTTTTACAAGTACACACATTTTTATTCTCCCTCCACTTTCTGTATTTGTGATATGGGATTGAAAAAAGTCCTTGCCGAGTGCAACGAACAGCTGAATTCAAGCACAATTCCTTTCTAGGACCTCCACAAAAATACAACCAACAGGGGGCTGTCTGGCTACACGATGTTAACAAATCTGCAGTGAAATTCTTTTCCTGACTATGCAACCTACCATTCATGCACACTTCCTAAAATTGGTTGAAGAACAAGTAATTTAACAGAACTCATACCTCCAAAACATTTGAGTTCTTGTCCATCTTTGTCTTATACTACTGTAAATCTTGTAGTTTTGAACTGGAAGTTCCATTACAGATGGATAATATAGCTTAAATGTATTTAGTGATGTGTCTGAAAATAACAGATATTGCTTGTTGGAAGAGGGAGAAGACTTTCACATTGTCTTGATAACAGGAAAGGCATAGCACAGCTGCTTCCAGATGCTAAGCTATAGCTATATGAGCATTTTTGTGCTGGTTTCACGTTGATACTAATCGTCTATACAAGAAAAGAGATGTTTTTAGACCCTTTCATATTGGTTTAAAGATCAGATAGGCAAAGTCTGGTTGCAGTAGTGTCAAGAAAGGAAGAATAAGGCCCTGGATATTGCTTAAAGTGATTCAAGCAATGTAAATGGACTTTAAAACTGGAGTGCCAGTCTCAGGAGTAAAGGGTATTTTCTCATTGTTGCTTACAGCAAGCACATTCAGCTGGCTGAGCTTACCAAAGTCATTCAGTGAAACCATGAAAGACATATGAGAGCCAGGGTAATAGTGAAGGAAACAAGACTCATTCCCAAACTTGTCTGCCTCAAGAATCACAAGGCTGTAGAACCATAGTCTTATATTATTGTTGACTCTTCTAGCTAGTCAAATAATACAAGCCTTGAAGCTCTTTCTTTCCCTTTATTTCAATAAAAAAATAAAAATTTATACTTTTGAAATTTTCTATGCTATAATTTATCCCTTATATACTTCAAATTTTATAATACTTATGCTTTTTTGAGTATTTGTTGAGAGATTCCAAAATGTTTTCATTTAAAACCACTTGAAAGTGTAAAAGCTGCTGACAGAAGGTTTTTTTATGGGCAATAAAGCCACATACTTGCCCTGCAGAAACATAGGGAAATGTGGAGTTTTCTATCCATGTCTGACTCCTATGGCTACACACAGCCAAAGAAAACACTAAGGATATATTATTCCCATCTCTCAAGAGAAACTAACCTTCACCTACTATGCACTGTATACTCTAGATTGAAGATACAAACTACATAAATGCTGCTGTAACTAATATAATTTCAGAACTTTTGAGCTTAAGGTGGAAATTTTACATTAAGAGGCAGAAGCAGTGTAAGAATTTAAATTTTATTTATTTACAAATACAGAGCCATTATAAATGAATAAAATGTAGGAAAAAAAAAGTTGCACCAAACAATCATTAAATAGTTTCTAACAGAAAAACTATTTGGAGTGAAAAAGAAGTACTCTGATGACTATTATCACCCACCCTTATCTCTCAGAAAGATAATCTATGTCACTCATGCCATTGCATTTTTCCATCATTTTTTCTTGTTTCTCTTTATAGTTAAATATTTGACTGCGATACACACAAATGCCAACTTAGAAAGGAGATTTGCATATATCTCAGACTAAGTTTTCCTTCAAATAGATTTTAAATGTTTTTGTCTCTTACATGAAGAATCGCTGCTGCTGTTAAACTGGTACAACAGCAGCTCACCACTTTGGGTATATTTCTACCATTTCTTGTGACTTCTGTTACAATAGGTTGAGATGAAGACAAAGGGAGTCTAAACACTTCAAATTTCAACCATTACTGCTAAAGTGTCTACCGGATTAGAAGAGACTTTCCCCAGTACTTAACAAGATACGATGACTAAGGGAAAAGCTGAAATATTTTCAGATCTCTGTATCCAAATTTCTAGTACAGACCACTCACATTTAGCAAAGTGTGCCATAGGCAGTACCCAGAAAACTCACTTTGAAAATGGCTGTCGAAGTCCTAAGCACTTAGGTATAAGTCACTTTACACTTTTGGAGATGCAGTGCTTACCACTGTACATTAAGAAATGGTTACAATTTAACTAGTTCATTCTTTCTGGAAAATAGCTGTTCACAGGTAAATTTACCGTCAAATACGATGAAGTTCAAACATGTACATTACCTTTAGTAGATCGAAGATTTTGCAGAAGGTCGACGATGTTACTTACAAAAATTATAAGAAAAAATTGGCACACACAAGTGTTTAATAATGAGTTATATTTACAAAATGAATCGGTGACAAGACAGGGCACAAATCAGAGTATTTTGGAGTTCACAGGACTGCAGAAATAGACCATGAATAAACAGCATGGAAACTCTGCTTCCCAGCCTGAGCTGGTAACAAGGAAAGTTGATTGCAGATCTGGTCTTTAAACGATGCACACTACTCACCTCTTCCTCGGAAACCAGAATTACTAAATGCCATAGAAAATTCCATGAGGAAGCTCGTTACTGTGGTACAGCTACTAAAGAAAAGTAGCCCAAAACCCCTCAAGGCATGTGTCCATTACCCCTATTTTAAATGTGACACAGAGGTACAGAAAATATCACAGCATGCAACAGTTTGAAGTGCCCTTTAAGAAGACAGGAGACAGTCAGCAGATGTAACTCGACAAGAGTATTTTAACTCAAATGTCAACTCCTAAGAAGCTCAGCAACCAATGTGAACCACCAGTGTTTCTTTCAGACATTAGAGTCTTAAATCAGGTACCTCTAAAGTAAAGCTGATATATACACTACAGAAACAACGGCCTTGGTTACTAACAATGGTTACTTGTCCAGCATCACGTGAGAATAAAGGCAGAAAAATAAACACCACATCCAATTCTTAGGAGTCCTCACTTGACATAACCATGAAGACATGGTTTCCTCTAACTCAGAATCTTTTACTGATTTCTGCAGCACCTATAGCAACAGCAGGCTTCTTGCTTGCACAGCCCACAAACATCTTTCCTGGCCCAGCACCAAAACAGGCTGACCCTATCAATAGATTAAACATTCTGTGTGATCATGAAGATTGCTTCATAGCATACTGACACAAGGGGGCAAATGGAGATTGCAGAATCTTAAAGCAGGAGTTATCTAACTTCTTAATATTTCATGTTGTGATCTTGTTCTTTCTACAGTTATTAGCCTGTGCTTTGGGTTTTCTTTCCCCTCAAAAAAACATATCCTCCTTTGAATTCTAATTCCCCTTATTAGATGAAGCATTTTATTTACTTCCACAAAGATGATGAGAGAACTGAACAATATTTCACATGAAGAAAGGCTTGTGATTGTGTGATCTCAGCGATGTTTCTAAACGCCTGCTAGCAGGGATACGGGAGAGTAAAGGAGACATAGCCAGGCTCTTCTCAGTTGTTCCAGAGACAGGACAAGAGGCATCAGGTAAGAAATAAACTGCATGAAATTCTACCTGAACAGGACAGGCTGCAGAGTCTCCATCCTTGAATATATTCAAAACTGACTGGACATAGCCTTTAAGAAACTATCCTGTTTGAACAAGAGATCTCCCTTACAACCTCAACTACCGTTACTTTGGGATTTCTTTTCAGGACCAAAATCCACAAAGTAGCTCAGGGTACTAATAGTCCTGCCCTCTTCTCTATGGAGTATGATGAGGGGGATGAAATTCAGTGATTTCCCATATGACAGCAAAAGATACTACTTGGCAATCTGCATTCCCTTCTGGATCTGAAGTGCAGAGCACTCAGTGAATGTTCTGAGAAATCATCTGAAATCCCCTTTCCCTAAGCCTGACTTGTTATCTTTGCCTCAAGCCAGATCCCCACTGTCAGGCTGCTGCTTCTTCCAATTTCAATAAACAAACAAATGCCCAAACCTTTGCCCAACGTATTTCAAGCCTTCTGATTTTCCAGTTCATCAGATCTATCTATCCTTCCTGGACCCATTCTCAGCTCCCACCTTTTAACACTGCATCTTTAGACGTGCTCCCAACACTAATTGTCTTCACTCATATGCAGCTATTAGTCTCAGTTTATTTTCAAGCAGGTATATATTTTCTTGCTTTTTAAAATGCAAATGAAGCATCTTTTTCCCATACAGCTCCTAAGCCTAGGAGAAAAGTAGCACCTGAACTGAAAACAGTGAGCATTCCTTTCTTACATCAGGCACAGTCCTTAGGACCCCAGAGCTGCAACGCAAAGCGAGTTTGACCCAGCCACAGTCTCCAGCACTACCCATACAGGCAAACCTCTGGAAAATATAACTGCTAATATTAAACCACCTGTGAACTATTGAGAAACATGACATCCTTTTCAGACGTTTAAGAACTGAATCATTTGAGTAGATCTTCATAAGCACTTGAAGTAGTTTTCTTAATCCAGACAGGAACTTTGGTTCCTCAGTTGAACTCTGGCTCTGCAAATGCTCAAACTGTGTTTTCGCCATGTCACTGAACTATTCTAAGCCGCTAGGGCCACCGAACGAGGCGCTCCAACCTTTGCCCTTCTGCTTCTTCCTGCTCCCTGCTATTTCCTGCCCTTGTGCCAGTGATAGGAGTTTGCATGGTGAATCAGAAGGAAGCACAGCCTGTTTCACTCTTCGTACAAAGGCCAACAAGAGCACAATGAAGTAGTCAGGAACAAACAGTTTGGCCACTGGACTTTGACAAAGCCATGCAAATAGACATACTACTTGTATGCTCTCAAATCTCTGATCAGCTCTTCAGAGTCACATCTACTCATAGAAGTCCCTGGGAAAAATCCTGGGTACATTAAAATATTAGATCTACAAGAGCAACTGGATAGATGGCCTGCTGTAAGCAGTCAGTCTGCAGCATGCTGAAAAAAAATCAGTGACCCTTAAGGGCTTTCCAAGCACTTCTAAGTCTTCAAATGGGTGAAGTGTATGGGCAGGTCTTTAATATTTAGCAGCTACATAGTGCTACTTGAAGAAAGTCAATGAAAAAGCTATCCAACTTCAAGCCAGATAGGATATTTTTTCTAGGTAGCCAACCTCATTTTGGTCATGTATCTTAAGAAAAATGTAGTAGGTAAATGTGCACACAAGTGTTCTTTATGAAAAGCTGTAGGCTGTCTAACTCTGCGTAGCTGTGCTATTAAGAATTGCTAAGGTCTGAACCAAATTGGAAATTTTAGCCATTAGTAATTTTGCCAGTTGAAATCCATAGCAGTAGCAGACAAGGAGAGTGTGATTCTTACCAGTCTGACATTCTGAAATACGGTCAAATAATGAAAACTTATGAATTATAACAACTTGGATTCATATTCATCGGCATCATGTTTGTACCTCTGCAACTGCACCAGTAGCAGGCCTCTGAAGGCTAAAATCAAAACAAATCCTGAGTGTAGATAAGCTTTTTTTCCTCCTTTTAAAACATCTATATGATATATTAACTTGACTCTGTGAACACCTATTTGAATAAGGTATGTGTATTTTAAATGGTAAAATACAACAGAGCTAATAAAATTAGATTAGCAAGTGATACTGAGTCATGATAGTGAAGAAAATAAAATCTTAAAAGGAAACACACTTTCAGATCTGTATCTAAAATTAGTGACATTTACATAACCATTAGTCTACATTTGACTCACCACACAGTTCTTGCATGCAGCTTTTAAAAGGAAAGGAGCTGAAGTAATTTCCATTCTCACTGCAGCAGTTTCAATCATCTCAATGAAAAATTCTCCTGCAAGAGAAAAAGCTTAGTGGAAGATGAGAAAAAAAATCAGCAAATTCACAGTCAGATACACAGTTTAAACTTCTAACCAGAAAACTGTTACCTGCCGACAGCCCAGTGGTTTAAGAAATGAAGTGGTTAAGAAATTTTGTTAAAAAAATTGGATGGCACTTATTTTTTTAATGAGTTCTCTTAGCAAAAAGCATGACCAA
The DNA here is from genome assembly GCA_013396955.1 of Regulus satrapa. NCBI lineage: Eukaryota > Metazoa > Chordata > Aves > Passeriformes > Regulidae > Regulus > Regulus satrapa. The sequence continues at coordinate 302,161 of VWZN01018306.1, forward strand.
GACTTCCCAGTTCCACTAATTTAGAAAAGGTTGTCAAAATGAACAGAGTTTTAAGAGTCTTAATAAAGAAATATGCTGACAATTATAGTAACATAATTTATATAGTTTTTAAATATATAAGCAAACACACTTACCAAAGCATTGTCAGACAGGTGTAGCTTGAGATGGCTCCTTTAAAAAGTTCAGTTTTCACATAAACCAAAGCAAAATTATATATATGTCTATTCTATATTTACCATCAGATACTATGAAGCTCTACACATAGTTTCTGAATAAATGAAAGTACAAAAAAAAAAAAGCTATGAAAGTGCTCATATACAAACAAAATATAAATTCATAGCAACAAAAAAGCATAGGGAAGTACATGCAATGTCCTGTTCCACGACTCGTGTGCAGAAGTGGCTAGCCTTACTTCAGCAGCACAGTTAATACTGGAGATATTTACAGTCTTAACACCAATATTTACGTGCTGCTAAAGTATGACAGACATCAGCATCACATGATTGACTAATTCATAAGTGGTATGTCTCTTCAGGGTGATGAAATCCTTGCATTTTTGAGGCAGCACAATATGGCCTGCACCTTTTCAAAACCCACAAACCATTATGTGCTGCTACGTTATGCCAAGGTGTCTACCATGCTTCAAGGAAACACAAGGATACTTTCAGAGCTGAGTGCAGAATCTTCTTACTGAACTTTAGCTCTCATGTAGTAACATCAGTTATATTAATGAACTACAAAATGTTCAGAAAGCATCTGTCCATTGCCAAGCTGATTATTTAGAGTGAAGCTCTAGACCTTGTCACCAGTGCACAATACCTTAATGGGACACCACAAACTGGTCAGCTGTGTGTCTGATTAGAGGAACTAAAGATGATGCAGATGTTAACTTCAAAGTAGAACAAAAAATCTGAGTTATTTTCTAATCTACCTTTTATCATCTGGAAACTCAGATGTGAAAAGAAAACCCCAACAACTTTCATATGTAAGAGCTAATTTCAATATAAGCTTCTGTGAGAACTGCTCTAACAGTCCTCAAGCCATTTGCTAGCTGCAGCTTTCTCTTACTGCAATTTTGGGGTAGACACACTCAAAAGAGTTTTAATTATTTTCAGAGGGGAAAAAAAAATTAAAAACCCCACAGTTGTTAGCAAAAATAGCAACTTATCTGTTATTATGAGAAGGAATTCATCTGCCAGAGGCCTAGAATGACCATGGCTGCTTTAGATGAAGTAGGCAAGAGCTGTGGAGTTCACATCCCTGCTAAGTATAATTTTCTCAGACTAAAGAATGCCAGAGATTTAAGTGTGTGCAGTCCATTTACTGGTTCCTTAGATAACATGAATTACGCTTTCTTGAATGTTTTTATACTAAACCATTAAGACAAAAGCTACTTACACAGCATGGACTCAAGCACGCCACTCCATTGCAATATGAGTTCTAGCCAGGTCATGACAGACAACTTCTGGAAATTAACAAGGCTATCTGGAAGCACAAAAAGAGATTTGGCAGGCCACGTGGGGGGAAAGACTGGGAGAGTTTTTCTTTTCTCCCTTCCTATTCTTGTTCCTACAGTAAGGTAGCAGGGCAATATCTGCTAGAAGAGTCCATTGCCACAGATGTGCCAATTAAACTGAGATTGCCAGAGTAAATTTACATGTAACAGCAGCAACACTATATATATANGAGCAAAAATGCTAGCCAGAAGTAAGAGATTTACTTCAACTTTCTGGAAAAAAAGAGTATGAAAAATGCTCTCTAGCAAGAAAAAATACTGCTTTCTACTTTAGATTTACCTTAAAAATTGAAAGAAAATTATTTGAATAAGACAGCTGCAACATTTAATGCCTCTGGAAGTGCATTTCTCATTTTTACATTCAGGCCAAATTCTTCATTTGAAACTCCATGTGTTTTAACTGTTACTATTCTTTCAATTGCCTGGTTGACTTCAAGTATGGAGGGCTTTTTTTTCTGTTGCATAACTAAATCCCTCTAAAATTAAACTACACACACCATGAAATGAAGACTTGGCAGAACTATTATGCTATTTCCTACAGTAAGTACATTAGTAACAAAACTTGCAGGTAATTCCACCCACCCATACAAAACATGAACACAAAACCTTGCATNCCACGTGGGGGGAAAGACTGGGAGAGTTTTTCTTTTCTCCCTTCCTATTCTTGTTCCTACAGTAAGGTAGCAGGGCAATATCTGCTAGAAGAGTCCATTGCCACAGATGTGCCAATTAAACTGAGATTGCCAGAGTAAATTTACATGTAACAGCAGCAACACTATATATATAGTTTATCCAGGTAGGGATGCTAACTTTAGGAACTGCATCAAGGATCCATTTACAATATATTTTATACATGGACAGCTATATTTACACTTATCCCCACCCCACCTCTTACTACCTAGGTTTGTTTTTACATCAGACAGCTAAAAGAGGCACAACTTACCCAACTTACCATGGTGAATTAAAGCAGGGGTGCAAAGTCAAAATAAACCTATATTGTAAGTGAATGCTCTGACAGTTGGTCTCCCCCCTGAAGTAACTGTGCTAGGCATAAACCAAGAGAAGAAACAGTAAAGACAATCTCCACCATATATATATATATATGTATGGAGGGCTTTTTTTTCTGTTGCATAACTAAATCCCTCTAAAATTAAACTACACACACCATGAAATGAAGACTTGGCAGAACTATTATGCTATTTCCTACAGTAAGTACATTAGTAACAAAACTTGCAGGTAATTCCACCCACCCATACAAAACATGAACACAAAACCTTGCATCAGTTACAGGATTATGGGTGGTTTTTCTTTTCTTTTTTTTAAATTATTATTTTTAAAATTATTTTGGAAGGTGTTTTGTTGCCTTTTTTTTTAGCTTTACTGCAAAATGCCCCAAAAGAAACCTACCAACCCAAAATTCAACACAATGTGTCTGCATGTTTTCTACACTGCTATTAAAATAGGTATCATCTGCAAAGAGAAGGAAATTATCATATAAAACTGAAGGCAGTGTATGTGGTAGAAAGGGCTGTGGAACAGGAAGAGGATGAAAGGAGGAAGTCTAAGATAAGAAGTGCATTGATAGCTGAGCCAGGAATCTACTGAAATCCAGTAGTGTCTGCACAAAGCTATGTACCATGATGTTTTGGTCATAAAGTCAATACAGTTGTTACCAAGAGTGCCTCTCCTACCTCCATCCTCGTGTCTTAAGTCTGTGGATGAGAGACAAACAGAAAAGGAGACACCAATAAAAGTTGTGAATCATGTATGCAAGCAGTTCTATTATATTTTCCAAACCTCTAAAAGCAAGAGCTCTGCTAAGGAATAAGGATTCTGAAGATGCAAAACTGAAATTCCACAGAAGCAGCTCACATACACAAGTCAGGAATGCTCTTTGAGAAAAGTACTGGAACTATTAAAAAAATAAAAAATTAAAAAAAGAGTTTGTGTGTGTGTGTATTTGTGCTTGTTTCAGCAACTGGAGTGTTCACAAGCAATGAAGGGGCCTTCCCTTGATTTCAGTATTTCTTAGTTGATTTATCAAAGACCAAACCCTATATAAAATATAATTTTTGTTTTTTATTGTTTATAGTTAAGAGTTTATGACAACACCAAGCCAAACTCAATCTTTTCTGACCCTATGAAAAACAGCTACAAGTAAATTTCTGGCTACCATACATACTAATAATAAGCTCCTTAAATGCTACTATAACTACTAATAAGCTCCTTAAACCTCTGTGTAACATATTATATCCAGAAGGTACCACTAGACCTGCAATCTGACTGACAGGTCAGTGACCTGGAGTAAAACACACCAAAGCTTCTGTATTAAACCCTGTATGTTGTCTCTAATACCCAAGAACATGATGTAAAATTAAACATTTACCTTGTGCCTTTTGGTCATACAAAAAAGCACTCTCAATACTTCTTGGCCAAAACCTCTTCCTCATCAATAGTGTTCTACACCATTGCTCTCAACCATATTCCACTGCTTTTGTTCCTTGCTCATTAATGCAAAGCACAGATCCAATATGAAAGCAAGGATATTGCTTCACTGTTCATTGTGACCCTTTCCCCACCTTATTTCAGATTAAAATTAAAAAACTGAACACGAACCTGAAAGATTTAAGTGTTTCACAGTCTAAAAGCACTACATTTGTCCACCAGTGCTACTCTCCTCCAGAGCCCTGACATCAGCAATTACACACATCCATATCTCAGTTTTCCCAGGTTAGCTTACTTTAACCAGAAACGAGACAGGGTTTGCACTAAGATGGCACAGCATGAAGTGAAGTATCTTTGACAAAGTGTCCTGCTCTGCACAGGACATCAATGGAGTAAGTTACTTCTATGTCAGATAGGACATTTTGCAGTGAAGCTTTTTGGGCAACTGCTGGTGAGTTTGCTAAGCTCTCCTCTCAGTTCAGTGCCACTAACACACCACTAAATATGAATAAACACACCAGCAGTTCAACACTGGAAAATACTTTTAGGGTTCTATTAAATTAACCTGGGAAAAACACAGAATTAGAGATAATCTCACTGTTCACTACCAAAAAATCTGAACACTTAATTCTCTAAGAGTTAAGATCTAAAAGTGTATGTAGCTGTATTTTTCTCATACACTGTTTATACCCCTCCCTCCAAGTTAAACCAACAGTTTCATTTTATTTTTGTTATATGCTTACTCAATACTGCAGTATTTATACTGCAAACATACTAGAATTTATAACTCTTGCTCATTCTTAAATCTAAGAAGTATATTATTTTACTTCTGCCTTTTTGTTTCTTTGTTAAGGAGCATCTTTCCATCTAATTTTTGGCGTCAGCAGCCTTTAAAGTGATATGCAGGTATTTTTTCAAAGAAGAAAAGATTCCACTGAAATATTTCAGAACATTAACTTTAAAGATATCGATGTACTTTCAACTACTATTCCATTATTACTTGGTTCAGGCACAACCGACAACACTCAGTTAATTCACTCAACTGAGGCTACTTTCTGGTCAGAGGAAGAAGAATTAAGAGAATTAACTATATACCTTGATTGTTCTTCTCCTGAAGTAACAGTGAGATTTTTAATTACTGTTTAAGACTGCAGTTCTGAAAAGAAAAAATAAAATTAAACACATTTACAAAACCCTGTCTCTAAACTAGCAATTTCGTTGCATGTCTATTTTTCTTTTTTTTTTTTT
>VWZN01018307.1:0-20266 GCA_013396955.1 Regulus satrapa
CTTTCTGTCCCCCACAGCCCTTTCTGTCCCCTCACAGCCCTGCCTGTCCCTGCTCTGTTGTGCCTCTCCGTGCTTTGAGATGCTGCTCAGTGCATGAAAGCATTTTAATTTTGGCCTGGCTTTTTAGTTGGTAAAGCCATTTAACCCTCTCGTGGAAGATAATTCCTCAAAAGTTTCAGGGTCTTATTTGTGCTGAACATGCACAGTAATAAACATGAGATAGGATGGTGACACAGTAGATAAAGCCAAAAATTATTCTGGATATTCAACTTGAAATTTGAAGTATCACCCTTTTTTTTCCCCCTAGAGTTTTTATAAAACAGTGATCACAATATGAGTTCCGTTCCACTGTAAATTGGAATGTCTTGTACCTTTGAAAGCTGTGGATGGAGGAGCTGGGAAAGTACAGCTTGTAGAATGCTCAGTCTCAGCAGCTTGCATGCTATTGCAAAAGAATTCCTAAAGAAATCCCATCTAGAGGAGAGAATTGTGACACCTGTAACTGTCACGGCCCTCTTCAGGTGCCTGGTTTGTGTCTTCAGCTGCAGCAGGGCAGGCTCTGACAGAGAGAGGTTCCCTGTGCTCCTGCCCTGGCTGGGTTCTGAAGCACAATCTGTTGTGCTGGATGAGAAATGAGGTGGGATCTGGGAGATGATCCAAACCCAGGGGTAAGGGGGGGAATTTATGGCTGCCAGATCCTGTTCTGGTCTCACGTTTTTAGTTGGGTTTTTTTTGTAACTCACTTAGTGCCACCTGAATGTCACAGTAATATTCCAAAATAGTTCTTGGGTACAGAAAAGTTCCTGTCTGGACTCTCTCCTTACACACTGGAAGGAAACTTTTTATTTTCTCTTGGACTCCGTTGTATGTTTGCAGGTTGTGATGGTTTTAGAGACCAAGCTGGGCGATTTTTGTGTTTGTACCTGTGAAGTACAGAGTGCCTGAGACAACCTGATCTTGTCCAGTTGGGACCTGCACACACGGCAGCCAACACCAGGGAAAGCTCTGTGCTTTTCCTTAATGCTTCTTTTGACACCCAGAAGTTGTTTCATGAGAGTAAAAATTAAAAAGTGAACTCGCAGGAGGGCAGCCTGGGGAGGTTCCAGTCACAGTGTTTGTGTTCTGCTGAGTAGTGAACCCAGGATGGGAAATGTTGGGTGATGCTGGCTGCTGATAACCGTGATCCTGTCCCTTGGAAACGAGCAGCTCTCCTGCCAGCTGGATTTCTTCATTTCTGGTTATTTTTCTGCTCTCCAAAACAGGTAGGGTGCATTTCATGCTAAAGCTCTGGATGCCTTCTGCTGAGATCTGCCGAGCTGCAGATTGCAGCTCATGGTTTTAAAGTATTTGTTCCTTTCAGAGCCAAGCGAGGCGTGCACAGGGGTGATGCGGAGTCAGCGTGGGCCTCTCCCAGGCAGGGTTCTCCAGAGTGGAGGTGCTTTGCAGGAGCACCCTGGACCAATAGTGGTGTTATCCAAAGCTGTGATTTAAGAGGGTGTGAAGGGCCCCTGCAGGAAGCCTGGTCTTACACAAGCACCAAAAAGTCTCCTGTACATTGTAGGGCTTCATTCCAGGAGCTTTGGGTGACCAAAAGCATGGAATTGCAGAGTCTTCACAGTCAGAAGCAGATTCTTCTGTTGAGAATTCTCTTCAGTCTCCTCAACATCTGTTAAAATCAAAATCACAGTCTTTACCTATCTCTTTATTTTCCTTCTTCTAAAGAAAGCCGGCTGGAGCTTGTGAACACCAATCATAAGAGAAATACATCTTAGATATAATCAAAAGGAGTAGCTTTTTTCCTTGCCTTTAAGTTGTTAGCCATGCTTTTGAGGTTTGTATCTCACTGTACCCGTTCTTCCATGACTGGGAGAGTATCTGAGTACCCCATTTCCAGAAGAGACCTCTGCACTGGCATTCCCAGTTTTCATCCCATTTAAGCTGTGGCTTTGATTTCATTTTTTTTATAGGTTACTTCTTCATAATCCATAGAAGATTTATTCTTTCCTTCTTGTGTTTCCAGCAGCTCAGCTTAAGACAGGTGAAAAACCCCTGAGCAGTACTGGCTGATGGCAGAACGAGTTTGTGCACGTGCTGTAACTCCTCTGTTAGCCAAGATTTGGGCTGTGCCTTTACAGTTGGCATAAAGAGGGTGCCAATACTTCCTGCACATTAAAATTTCAGGAAATCAGAGAATGTCTTTAGTTAACAATTGCACATCCTCCTTTGATTAAGATTTTTGCAAAGCTTCTGAGCTGGCTTTAGGTAGTAAAAGTGACTTCTCTGAGGTACAGATTATTTGGTGTCTTGTTTTGAAGCGACCCTCAGATGTTTAATGGATACTCCCTGTCCTTCTGCCCTCCTTGTATCTGGAATTGTGACTTTCTTTACTGGTTTTGACACACCAGTAGAGGGGATGTCAGGATTGCCCTGGAATGGACATGCATTAGGGGTAGTTTGTTTGAGAGCTGCAGTTGTTTCTCTGGCTGTTCGTGGCAATGCTTTTACACAGATTTCTGGAGAGTGGGAGCTCCAGAGTTCTGCTAATTCCACCCTGTCCTTGAAGGAATGTACATTAGTCACAGAGGCCATGATTTTTAGGAAGTGGCTAAATTTAGGTTCCGAGTCCACATTTAGAAACCCAAATAATTGACCTAATTTTAAACTAACACAATAAAATTATGGCTGTCCTGTCTGTGTCCTTAATGCTCCCAGTTTCCTGTAGTGGCCTAGGTCAGTGAGGCTGCTGAGTTCAGCTGGGTACAGATCTGGTAACCCCGCTGGAATGGCAGCATTGAATCTGCACTGTGGAGAGATCCTGGTCTGGAGAACTTCTCTTACTCAGCACGTTCCAAAGTGTTCATGGCCTTGTCCTTCTTTTCCAAAACGGTCACTATCCAGAAGTGAAAGTTCATCTTCAGAAATAAAAGAACAGGTACACGATCCATTCTGGGGTTCTGTGTGTGAGGTAGAGAAGGGTCAGTGCTCTTGGAAAAGGTGTTCACGAAAATTCGTCGTCTGTGTTATTTGTTCTTGATGAAGCTTGCCTTTACTTTTAAAAGGGAATATTTTTTATAACTGAAGGGAATGAATGAGAAAAATTTGAATGGATATTAAAGGGTGTGATGAAAAACTGTATGGAAATCAAGCTGTCAGAATAAGAATGTTCTCCTGGTAGACATAAATGTTACAGTCCTGTCTTCCTCTGATTTGTGCAGGTAAATTACACTTCCAGTATATCTGTTCTCACTCTGAAAATGTGGGAATAATCTTATGAAACAATTGCTCCATTGTTGCTCACTAGTTAATACTGACTTTCCTATTTAATTCAGTGTCATTTGAATTAATTTTTGATGTCATAAAACCCAAAGTTTTCTCTAGTAGAACATTTATGGCCTTGCTCTCAAGAATGAAATTTTTATACAATTTCCAAATTTCACTGTATTCCATGGAGACTTCCTTCCTGAGTAAGTAACCAAGGGAGCCAAAACAAGCCAATAAAACCTGGTTTTGTGTGGAACTGCAGCGTAACAAGAACAGCGTAACAAGAAAAGGTGCACAGTGCCAAGGTGAAGTTGGGCAAGTGCTTTAATCCGGGTGGGATTAGAAATGTTCAGGCACATTTCTAATCAGAGCTCTTCCAGTAAGCACGGTGCAGTTTTTGAATTCAGGAAAGGTCTGTGATCATCCAATCTGAAGCACAAGCTTTTTAACCCGTGTTGCTTACAGCTGGGAGTTTAGCAGGAGGAACGCTGCTCAGAGCACCCTGACTTTGGTGGATGGCATTTCCAGATCACTCCTGAGAGAGCTTCCACATGAGCAGCATCAGTTGAAATGCAACATCTGCATTCCTGACTGAGGGTGGTTTAAGCAACGGATTGCTGAACTGTTACGTGTAGAAAACTGTGTTTGAGTTCTCTTAGAGTGCCTGGCTAAAGCTGCCTGAGGTTTGCTGCTTGTCGCTCCTTGTATCAGTTCTTTACTTTCTGACACTTGAGTTCTTTGAGTGTGACATTGACTTAAAATGTTCCAAAGGAGTTTTCTGTCAGAAATTTCTTCTGTGAATTTGTTTTCATGGTATCATAATCAGTATTTACAGCCTTCCTGTGTTCGGTGTTTTGCAGGAATAGGTAGATGGAGGAAATACTTCCTACAAAGGATTCTCAGTCCAAAGGAAGCCAGAGAATAAACAGATTTTTTTCAAGCACTTTAATTCATAGCTGAAGGCGCTGCCTTGTAATACTGCTGGGCTTGGTTTATCTGTTGAAAATAAAGGGGAAAGGCAGAGTAAAAATAAGAGCAAGGCTGAAACTAAAAGTAGAGGGGCAATGAAAAAGCAGAGCTGCTGTACAGCAAAGTATGACCATCAGACAGGATTCAGGTGGAGCTCTGGGAGCTCTCCTGTGACCTGACTGGTACAGGGAGGAAATTGCTAAAGTGTGTTAGGACAGGCTGACCATCGAGTATCCTGGAAGAGATCACTGAAAGGCAGAGCAGAGCACAGACTGAGTCAGAAGCAGACTTGTGGAATGAATTTGTTGAAAGGTTTACCTGTTTGGAAAGGAAAAAATAAACAAACTGGGGAAGTAGCTGTTGTTTGATCAGAGTGTGTGAAAAGTACCAGAATTTGTGTTGCAGAGCAACCAGAACTTGGCAATTTCAGAGAAAGGGGGGAAAACAAGTTTTGCAGTGCTCAGAGGCAGAAGGAGGGAATGCTGAGGAGCGGCCAGGAATCTGTGAGAGGAGCTTGTGTGTCAGACTGAGTGCTGAGCTCTGCAGGGAGCTCAGGGGACAGCAGAGCTCAGGTGCAGCCTGGCTGTACCTGAGAGGAGGAGCTGCCCTGGCTGTGCTGGAGGGAGCTCAGCTCATCACAGGGACTGCGTCCCACCCTGGGGAGCATTTCTGTCTCCTGGTCTGTCCCCCACATCAGCACGGTCCCATGCAGTGGGGAACTCACCCCTTCAGCAGAGGGTGCTGCAGCTCAGCATGCTTCGCCTCTGCTGTTTGTTCATCCCAGGTAATAAGAGTCATATTAACCATGCACTTGTTAGGGGGGAACATGCACAGTCTTTGAGAAGGGCCTAACAGGAGAATCTGTGAGTGGGCAATTCACAAAGGGCCAGAGAGATCTGGGCAGGCTGGTGTAAGGGATTGGAAAGAAAAAGGAAAATGCTTGGGAAAGAAATGAAGTAGAAATAACAGGAGACTGTTCTTAGAGGAAATTATTGAGGGGAGCTGACTTTGCAACTGAGAAGAACCAATAAATGTAAGGCACACCCCAGAAAGGTGAACATCTCTCTTTAACCCCTTCAAACAGCTTCGTGTGTCTGTTCCCTGGGCTGGCTCCGTGCGCTGAGCAGAGTGCGAACATGAGCTCTGCAGAGTTCCTAGCAGGGCACAGTTTTGCTGCGAACTAGGGCACTGCTCTGCCTGGAAAGCTGGCCCAGCCTTAGAGACAGCAGCAGAGATGTTATCTGTGAGGAAGCACTGGAGATGCAGATTCTGAGATACCTGAGCAGGACAAGATCCTTTGCTGCCAGGGCCAAAGGATCCTGTGTGCTGCAGGGCAGGTATTGGTACCACAGCAGCACCTGGCTTTGAGCCCTGTAAACACCCAGTATGTTCTTGCTCTGTTTATTGGGAAAATTAGATGGTTTTCCCCTGGAGAGGTAAAGCTTGAGGTGCTTCATGTCCTGTTACCTTCACTCTTACCATAAAAAAACACCTTGCTTTATGTGTTATCAGAAGGAATCTGCAAGGAGGAAAAGAAAATGATGGGATTTTCATATTTTCCCCACAATACTGTGCTTACGTTTGTGTAGGTTTGGTCTGTAGCTCAAGCAGCTCTAATGTTAATAAAATTGTTATGAAATGTTTTGATACTTTATTTTTCTTCTCTTTATTTTCCAGGGCGGGGAAACCACCACCTGGCTTACACCTGGATGTAGTCAAAGGAGACAAACTCATTGAGGTATGGAATTAGGGTTTGCTGCATTTGGTGGATCATGTCAGGCACCACCAGCAGCAGAACATTCCCCATCATTTTCCACAGTTACTCATAAGTATTTCTTTCTCTCACGTACTCATTGTCTTCAAATCCGTTTGGTTTTGTTTTGCTCTGGAACAATGAATGATGTGATTTTCCCTTGCCTGTGCAAGGCAGTCTCGTGCCATGCAGGCCTTCATCAGTGAAATCCCTTCCCTTTGTACTGCTTTCAGTACTGGTCAGTTTATTTTCTGATTTTGCATTACAGTCAGATTAAGCAGGCATCTTGTATTTTGTAAGGGTGATGCTCTGTCCTGCAGTATGAAATACAGTTTGGTTTGATTTTTCCTCCCACATTCAGGATCTGTGAACAGTGTTGTGATCAGCACAGATACAGCGAGTTATTTTTATTACAGCACCACCTCATTCTCTCTTTCATATTTTGTTTTTTATCACACTGAAAGTAATAAATAAAGAAAAATCTCTTTACCATTGTTGACAGAGAGAAACCAAGCCAGTGAATGTATTTCAGCTGTGGAGAGACTCCTAACTTGAGGCTGACTGAAGGCGAAATGTTTCTGGGTGTAGTGGTTTGACACTGGCCAAATGCCAGGCACCCACAAAAGTCGTTCACTTACCTTCTCCTGCTACAGTTGGGCAGGGGAGAGGGAGAAAGATTAATGGAGGGCTCACGAGTTGAGGATTGGGAGAAAAAAAAACCACTCTAAGGACCAAACAGGTTAAAATGTAAAGGTATAAAGTAAATTTATTATTAACAGAGTCGAAAGAGGAGAACAAGAAGTAAAATAAGCATTTAAAACACCTTTTTTTTCCCTAGCCCCTCCCTCTTTCCCACCAACAGCACAGGGGAGCAGGGCATGGGGGTTTGGGTCAGTTCATCACTCGAGGTTTTGTCCTGTTCACTCAGGGAGAGGAGCCCTTCCTCTGTGTGCCCTGGGCTCCCTCCCACGGGCTGCACTGCCAGCACTGCTGTGGCCTGGCTCCCTCCTCACGGGGTGCACTCTGTTAAGGCTAGGCTGCTCTGGGTTGGCAGCAGGGCCCCCTCTCTCCATTTGGGTCTCCCTGGATCACAGCTTGCTCTGGCACCCCCTGCTCCGCCGTGAGCACTTTCCCCACGGGCTGGGAGCGGATTTCTGCATCCTCTGGGGTCTGCATGGGGACAGTTGGTTCCACGTGGTCCTCACCACAGCCTGCAGAGGAATCTTGGCTCTTGGAGCACCTCCTCCCCCTCCTTCTCCACTGACCTTGGTGCTGCCATGTTGTTTTCTCCTCTGTCCAGAAGAAAAAGCTGCTGCTCTTAGGTACCACTGCCAGCAAGTTCCAGGAATTTAAAGATCCTTGCAAGATCCCGTAGCGCCGAGCGCTTGGAGGTGATCCCTGAGTTTCCCTGTTCAGTACAGGAGGCAGAGAGTTTTTCAGTTTTGCTTTATTTAGTAGCCAGCAGCGATGAGGAAGAGCATTGTTAAATCCTGTGGGTTCCTGAGCACTTGATACTAACCGAGCCATCGGTGTCCCAGCCTGGACAGAGGCCTGGGGGCACCCTGTGATTGCTGGGTCTGAAAAGTGCTACAGCAAAACAAGCCATGCAGTGTTTAAGCTCAGTGTGTGAAGGAAGACACTGGGTTATAGCTCAGAGGCACAGAACATTTCGGAAACCTTATCTTGAATTAAAGGCAATCCAATTATCTTCTCTGTTGATGATTTGTTACAGTACTTCCATGAATTTGTGTCTTTGCAAAAGGTGCTTCCCAGTCGGGGCAGTATTGTTTGTGTGTATAAGGTGCAAATGACAACTGAGAGGATGCTTTTGGTTTCAGTTGTGGGCAAGAATGAGAAATGATTTGATCAGTTTTTATGGTAATTGAAATGGTGAGGTAACTGCTAGCAGAGCTGATCAGTGTTTGTGAAGGCATAAATCAGCTTTCACTTGGTAGCATGGCTGTGTTTGTATAGACTTACTTTCAAATTTGCAATAAAAGGGAAAGTTAATACTCATCTTTTTTACAGTGTGGAATTCACTAGTGCAAAGGTGTTGAGCGTGGGAAGAGTCAGAATGCTAAACTGAACGAGTAAGGAACTGCAGAATATGGGATATAAACCCAAAGCATGGAATTTAAATCCCCAAAAAAACTGTCTAGGGTTCCTCAAAAGATGTGATGTAGCAGCAAACACTTATGGTGTTCTTGGATCAATAGGTGGATAAAACAACTCTAATCTTAAGGGAAAATAATCAGTAAGACTCATGAAATTATGGTTAAGAAATGCAGGGAAAAGCCTCACAAAGTCACACTGATGTGTAGAGCATTCAGGGAGGAAGCGGAGGGGTCTGTTTAGAGGTGGAATAAAAAATGAAATACAATTCTACCAGAAAGGATTGAGGAGACTGCATACCAGTTTAAGCTCTTCACCTGTGGTTTCTACTTTCTGGTTGACTCTGGAGGTCTTGTGAAAACCAGCATTTATGATGGTAAAGTGGCCAGGTGAGAGCAGAACCCAATAAATTCAATATAGTGATTTCTCATGGCTTTAATCTGAATGTCCTGAGGCTCTGAGATGCATTGTTCTGCAGCAGACAAACCAATTCAAGGGAGACACCTGCATGTTTTACATCTCTCAGCTGAAGGAAAACCACTTGCATTTTGCATTAGCACTTCATTTTTCAGTAGATATCTACTTACAGGTGGATTGCCAGGTGAGCTGTCATTGCTGCCTTATTAAATGAGATGTGGATTCACAAAGAGTTTTTTTGGTGGTTGAAATCTAAGTATTGGCAGTCTTTGGGATTTTCTGCCTGCCTTTGTACCACCGAGGGGATTGATGGAGTTACCATTCTATCTAAGGGCTGCTTGCTCCCACAGAATTGCTGGAAGTGGAATAGTCTTCTTGTAACTGGCCAGAGGTTCAGAAGTTACTTGGTTTAGTAGTGGGTGTCAGAGCTGATAAATGTTCACGCCTTGATCACCTAAATCCTCTTTTGTAAGATGGCAGGCCAAAATATGTTAGTCAGTAGATTTCACAAAGCAGTCACTGTGATGAGTTGATGCTTTAATTGTATACCTTGGGTTGGGGGGGAATAAGACATTTAACAGAGTATTACCTAAGGGACCAATCAGTCATAAAATTATCATGATGTATACAAGTGTGGAGTCAGGTTGCTCAATTAATTCTTTTAAACCTGCAGAAATAAATGCTTTTTACTGAATACCAGATGATGAGAACTTGCAGTGTGGGGGCTGACAGATATTCAGTAGAACGCTGGAAAATCCAACCTGGAAAATGCACAGCATGTGTATGGGGGGGAAAAATCAGAAAAGAAACCAGTGGGGAAGTGAGATGTGACTGCAGCAGTGCTAAAACCATAGTTGGTAGGGGAGTGGTGAATAGATGTGATCTGCAAGGTGATGTGCAGTAGAAGCTGAGGTCCATGGTGGGATTTTTGTCCTCACAGACAAGGCAGGTATAAATACTGTGTCTTGTTCCAACCTGTCTCCTTATTTTCTGTGTGACTCGCTGGGCCCCGGGGCGAGTGACTGTGTGGGTGCTCCCAGGGTCATCTGAGAGCTCAGGAAACCCCCAGGCCAGCCCCTGGGCCTGGCCACACGCTGCCTCCAGCTGAGCTGTAACTGGTTTGGAGCTGGCACAGAGGGGCAAACACCTGCTGGGCTGCAGTGCTGCTGCCAGAGAGGAGATCCTTGGCATCAGCCCCCGGGAGCAGCGGGAGGTGCCCTGGGCACAGGCAGGGCAAGAAAGGCTGTGCAGGCCAAAAGCTTGGCTCAGACACGTGGCAGTGGGCTCGAGGAGGGGATTGAACAGCTGGGAATGCAGGAGGCAGGGGCTGAAATCCAGGTGCTCAAGCAGGCAGAATGTGAGTTCATCTCAGACCATCTCGTGGAAGCAGTGCTCTCCTGAACCAAGATGGTTTTTTTTTTCCAATGGAAGATGTATCAGCATTCCATGGATGATGCTGTTGAAACATCCCCGTGGGCTTTGGTAAATGTTTCAAACACCAGGAGAAGCCTGCTCACAGCCATGTAAGGTGCTGCCAGCCTCTGCCTTGGGCAGCTGGAGCAGGAAAGTACAGATCAGATGAATTCTTGGGACGCAGTGAGAAGGTTCTGCAGCATTCTGGTACAAGGAGTTCCTTTAACAACACGACCTGGTAACATAAATACTGTAGGACTTTGTTAACATGTCCCTCACTTTATAAAGATGTTTTATGTAATTGATATTAAGAGTTGCAAGGTATTTTTTAAAGAAGAGATTAGAACTAGGATCAATAAAGAAGAAATACCAGAAATGAATGGTTTACTTGAATAGACTAATATGGATTCAGATCAAACACATACTCAGTATAGTTTTGCATCTTTATACCAGAGGTCTGAAATCTCCTGTAGGTCCATTTCTGTACAGAAGGATAATTTGGATGTCCTGTATCGGACTGGAGAGCACCGAGCATGGGTTCCTATCTTAGACAAAGCCTGAGGTCATCCATCAAGGAATGTGTTAAAGTCTCTGGGAGCAGATGTCAGAGAAAATCTCCTGTCTGAGGTAGTATAATGCTTTGAAGAGTGACTGTCCTTCCCAGACTGTCCAGTGTTGCCTGGTAAAGAAGGGAATAACTGGGACTCCCCCATATTCAGCTGTTCTGATTTTATAAAGAGCAGACTTGAGTTTATGTATTTAACAGTGCCAGACTAAACTGAAATATTGATGAGCTGTTGATGCTTTGTTTTGAATTTGCTCTATTTATTCATGTTCTTGAATTTTTTTCAGGAAGATCCAAAAGATTGTAGGAGTCTAATATGCTTCTCTGTTTGATATTCTACCTCAGAAACTCATCATTGATGAGAAGAAATACTATCTCTTTGGGAGAAACCCTGATCTGTGTGATTTTACCATTGACCACCAGTCTTGCTCTCGGGTCCATGCTGCCTTGGTCTATCACAAACATCTCAAGAGGGTTTTCCTCATAGATCTGAACAGCAGTAAGTAGTGTGGCATTTAACCAGACAGAAGAGCTATGCTTCAGTGCTTAAACATTCTGAGTCTTAGACATTTTTTCCTTTTCCATTGTTGTCTGCACTGTGGGCAAATGGATATAATTTGAATTTGCATCACAGGGAAAGACAAGAGTTAGGGCAAAGGAGTGTTTGCTCCAGTCGGCCTACAGCTGCCTCACTGGATGTTTCCAACATTTCTAACTTGTAAGAGGCCAAAGGAGAGGAGGAAAGTGACTTGGCCTTCCCATCACAATTTTAGGGAAGTTTTGTCTTTGAGATCTGAGGGTGATTTCCCGAGGTCTAAAACCTATCAGGTGTTTTTTTGCACTGTCCAGACATAGTACAGGACCTGCAGGAATACAGCAAGTAGAAGGTGTTTGTAATTAATTTCCAGTGATTTTTGAGGACTTCTGGTGTGTGTTATCTCAGTTTGTGAGATGGTGGGTCTACACAGCTGATGCTTTCAGCAGTACCTCAGTGCCTTGCACCTTGGAACAATTGTTACAGTCCCTGATATTCTCAAACTTGAACTGGAATACCACGATCCCAAGCTCAACAGACTTATTCTGCATTTTGATTTTCCCAGCACATGGCACATTCTTGGGCCATATCCGTTTGGAAGCTCACAAGCCCCAGCAGATCCCCATTGACTCCACGGTGTCCTTTGGAGCCTCCACCCGGGCGTACACGCTGCGAGAGAAACCACAGACACTGCCCTCAGCAGTGAAAGGGGACGAGAAGATGGGTGGGGAGGATGAGGAGCTGAAGGGTTTGCTGGGGCTGCCAGAGGAGGAGACAGAACTGGACGTGAGTATGATGGCATTTCCAGCAGGGACAGCATTCCCCGCTCGTTTGCTTAGTGGTGGAATCATTTTGGTTGGAAAAGACCTTTAAGATCATCGTGTCCATAAATCTAACACTGCCAGGCTGTTATGACCCACCCCTGAGGGTGGGGTTAACTCAGGTTCTTGTTAATAGATCCTTTGGGGCAGATTGGAGTGAAGCAATGCTGCATGACTGATGTTTATGGCTTTTTTATATGTATGTGTATTTAGATAGGGTTTATTTTAGAACCATTAGGTTGCAGTGTAAAGGAGGTAGGTAGCCATTTTGGTTATAATGATCTATAATAATATAGAAAAATAAAATTATAAAAATAACACTTAAGAAAATGTAGAATGCAAAGAAAGGATACGAGTAGAAAGATCTCCCCACCCGTGGGTCCAGCAACAAGAGTTGATGTCCACTGGTGGAATTGATGGTTGCAGTCTTGACCCATGAGGGTGAGAGAAGCCCTCAGAGCACAGAGTTTAATGGAACCTCCCTGGGCAAGGGGAAGTTTTACACTGTCTGTTACAAGACTGTGGATTTTGTGCAGTCCTCTGGTGAAAGGCCCAGAAATTAGTCTGGGGGCACCTCAGGGGACTCTGATGGTTTATGACCCTTCCAGCACATGATCCTGACTCTCACATCAGTGCAGCTGAGCCAGTTACGTCCCATCAGAGGGAAGAAAACCTTCAGCTCCAGGTGGGAATGAGAATGTCCCAGTAGCTCTCCCAGAGGGGAAGGAGCCAGAGAGTTGAGGGCTGTAGTTTTACAAATGAGCCCTGGTAGAAAGCAGTCATAGAAAGCACTGTCCCCCCTTGCAGGATCTGGCTCAAAACGCAGCTTGTTGCTAAACAGGGCTTGATTTGCCATAGTCACCCTCTGGTGCTCACAGCCTCAGTGCCTGGGCCGTTCCTTCATGCGTGGCAAAGCAGCGCTGTGTTTGCACATGGCCAGTTGTGTAAGGCACTGACATTTCAGTCTGTCACAAGGCCACAAGACCCTAAACCATGTCCTTAAGTTCTGTGGCTAAATTGCCTCCAGGAATGGTGACTGAACAGATTTCCTGGGTAATACTTCCTTAGGTTCAGGGTTTTCATTTCTTGGCTTTCAGCATAGTCTGAGGTGTCTTCTGCTCCCAAACCATCTCATGTGCAATGATTAACCTGTGATCGTGCTGCTTCCCAAAATCATGGATCTAATAATCTCACAATGCCAGTGGTCATCTTAAGGTCTGCCAGGGACATGCTCTGCAGCTAACACTGCTCCAGGTCGGGCTGGTTTCCCCCTCTGTTCCCATTGCTGTTTCCTGTGAATGCTGCCCCGTTCCCTCAGTTAGCTAATGAAGAGGGAGAAGCAGTGCCTGTGGCATCCACAGACTGTGGATGTGGGAAAGGACCTCTCGAATCAACAGCCAGCTCAAGCAGAGCCACCTGGAGGAGGCTGCCCAGGACTGTGCTCCATTCTAAATATCTCAGCAGGGACCCCGCAGCCTCTCAGGGCAGCTCATTGCAGCCCTGAGCCCCTGCTTGTTCCTCAGGGTGTGAAGTTCAAACTAAACAATGTCCTCCGGTCTTCTGATGTGCACAGGCGTGCGATTAAATCAGTGTTTATAAACCAGTTGCTTAAACTCTTTCGTCTCTAAATTTGCTATTAGAATCTGACAGAGTTTAATACAGCCCACAACAAAAGGATCTCCACACTGACCATTGAGGAGGGGAACTTGGACATCCAGAGGCCAAAGCGAAAACGGAAGAACTCCAGAGTGACGTTCAGTGATGATGATGAGATCATCAATCCAGGTAAGGAGTTTGCTTTAATCCTCAGCTGATGCCTTCCTTCCACTGTGCTCATAGGGATCCCTCATGGGTGCATATGGATAAGGAGAAAATAAAATGGGCAGTCAATATTTGGGATCTGCTATTTCATTGAAGCTGCCACCACATCTCACTGAAGTCTGTGACCTCCTTCTGTTTCTTCTGTTCTACCTGGAAAGTAACTACAAGCTCTGAGCAGGATGGGGATATCAAACTCAGCTTCATTGTTCAGTACTGTCAGATACTGGAGAAATGTCATGGGTCCAAAAGGAGAAAGATGGTTTACATTTTTTGCCCTCCTTAGAATCTCACTGGGAACAGAACTTGTTTGCTTTTCACCTGTCCTTTAATGCTTTCTTTACCTGTTGCCTCTGGGATGTCTCAAGCTCTGAGGTTTTTTGCTGCTTTTCTGCACATCTGAGCCAAGTCATCCCTAATCCTCATTCAAACCGATGTGTTTGAAGATGTATCCAGTTCCACATTAGTATTTTTTCTCCCTTAGCTGTTCTGTATTAATGGCATTCTTAAAAATCATACTTTATTTGGATAATATTACTGTTAATAATAGCAGCTAATGAATGAGCAGGTGCTTTGAAATACAGTGTGGAGGAGGTTCCTTTGGCACCCAGAGTGACCGTCTCGGTTTATAACGTGATGCAGTTCCGTGCTCAGAACATGCTAATGCAAACACCATTCTCATCACAAAAGAAGATAATTTTTCCAGACTTCCAGAGACTGATTGCTTCTGACTCCTGCTTCCAGGTCCCCCAGGGACTTTAGGGACCAGCTGCTGTGCCTTTAGCACATGCAGTGCCTTGCAGCAGCAGCTTTCAGCCCAAACTCCAGCCTGTCTGATCCCAAACCACTCATCCAGCTGCTCCCACTCTCTGTTTGAGGGAAAGCCAGGATGCCTGGAGACAAAGCCACTGGCTGTTCCTCCCTTTATTTGGTCACACTTGTGCTCACTGGGAGCTTCTGGAGTGCTGGCTTTGGGAGGAGAAGGTCTGTTCCAGTTTTTCATATAGGTTCCTTTACCCCACAGAGGTTATGTTTCCCCACTGCTGACTGAAAGCACCACTGGCTGTGCTCACTGAAAGCTGAAATCACCGTTTTTGCTTTGCAGAGGACGTGGACCCATCTGTGGGGCGGTTCCGGAACATGGTACAGACAGCAGTGGTCCCTGTTAAGGTACGGGCTGACTCCTGACTGGCTCATTAGCACATTACATTGATGAAACTCACTTTATGATTTATCAATTGCATCTTAGAAACAAAATGCTCCCACATGGAAAGTGTTTCACTGTTAAGCAGAAGTCATGTCTGTGTTTCACACTTTTTTTTTTAGCAAATTTGGCCATTTCCCTTCGAACCCAGCTTTAGCTTTTTTCTTTAATAACACATGGGATCAATGGTAATTTTTTTTTGCTCCCAAAAAGAAGCGCTTTCCAGAAATCCAATGCATTAGTTCCAGGTGTCAGAGAAAATTGTGGGAAATGTGGAAATTAGAAGGAAAAAATGAAGCTTGTTTATTTAAATACTGCATTTGATGTTTCATAAGTTTGTGTACTAGAAGAAGCAGGTTTAGGCTTTGCTCCAAGATGAGTGTGTTGCCAGTGTGCTGTTTAATTGGAATATGGTAGGAGGAAGAAAGATCTGCACAACTTCAGAGCAGCTAAGCCACTGTGTAACAGCAATTTCGCTTGTTACTGGTATAGACTAAATAACATTATGTGGAGAAGGATAGCATTCCATAAACCCAGACTGCAGGAGAAGATTCCAGTGATCGGAAGCAAAATTACCCAAGTGATCTAGAAGTTGCAGTTTCTTTCTGTGGGGGAGGGAAGGTTTATGTTATAAAGCTCTCAGGTACAGAGTATCATGTGCAGGGACAGGAGCTGGACTCGTGAGCCTTGTGGGTCCATTCCAACCCGGGACATTCTGTGACCCACTTGGTCTTTGTTCAGGATGAGCTGAAGACTGGCAGGAGTGTACAGGAGCTAAAGAGGTACTCAGACTTCATCTGAGTTACACTTCAGGGTCAGCTTTTGTCTCCCTTCCCGCATCATGCACCTCTAAGAGCTTATTGCTGTGGTTTTCAAGGGAACCCAGAGGAAACCGGGCGGGACAAAGACTGGGCTGGCCCGTTTGTACGGGGCAGCTTTAGGTGCCTCTTGGGGGAGGTGGCCGTGGCCGCCAGGTGAGATAGGCCGATGTTCTCATGCCTTGTGACTAATCCTTTCCCCGCTGCCGTGTGCAGAAGAAGCGCCTGGAGAACGCGGGCTCGCTGCCCCCGGACGAGTCGGCGTCGCGGCGCATGCAGAGCTTCCCCTACAGCGGGGGCCTGTACGGGGGGCTGCCCCCCACGCACAACGAGGCGGGCTCGCAGCCGCACAGCGTGCACGGCACCGCGCTCATCGGGGGGCTGCCCATGCCCTACCCCAACCTCGCCCCCGACGTGGACTTGACTCCGGTTGTGCCCTCCACAGTGAACATGAACCCAGCTCCAAACCCCGCCGTCTTCAACCCCGAAGCTGTGAATGAACCCAAGAAGAAGAAATACGCCAAGGAGGCCTGGCCGGGCAAGAAGCCGACCCCGTCCCTGCTGATCTGAGCTGGGCTGAGGGAGGGTAGGAGTTACCGACTCCAGAAACTTTTCATGTGCGGTATCATCTTTTTAAAATTTCAGTGTCCTAACAGATGTAATACCAAGATTGGAGGAGTGAAATATCCTTTAAAGATCTGTCTTCAAATGTTTTTATATGTCTGTTAAAAAAAAAAAGAATACGGCTCCCATCTCCTTTTGAAGCAAAACCCCTACAGCCTTTTCTTAGCCACCACTGTCCCAGAGGTCGTTATGCTGAGTTTGGATCCACAAGTCAAAGGGGCACTCACACAATTTAATTATCACTTACGGCATGACCCTGCAGGTCCGTGTATCTCAGTGCTGAGCTCGCTGTGGTGACACTGTTCCTGCTGGACATGCTCACAGCGGGGCAGCTCTGTCAAGAGGAAATGTTTGTGGGGCCAAGCCTTGCAGAATCCCATTGAAAGGAGTTGTAAAACTTGCAGAATAGAGGTCAGCTTTTTTTTATATTTTCAAAACCCCACCAATGTGGGGCGTTCTCTTTTTTTTATTATTATTATTTTTAGTTTGACTGCAGCTTGTTTTAATTTCCACATAAAGCACCAGATCATCCTATGAGTCATGAGCTGAGATGGATAAGCAGCAGGTTCCTAAGGAAGGAACCCAAGGGTTCCTCAGCTTTGTTCTGGTGCTGCAGAATGGGGTGTGTGGGATGGGTGCAGGGTGAAAAGGGTCGGAGTGTCCGACAGGATCAGGCACTATCTGCACTGTGCCATGGTGACTCCCCTGGATAACTCAGGGTGAAGTTAACACAGTGGAGTTTCTTTTAGACTTGGTGGCCCTTGCAAACTTAAATAGTTTCATTTTTATTTGCAAATGGAACTTTTGAGCTTCGAGTAGATGAGATTCAACAAGACTAAAAGCTGGGAGGACTGGCGTGTTCCCCACGTGCAAATGTTTTGGCTGCTGGGAGCTGCAGGTGAGAATTGAGTGCTACTGAGAGCCAGAATAGGAATTCTCAATGGAATTGGGTTGTTGCTCGAGCCCTTTAGCTCCTTGGGTTTAGATGTGAAAATGATTTACATACTCAGATGTATTGTGGCTGTACTTTACTCAAGGTAAGGCCAGAGCTCTTACTGTTCTCAAGTTTACTCTGGATTTTTGTACACACTAATGCAGTTCAGCTACAAGTGACATTCCTTTGCTGTTTGGGGAATCTAGGAAACATGCACCACAATGAGAGCATGGACCTGGCTGCTCACTGTGCAGGACTGCAGCTCCCTGGGCAAGCGGTGCCCAGTTGCTGGGCAGGGCTGTGTTCCGATGACCCGGGATGCTGGATCAGTGCTGGGTGCTGGAGGCACCACACCCATTTCAGACAGATGCCCCAAAATCTGTGTGAGTTCTGCTACGCAGTGATTGCTTCTATCATGTCCCTGAGGTGCCAGCAGGCAGCTGCCCAGCTCCCAGGAGCCTTGGCTTTAGAGTCTGCTCTGTTCCCACACCGTCACGTCCAGCTCAGACTATTTCTTGTGCGGATTCAGCACCTGCTCCATGATCCAGCTGCGCTGCTCTGTTTTTAAGTTGCCATTGATGATTCAGCCGTTGGGCATTTGTTCTGCTTCCCAGTGTTCCCACAGTGACTCAAGATCTTCCTCTCTTTAGTCTGGCCTGTAGGATTTTCATTTCCCAGCCAGTTGCTTTCTGAAGGCAACTCTTTAGGGTAAGACTAGTCAGGACAAACAAAAGTTGAGCAGGTTTCCTTCTTTTTGTTTTGGGGTTGTTTTTGTTTTAATTTGGGGGGAAGAGGGTTGGGTTTGGGGTTTCTTGGGATTTTTTTTTGCAAGTGGCTCTTTGCAAGATTTTTCTTGACACAGGAAACTTCACTGCTCGTTGTTTTTTAAAGCTCTTCTCCTCCCAGACTCTGAACCAGCTCTTATTATTTCAGAGCTTAGGGGCCGCGGCTGGCCAGGAGGGGACAGGAACATCGAGGGGCTTTGTACAGACATTTGTACACTTGTGTAATATGTAATAGGCCTTTTCACACTTCTGTTGAGCTTTTTACCTGTAACCTTTACTATGTTGTAAATTAAATGCAGATTTTGCCAGGTTGGAGAGTGTAGTGTGTTCGTTCCGGTCTGCACTGGTACAGCTGAGACTGCCTGTCGTGCTGTGCTCGCGGCAGGATCCTGCCAGGGCAGGGTGCCCTTGTCCCTGGGCTGCAGCTCCTAAAGCTGCCCCAGCTGCTTTGTTTGTGACCTGCTCTGCTGCCTCACGCTGTACTTCGGTACACAAGTGACACTTAACAGTGGATTTTGAACAGTGGTTGCTTTTGTTTTCCGAGTCAAGTTTTATCTGATTCTGGCATAATCCTCTTTGTAGGTTGTACTCCAGAGCCCAGCTCTGCTGCTCTCATTGCTCAGCAGGCTCAGAGTCCCATCCCGTCCCTGGCTCTGCTCTGGGGACAGCTACAGTGACAAACAGCAAACTGGGTACAGGTAGCCACAGGAGCTGCAGTGCAGGGTTGAGAGGAGCTCCCCAGCTTTGCTGAATTCAGTAATATTTAGAGCATGGGTAAGTTTTTTCCCAGTGCAGCAGCAGCTGGGGCAGGTGCAGTGGCAACAGCAGGCTGAAGTTCACAGTTCACGTGCCAGCTGCTCACCTGCCACAGGCAGAAATAGCTGGAAGAGGGGAAGGTGCTCCCAAACTGTCAGTTTGGGTGTGTTCATGAAGACAATTAAATGAAGGATTAAAAGGGAGGGAACTTTCAGAATAATCTGAAGCCCTTTGCAGTGGGAATGCAGAGATTGGGACAAGCCAAGGAGCTGGGGCTGTGCAAAGGCTCGTGCTGGGCTCAGATGTCTGTTGCTGTTTACAATGTGTTTTTTCAAAAAAAGGCAAATACAGTCAGATCATCTGAAGTTCTTGGGTCTCAAAACTCCCAGTCTAGCAGTGGTAGGTAAAGGGGGAGCAATGATTCTGCTTTCACTTCTCAACACAATGAAGAGGTCTTCACCCCTAGCTGTGTGGGGGCTCTGGGCTGTACCTGCTGGGTGTGGGAGAGGGAATACTGGAGAGAGTGTGAAGTTAGAGCCTAGAGCGAGTTCAGGATCAACACCCGTGGGGTTGGGGGTGCAGTTGTTAAATGACCCTTCCCCAAAGGTCCTGGAACCTGCAAAGCAGTAAGAGCTATCTGACATTCCAACATCACAATTGGTGCCTGAAGTTAACCCTGATGCTTCCCCTGCCTCCCTCAGAAGGGAGCAGCAGATTTCCAGAAGCAATGATGGTGAATTTGGCTATTGTCCTTTCCTTTATATGAATTTTTCAGAACTGATGTCTTCCTCAGAGAAGGCTGAAGAGAGCAGCAGCTAAAGAGCACGATTTTCTGCTCTCCAACCCCGTCCATCACCCTTGCTGTCTCTTGTCACAGAACCTAACAAACATCAGGAAAAAGTTGCAAGCACAGTGGCAGAACGGTAGAAGCGGAGGAGGAAGCCATAAATACTAAAGCTGCACCCCTGCCGGGGCCCGCACGGGGCGGGTGTGGGGCAGGCTGGCCCCAGCACGGCCCCGGGCCGGGAGGGAGCTGCCAGCACCGGCACACGCTTCTCGCGGGGCAGCGCCAGCCCTGCCGCCCGCAGCATCCCCCGGGAAGCCGCAGCCGCCCCTGCCCACGCTCCGAGGTGCTCCGGAACGAGCCTGGTGCCAGAGCGGCCCAGCTGGGACCCGCCAGCTCGGTCCTCCAGCTGCAAACGGGAGATGTCCAGCCAGGAGCAGCGGCACCCAGCGCCCGTCCCGCACCGTTCCCTCCCAGAGCTGCGCTCGCTCCAGCGGGCTCTGGAGACAAGAGCGGGACGGGCGCGGGAGCGGGCCGGGCTGTGTCCGCCTGTGCTCCCGCGAGCAGCGAGGCACCGACACATCGCACCCTGCTGCTCCGGCCCCGAACTGCGCCTTCGAGCACCCGCACATCGCTCCACACGCGCTCAGGTGGTTCCGGGACAAACGCCAACACCAGTAAAAAAAAGCAGAATTTC